>CM024755.1:143628753-144094703 GCA_014218235.1 Colocasia esculenta | reverse complement strand
GTCATTTTACTCCCTTCTTTGAGGAGATATTTATTTACTCCGATCAAGAGGATAGCTTTTTTTTAATCCTCTGCGTTGTGTCTTTCATTTCATAGTATGTAATTTCAAATATGCCAATTGAGGATGACAATGTATTTCATTTGAAGGTTTATTAATTTGACTTTAATTTTCTTTCTTCACTATGTCTATCTTTGATATGATGTGGATGATGGAATAAGATTGAATGTCTATTTTAAATTTCCACTATTCTATTCCAATATTCGTGTATATCTCAATCTAGTGTTAGTGTTGGTAATGTCCTACTGTATGACGTTCATATACCGATGTGGATTGGTACCATCGTACCAGTATAAGGAGGGTCGTTACACGCTGGATCTCGAACATACTTCCTCAACATTGGATATGGAAAACTGATGTACTTTGCCAAGGATGGTGGCAAAGCTAGCTAGTATGCCACATTCTGCATCTTCCTCAATACCTCAAAAGGACCAATGAAATCTGGGATTCAACTTGCCTCTTTTCCCAAATCTCACTACACTTGGTCGGTGAAACCTTGAGAAAAACTGATCTCCAATCTCAAAAGCCAAATCCTTCCTCCTCGTGTCTGCATAGCTCTTCTGACGATCTTGCACATCCTTCATCTCTGCACATCAACTTGATCTTCGCTGAGTTTCTTGCACACTTCTGGCCCAAAAAGATGCTGATCTATTGACTCCTCCAAACACAATGGGGATCCACACGGCCTAGCGTACAAAGCCTTGAATGGCGCCATGCGTATACTCAATGGAAACTGTTATTGTAACAAATTCCATAAGAGCTAGTGGCGTTCCCAATCACCTCTCCAGTCAAGTACACAAGCCCTAAGCATATCCTCCAATGTTTGAATAGTCTTCTCGACTGTCCATCCATTTGTGGATGAAATGCTAAACTCAGCTTCAACTAACTGCCAAAAGCTTGTTGCAAACTTTGCCAAATTGAGAGTAACCTTGGATCACGATTTGAGATGATCGATTTGGAATACCATGCAACTTCACAATACCAGAAATGTACAACCTGTTTAAGCTCTCCACAAACTACTTCGGCTAGGAAATGAGCACTCTTTGAAAATCTATCAACAATCACCAAATAGAGTCGTTTCCTCAAATTGATCTAGGCAAGTAGTCATAAAATCCATCGTGATCTGCTCCCTCTTCCACTGAGGAATATCTAGCTTCTACATCAAACCTGAATGTCCCTAACGCTCTCTCACCTGTTGACATATCAAAAACATCTAGCCACAAAATCTACCCCATCTCGCTTCATGCCTGACCACAGAAAGAACACTTTAGATACATTTTCCGACTGCCTGGTGAATAGAGAACTGTGATCGGTGAGCTTCTTCCAAGATTTCCCTCCTTAAACTACATCATAGGAACAAATACTCTATGATTTAGGTGAATAACGCCATCTTCATCCCTTACTACACCAGACTTCCGAACCAATTCCTGTAATAGAGGATCATCCTTTTGCAAGGCAAGGATCCTATCATGCACAGAAGATCTAATGGTCAACTGAGCCATGAACATGAGACACAACTGTGGTTCCATAACAGCCAAAGAATTAGTCGCATCCTATAACATCTCCCAGTCTTGGTGCAATATCTACCTCTCCTGCTTAAAGCATCTGCTACCACGTTAGCTTTTCTCGAGTGGTAGGTAAGCCAAAATCATAATCCTTCAAGAATTCGATCCACCTTCGTTGCCTCAGATTCAGCCCTTCTGGTAAACAAATACTTAAGACTCTGATGATCAGAGAATAACTCAAAATGCACACCATAAGGATAGTGCCTTCAGATCTTCAAAGCAAAGACCATCACTGCAAGTTCAAGTCATGAGTCAAATAATTACGTTCATGCTCCTTGGGTGTCGAGAAGCATACGCAACGACCTTCCCACACTGCAATTAGAACACAACCAAGCCCGATCTTCAAAGCATCAGTGTAGATAGAGAAAGAATCCACATCATTGGGTAACACTAAAACTGGCCCTATAGTCAAGCGAGTCATTAGTTCTGGAATCTTCTTTCACAAGCTTCAGTCCACTCAAACTTAACTCCCTTCCTTGTTTTCCTCGTCAATGTAGCCACTGTAGCAAAAAACCCCTCTATGAATCGTCTATAATAACCTGCGAAACCAAGGAAACTCCTAATCTCGGCAGACGATCTAGGTGATTCCAATCAAGAACCACTTCCACCTTAGCTAGATCCATAGAAACTCCATCTCCGATATAACATGCCCCAAGAAATGTACCTCCTTCATCCAAAAATTGCACTTACTGATTTTGGCATACAGCTTGTGCTCCCTCAAGACTCCAAGTATGATCCTCAGATGCTCTCGATGAGAATCCTCATCAAGCGAGTAGATCACACATCGTCAATGAAACCACAACAATAAAATCAAGATACTGCCAGAAACCCTATTCATTAGGTCCATGAAAACAACTAGAGCATTCCTCAAACCAAAAGGTAAGACCAAAAATTCATAATGGCCATATCTCATCATAAAAGCCATTTTAGAAGAATCCTTAGGCTTGATTCAGAGTTGATGATAGCCAGAGCGAAGATCAATCTTAGAAAACACAGAAGCCCTCTGCAAATGGTCAAACAAATCATCAATATACAACAATGGATACTTGTTCTTAATAGTCACCTAATTCGGCTTGCGGTAGTCGATGCATAGCCTCATCGACCCATCCTTGTTCTTCACAAAGAGTACAGGTGCTCCCCACAGTGACACGCTTGACCGAATAAAACCCTTGTCTAGCAAATCTAAAGCTGCCTCCGTAATTCAGCCAATTATGTCGGTGCCATACAATAAGGAGCAATCAATAAAGGTGAACTACCAAGTACCAACTCAATGCCGAACTCAATCTCTCTCTCAGGTGGCAAACTATACATGTCCTCGAAAAAAAACATCACTAAAGTCCCGAACAATCTCTATATCTTCCACAGTCAGTGCTTTCTTCGAGTCTGCGAAATCACAACACTGGCAAGAAAACCACTACAACCCTTGTTCAACATCCGAGTTGCTTTCAAGGCCAAGACAACAAACTTACCTGCCATATCTCGGGTAATGTATGGGAAAATACATCCTCACCAAGATGCAAAAGATGATGCACTTCTTCCTATAATCCATAAGGGCGTAATGCTCCTCAAGCCAATCTAAACACAGATAGAAACTACCTGGTAAGTCTCGCTCCTCGAACACACATAGAGAGAAGGAAAACACTACTTGGTCAACATGGCTCCCTCTAGGGTGTGTACCGACAAAGGAACATCTAAGTCTTCAGAAACCATGTCAGACGCCTTCATCAGGATCCATGAGAACTTCTTGGTGACAAAACTATGCGTAGCACCAGTATCAAACAAAACACGAGCATGCATACCCATAATCCAAACTGTACCTTTTATAACGTGCTCAGCCTGCTCAGCCTGTCTCTCTCTAAAGCAAAAACCCAAGCCTGGCCTCCCAGTCTCCCTGCTGGCCTTCATGTGGGTCTAGCTGTTGTTGGTGCCGCTACTGTTGCTGTTTGCTGTGCCATCCTTGGACAGTCACGGATCTTGTGGTTCTTGTCACCACACCTCAAACATCTACCAGAAGTCACCCAACAGATGTCTCCTTTGTGATGCTTCCCGCATTGGAAAATAATGGCTTCTCTACAACTGCACCACTCCCCATAGTTGGAATAGCCACTCTCACTGGTCCTATTTTGACGGTCCTCGCCATTCAGGCCTGTTAAACAATAATGTGCCCGACACGACTCTGTCTCCCACGAATGAGCCGTAGCCTCACAAGGGATGTCAACACACATATGTCCTTGGAAATATAATAGAACATATTGAACATAAGAAATTCCATATCTTACACATGTTCACATGAGATGTATATACTTAGTTCTAAACCAAGTCATAGTGCCAAGCACAATGCCTGGGACAAAACCCCCAAGGCATAACAAATAAAAGTATTACTCTGCCGGTGATGTCGGCCCAACGCCGCTGGGGTGCGGTCTTGAACTAGTAGAGGGATGGGAACCGTCCTACTCTCCTTCACCTAGAAGAATAAGGAGTGAGCCTCACAAGTCACTGGCTCAGTAGGGTAGCTCCCCAAAAGTCGAGAGAGCAATGTATAGTAATTAACATAGGCAAAGCAGATAAGCAAATAGAAGTGACACAACCTACACAGGGTACTGCTGTAAGTAAATAAATGGCAAACCACATATAACTGTACAAGCTAACAAGGGTACGGTGCACACGAGTCATGAGAACTGGTTCGCGACACCAACCACAGACCTGGACAAACAACACAAGTCTACCTCTTAGCCTCGCAGCCACGGACGAAAGGTCCAGCTGCCGCTCCACCTCGACAGGGTCAAGAAACTATGGAGACCAACCAACACCACCCCTACAGACCACACGGCTGCAGGCCCAAGCCTGGCACCTTTAGGGACTCCGACTTGAGCTCCTTAAAGTGAGGCACTAGAAACAAGACTAGCTGAGGACTAGTACGTCTATGGTGTCCGTCCCCCAACCACGAGCGCGCTACAAGTGACCGCACTCCCAGAAACACAAGTCGCTGCCCACTGTCGTATTTCCCTCAGCCTGACATACAACTCAAACTCAGGAGTGAGAGGTCTAGGAAGACGACAAAGACCTTGACAGTACTCACCATATCGGACAAAACCCAAGCACCTGGTGCTTGGGTAACTGACTAGAGAGGTAACCACAAAAGGCGTAACAACCCAACTCTCTATGCACACATATCCAAGCAAAATCCATCATTATCAATCATGGTATAAGCCGATACATCCATAAGAACCCTACATTGCATAACCAGCACTGCCTAGGCAGTGTACCACGGGTAATAGTCAGACTAGCCACATAACCCCAGAGCTCGAGTGGCCCATTCTAAATTGCGACGAACACAGTGGTCGCCAATCGATGCTTGAATCGTGATGGACCAGCCTGTCACCTTATAATATGAATCATGACTGGACAAGTCATCCCATTCTCAAAACGCGACGACTGGTTCCGTCGCCTTTTAGACAACATAAAAACCCCCTTTTTCTCATTCCGAAAATCACACCAAATAGTTATACAGATGATTAAGTAGGAATCAAACATACATATGAAACCCAAAGCATGCTCTCTATCATGCTTATATGATTTCCAAGCCAAAAACCTCAAACCCTAATCTACACAGCCCATACAAGAGAAAACAGTGAAGAGTTCCCCTACTAATAGGAGAAACACAAAACCAACGCCGTCCAGAGATTCCCCGTGCTCCTAAGCGCCTCCTCTTGTCTGAATCACGCCGAACAGACAGTAGAACACCCGAAATCACCCCAAAATCCTCTAGTAGAAGCTCCCTCAGCTGAACAGTGTAACTACACTATTCAACCTAGGGCAGAAGCCCATTATACACAGAGTTTAAATTGCGACATATCAGGCCATCGCTTTTCCAAACGCGATGTACCCCATCATCGCGATTCAACTCTGACGCTTCTGCATGCGCCACGCGGTGCGCATGCTGCCGCGCTCACGTAGAAGTGGTGCTAAATCACAACGTAGCAGGTGGTCGCGTTCAACTAAGAATTGCGATGAGTGTGTTGGTCGCGTTCTTAATGTACTCGCCAGAGGTTTGTTTGGGCTGGAATTTCCAACCCTCTAGCCTCCCAACTTGCCATACCAACCTACAAACACATATGTAAACACACCAACACAACTAATGGGCCACACACTGGCCCCAAACTTGGTAAACTACGATCCGAACATTCAGGATATACATTACTATCACCTAAAGAAATTTCATCCTCGAAATTAAAGAATAAACTTAACTAATAGTTCAACATATATATAACTATCACCTAAAAGAATTTAGCGCTTACTCAAACAAGTATGGATACGTCTTGTACATTCATTGGCCAATTCCCATGTATCTTCTCCACCCTGCATGTTTTCCCATCTGATCTTTACTCGCTCAATGTCTTTATTTCTCAACCTTTGTGTTCGGCGACCTGTAATCATCACTGGGTACTCTGGCATGGATATATCTGGTTTCAAATCATCCCAAATATAGCTGACAATCTGTGAAGGATCCCAAAGTATTTTTTAGCATTGAGAGATGGAACACATCATGGCATCGGTGAAATCTACTGGAAGCTCCAATCTGTATGCTGTCTCACCAATCCTTTCCAAAATCTGAAATGAACCCACATACCTGGGACTCAACTTGCCCTTTTTGCTGAACCTCAAAACACCTTAGTTGGCCCTCAAGAACACATAGTCGCTGACTTCAAACTGCAATGGCCGCGCTAAGTATCTTCATAACTCTTTTGCCTGCTTTGAGCTATTTGAAGCTTCTCCTGATGAACTTGACCATCTCTGCACACTGCTGCATCAATTCCGGTCCCATTACTTGCCTTTCACCCACTTCATGCCAATTCAATGGTGTTCTACAAAGTCTTCCATAAAGAGCTTCATATGGTGCCATGATACTTGTGTGATAACTATTGTTGTAGGCAAATTCAACCATACCTAAATGTTGCTCCCATCTGCCTCCCCAAACTAAGCAATAAGCTCGAAGCATATCTTCAATTGTCTAAATTGTCCTTTCCATCTATCCATCGGTTTGGTGATGGTATGCAGAACAATACCTCAATTATGTACCAATAACCTTTTGCAAACTCCGCCAAAAACCTGAAGTAACCTGGGATCCCTATCTGAAACATTAGTGACTGTTATTCATGCAATGACACAATTCTATCTACATATAACCTTGCCAATCTGTCCATTGTCCATGACATGCTTATGGCTAACAACCTGCACACCTTTGTCAACCAATCGTTGTCCTGGGCAAACTTGCAACAAAACCCATTGCTATATCAATCCACTTCCACTGCGGTATAGGTAATGGCTGCAATAAACTACCTGGTCTTTGAAGCTCCGCTTTAACCTACTGGCACACTAAACATCTACCTATGAATTCTGTTATCTCTTTCTTCATGCTTGGCCACCAGAAATATTTCTTCAAATCTTGATACATCTTGGTACTTCCTTGGTGTTTTGTGTACATGGATCGGTGTGCTTCTTCTAACACTTTCTACTTCACTCCAGCTTCACTTGGGACATATAACCTGTGCCTGAACTGGAACACACAATCATCATCTATGGTAACAACTTCCATTTTTACAATATCAGTCAAGTTCTCATCTATATTTAGTGCTTCTACTAGTTGCCAATACAAAGATGGCTCCACTGTGCTGCTGGCTGACACTACTCTTCGCTGGCTACTTGGAACAATCAAAGAATTTTCTGCTACATTTTCATATAGCTTCCATTCTCTCATCATCATGTGACTCATAACTGCTTTTCTACTCAAAGCATCTGCAACAACATTGGCCTTACCTGGATGATATGCTAAGCTGAAATCATAATCCTTCAAATACTCCATCCATCTGCGCTGCCTCAAGTTCAAATCCTTTCGTGAGAAGATGTACTTTAAACTCTTGTGATCCGTAATGATTTCAAATCTTTCACCATACGAATAATGTCTCCATATCATCAATACAACCACTGCCAACTCTAAGTCATGTGTGGGGTTATTCTCTTCATGACGCTTCAATTTCCTAGATGCATAGGCCACCACTTTTCCATCCTGCATAAGTACTGTCCCAAGTCCTCTCCTAGATGCATCTATATACAATACAAAACCACCTCGGCCTGATAGAATTTCCAATATTGGTGCTGAAGTGAGCCGCTTCTTCAATTCCATAAAGTTGTGCCTGCAATCAGATGACCACACAAATGGTACTCCTTCCTGGTAAGCCTTGTCATTGGTGCTGCAATCGTGGAAAAGTCTTGAATAAACCGTCCGTAGTAACCTGCCAAACCAAGAAAACTCCTAATTTCCGGTACTGTCTTTGGTTCCACCCATTTCATAACGACTTCCACTCTAGCTGGGTCAACTGCAACACCTTCACCTGAAATCACATGCCCAAAAAACTGAACTTCTTTTAACCAAAACTCACACTTACTGAATTTGTCATATAGCTGGTGCTCCCTTAATGTCTGCAATGTAATTCTCAAGTGTGCTGCATGTTCCTCTTCTGAAGCTAAATACACTAAGATATCATCAATGAACACCACAATAAACTGATCTAGATATGGATGGAAATTCATGTTCATCAAGTTCATAAATGTTGCAGGTGCATTGGTTAGCCCAAATGGCATAACCACAAACAATGTCCATACCTTGTTCTAAATGTTGTCTTATCAATGTCTTCTTCCAGAATCATCAACTGGTGGTAGCCCGATCTCAAATCTATCTTGGAGAACACCCTTGCTAATTGCAGTTGATCAAACAAGTCATCTATCCGTGGAAGTGGATACATGTTCTTTATTGTGACCTAGTTCAACTGGCGGTAATCAATACACATTCTCAAGATGCCATCCTTCTTTCTAACAAACAAAACTGGTGCTTCCCATGGCGAGTGACTAGGCCAGATGAACCCTTTTCTAACAATTCTTGCAACTGTTTCCTCAACTCTTTCAATTATGCAGGTTCCATCCTGTAGGGTGCTTTGGAAATGGGCAGACTACTCGGCTGCAACTCCACTGTAAAGTCCACCTCTCTATGTGGTGCCAAACCTGGTAACTCTTCCGGGACTACATCCACAAACTCTCTAACCACTGGTACCATTTCTACTATGCTACATGCCTCAACTAGACTAATTGTTGCCAAATAGGCTACACACCCTGCATTAATCAATTTCCTAGCCTTAAGAGCAAAAATGATAAACTTAGGGGTATGGAATGGAAAACCTTGGAACTCAAACATACTGCCTCTGGGATGACTGAACCTTACTCTCTTCTTTCTGCAATCAACCACTGCCCTATATGCCTCTAACCAATCCATGCCCAATATCACATCATATTCTTTTAACTGCAATGCATACAATATGGCTGGCAACTGATTACCTTGTACCATTATAGGAACCTCATCCAAATAGCATGTAGTAAGCATGAAATCACCGGAAGGGACCTCCACCACAAGCTCACACTACCTCTCCTCAAAGGGATGTACCATACTATCAATGAAGTCCTAAAAATGAAAGAATGAGATACACCTGGATCAATTAATGTTCTAGTAGAAAATTCAAAAAGTGGTATTATACCTTCAATCAAATTCGATGCCTCTGCTTGAGCTCTTGTGATTGCCATCACTCATCCTTGTCCCCTCTGGTAAGGAGTGCCTCTACCTCGCTCAGCTGGTGGCTGCTGCTGCTACTGTTGCTGTGGTGCCCCTCTACCATAATTGCCTTTTCTTGGATATGGACAATTTCTTGCCAAGTGCCGCGGCTGATCACAATTGTAACATCTAAATTCTGCGGGCTGCCTTGTTGTGATTCCTCCGTCTCCAGCCTATAACCTTGACCCTTCTGAAATCCTTGCTGCTTACCACCTTCTCGACCTCTAAATATCTTCTTCAATTTGTTTCCCCACTTGCCAAATTCCAATGTAGACGCTCCCCCTAAAGGTGCCTTGCCTTTGCTAACACCCGAAGATTGCTGTGGGAGTCAGAAACTACCTGATCCTGATCCGGATCTGCTAGACTACCTGACATGCACAATTCTTTCAAGTATTGCTACTATTTGAGCTGCCTCTTCCACTGTCCCACACATAAAAGGAGTCACTGCATTTTGCAACTTCGGCCTTCACCCTCAAATAAAATACTCCACCATCATAGCATTGTCGGTTACCACATAAGGTGCATACTTGCTCAAGGCCATGAATCTCATTTGATATTCTAACACTGACAGATTTCCTTGTTGTAGTGTCTTGAATTGCTCCCTCTTGGCTTTCTGAATTTGTACTGGAAAGAATGTGTTGTTAAACACTTCAAGGAATTCTAGCCAAGTTATTGTGTCTTCCGCTTGTCTTGCAAATACAGGTTGCATCTTGAGTCTCACCCACTCTTGTGCAAATCCCCTCAACTAGTAAGTAGCCAAGATGACTCTATTAGCCTGTAGGCACCTCATTATCACAAAAATCATTTCTATCTCATGCACCCATTGCTCCGCTGTATTCAGATTTGGACCTCCCGAGTATGTAGGTGGCTACAACCGTAGAAACCTCTCCACTAGTACCATTGACTTTTCACACTAGCTGGCCGCATTGGTACAACTGGAGGTAAAGGTACTATAGGTGGTACCTCAACTCCATACGGGGGTACTAGTGTGCCGATAATGCCTCCTCCTCCACTGGTGGTGCTGTAACCACTGGTTGAACCGATGGCTACTGATCCAACCATGTCCAAATCTGTGTGATACTATTCCATAATCTTTCTATCCTCTGATGTGTGGACTCCTCAAGCTCATCATCACCACCTCCCCAATCTCTTCTATCAGACATTTATAACAAGCATATACAACATTCCATTCCACACAACACACATACATATCATTACAAAAACAGGGACAACTACTAGCAGTGGACTATAGTAGAGAACATACTATGTACATTCCTTGTTCTTTCATATTTACACGGACCTTGCTCTGATACCACTGTGACGGTCCTCGCTGTTCAGGTCTGTTAACCCAATAACGTGCCCGATATGACTCCGTCTCCCGCAAACAAGCCGTAGCCTCGCAAGGGATGTCAACACACATATGTCTGTGGAAATATAAAAGAACAGATTGAACATATAAGAAATTCCATATCTTACACATGTTCACATGAGATGTACATACTCAGTTAAAAACAAAAGTCATAGTACAAGTACAACTGCCTGGGACAAAACCCCTGAGGCATAACAAATAAAAGTATTACTCTACTGGTGATGTCGGCCCAACGTCGCTACGGTGCGGTTCCGAACTAGAAGAGGATGAGAACCCTCTTGCTCTCCTTCACCTAGAAGAAGAAGGGGTGAGCCTCACAAGTCACTGGCTCAGTAGGGTAACTCCCCAAAAGGTGAGAGAGCAATGTACAATAATTAACATAAGCAAAGTAGATAAGCAAATAGAAGTGATACAGCCTACACAGGGTACTACTTCTGTAAGTAAATAAATGGCAAACCACATACAAGTGTACAAGCTAAGATGGGTACACCGCCCACGAGTCGTGAGAACTAGTTCGCGACACTAGCCATAGACCAGATAAACAACACAAGTCTACCACTCAGCCTCGCAGCCATAGACAAAAGGTCCAGCTGCCACTGGTCAAGAAACTATGGAGACCAACCAACACCACCCTTGCAGAGCACACGGCTGCAAGCCCAAGCATGGCACCTTTAGGGACTCCGGCCCGAGCTCCCTAAAGTGAGGCACTAGAAACAGGACTAGCTGGGGACCAGTACGTCTACTAGTGTCCATCCCCCAACCACGAGCGTGCAATAAGTGACCACACACCCATAAACATGAGTCGCTACCCACTGCCATCTTTCCCTCAGCCGAACGTACAACTCAAAGTTAGGAGTGAGGGTGTCCAGGAAGACGACATAGACCTTGACAGTTTACACCGTATAGGGACAAAACCCGAGCACCCAGTGCTTGCGTAACCGAATGGAGAGGTAACCACGGAAGGCGTAAACAACACAACTCGCTATGTACACATATCTAAGCAAAATCCATCGTTATCAATCACATGAACCATACATTGCATAACCAACACTGCCCAAGTAGTGTACCACGAGTAACAGTTAGATTGGCCACAGAACCCAGAGCTCGAGTGGCCACATTCTAAATCGCGACCAACATAGTGGTCGCCAATCGATGCTTGAATCATGACAGAACAACCCGTCGCCTTACGGTATGAATCGCGATCGGACAAGTCATCCCATTCTCAAAATGCGACAACTGGTTCTGTCACCTTTCAGACAACAGAGAACCACCCTATTCCATCATTTCGAAAATCACACCAAATAGTTATGTAGGATGATTAAGCAGGAATCAAACATGCATAAGAAACCCTAAGCATGCTCTTTATCATGCTTATATGATTTCCAAGCCAAAAACTTCAAACCCTAATCTACACACCCCATACAAGAGAAAATAGTGAAGAGTTCCCCTACCAACAGGAGAAATGTGAAGCCAATGCCGTCCAGAAATTCCCTGTGCTCCGAAGCACCTCCTCGTGCCGGAATCACACCGAACAGATAGTAGAACACCCGAAATTGCCCCAAAATCCTCCAATAGAACCTCCCTCAGCTGAACAGTGCAATTGCACTATTCAGCCTAGGGCAGAAGCCCAAAATACATAGAGTTTAAATTGCGACGTATCGGGCCGTCGCGTTTCTAAACGTGTCATACCCCACCGTCGCGATTCAACTCCGACGCTTCTGCATGCACCATACAACACGCATGCAGCCGTGCTCACATAGAAGTGGTGCAAAATCACAATGTAGCAGGTGCTCATGTTCTTAATGAACCAGCCAGAGGTCTATTTGAGCTGGAATTTCCAGCCCTCCAGCCTCCCAACCTGCCATACCAACCTACAAACACATATGTAAACACACCAACACAACTAATGGGCAACACATTGGCCCCCAAACCCGGTAAACTACGATTTGAACATTTAGGATATTCCACTATTACTCTAGGCGGGAACACTGCAGTCTTCTTCCTCTAATCCTATAGTGGAATGTTGATCATGGCCTCTTCAATGTAGTCCGCTTCTCTCCTCTAGATATACCTCCATCTCTGCCTCCTGAATGCATGCAGCTGACAATGCCTCATCCATCCTACAATGTCTGAGAGCCACAAATCTAGTCCTCAAGGATGGCTTCAATCCCATCACAAATTTCTTCACTTTCATCCGCTCATCAGCAACAATATAAGGTGCGTACTTCAACAGTTTTGCAAATCTAGCTTCATACTCTAGCACACTCATTGACCCCTGGGTCAAAGTCAAGAATTCCTGCTCCATGCGGTCTTGAACATGCTCTGTAATATACTTTGCTTTGAACAGTGAATAAACTCAGTCCATGCAACCTTAACAGCTCCGTCCTTGAACTATGTGTGTAGCACTGATGACTACCACATGTCGGCACGCTCTTGCAAAAGAAAGTAGACAATTCTAAACATGCCCTTACAAGCAACACATAAACTACTCTAGAATCTTCATTACCTGCAACATATAGGAAGCTAGAGTCACTCGCTCTTCATCCGTGCATCATATAGCACGAAAGATCTTCTCTGTCTCACATGACCAGCTCTCTGCCAAGAGTGGGTCGCTCTCCCCCTTAAAAAAGGGTGGAGCCATCCGCTTGAACTGCTCCATCATCAATGCACCGCCAATACCTACCTCATGCACAGGTGCCTGCGCCTGTATCCAAGCTAAGTCCTTTAGTTGAACTCTCAAATCAACAACCTGAAAGTTTACTTCTAAGTACAAACTTATGCATGCACTTGCGCTTGCAAGGCGGCTGCCATCTGTGCCTGGGTCTGCATCGCGTGCACAAGTCCCTGCATCAACGCTCAATAGTCCACCGGTGGCAGTGGAGTTGGTAAAGGTGTACCCGGTTGAACCAGTGCTTGCTGATATACTGCCTGCTAATCTCTAGTTGGCTCATCACCTCTAGCCAAGCTTGCTTCCTTACGACCACGGGTAGCCATAATCTGTAAAACATACATTTATTATAATGATCCATCTTGCTGGATAATCTTGGACTTGTTCTTTATACAAACTTAGGGATATGAATACATTGTTGATATTTCATTTATATATATACTCAACCTGGAACACTCTGATACCATCTCTTTAACGCCCCTCTTAGACACGGTATAGTTGTACCAACTCACATCAGATCTAAGGGGTAGCGCTATAGTGGAAACATCCAACAATATCGGTTCAGATTGAGTTATATACAAATGACACATTATACATCAACAAATTGCAACGGAATGAAAGTTTTTTTTCCCATCAACTTGTATTCAAATAACAAGTCTACAACATAAAGAAAGAAACTAAAATAGTCCAAATAACAACTCCACAAGTCCATAAATAACATATTGTTTAAATTACAATTTATTCTCATACAAGCTCGCTCGATCACACTCCTACAACAACGATCTAAACCTCCACATCCTCACATTCAGAGTCAGTATGGACTAACTCCTCCATGCCAATATCCTTAGCCTCTCTTGTAAGGTTAATCAAGTGTGAGTCTACATGACCCAACAAGCAACAAGGAAAGACAGTTCAGGATGTAACAACCCACATCCACCTGGTACAGTTATGCCAACTCACATAGGACGAGAGCAAGTCGCTACAGGGGAGAAAACCCCAACGATAGTCACATGGGCTGAGGCATACACAAATAGAAAGGAATTATAAATCCTCAATTTTATAATCCACATACGACTGTCCATATAGTCCAAGTAAAATAACATAAACCACAATGTCCACTAAATATAGCTAGTTTCCAAGTGCAAATAAACAAAGTCCAGATTACAATTACATCACATACTAAGAAATAAATTATAAATCCTCAATCTACTTTTTACACTCCACGTCGGATCTTGCTAACTCCTCGGCTTCCAAGTCTTCTGAAATATTAGCAAGGGTGAGTCTACGCAATAGACTCAACAAGCAACTTAGATATTCAAACCACGCACATACCACACATGCTTCTAACATTTAAACACATGCTAACTATCACAATATCATTAGCTTACTAGCAATTAACAATTAAACTAACACATACTCATGCTATAACGTGGATAATTAAACATAGAATGTATTAAACGAAGCTATACTAACTCATGTATAATAAGAATTGTAAACATGGTTGTAATTAGGAGGAAATGCGCTCCTCAAAACACACAACAAGATATCATGATGTGATCATGGAAAGGGGTGTGATCGCCACCTAGGATGTTGCCTACGATATAAACGAAATAAGAGGCTAACCTACTAGGAAAGGGAGGGTGAGAAGGCCACTTACTGATGTTGTGATCAGAAGCTTATCGCGACTTGGGACCCTGACGCCTTCTCAGTAGCGATACAGAAGTAAGGGAGACCTCCTTCCCGTCCTTCAACCGGCTAGAGGAGGACAGCTCTTCATTTGCTCTTCTTTAGAAGCCTACCAAAACATAGAAACAAGAGAGAAACCCTTATTAGATAACTTTCAAGTGAAGTATCTACACAAAGTAAAAAGGAAAAGTGGAAACATGGACGGAATGAACCTAGGGTGTTTTGGAAACCCCTAGGTGTTGGGATCGAAAAGGTGACTTAATCAGTATTAGTTAAGAATGTCTGTGTATGGCAGCGAAATTAAAACAAGAGACACACACAATTCAATTAGATCATGGAGTGGTGTGTGGATAGAGAGTGAAACGAGGCAACAAACCACAAGCAAACCACTATGCATAGAGGATTTTAAGGTGGTTTGGAGAACACAACTTGTGTCTCCTATGTCCACCTCCCCACGATGGAGGAACCACTAACTCAAGTACGTACAAACTGGAGCACGACGACTCCAAACCCTCTGAGTATGACGACTCAAAGAAACACCTAGGAGATAGGCACGACAACCTACACCACATACCACTTTTGAGTTCAACGACTCACAAGAAATTGAGCACGACGGCTTAAACACCAGAGCACTATGGCTCCAAACACTGAGCACATTGTGCTCAAAACCTTTGGACCACGATGGATCCAAGTTCTGCTAGAACAAGCTTAATTAGAGAGTAGATCCTCTAGCACGATCTATCTCAATACAATGATGAAAAGGTACAAACAATTAGATGATCTGTGTAGAACGCATACATAGATCACACATAAAGAAAGTGTCAACTAGATGAATTACAGACTCAGAGAGATTCTCAAGCTTTTCAGATCTATCTTCATCAGCCGGAACTTCTTCTATCACGAACTCCTATTCTTCTCCTCCTCCTTCCTGGCGGCGCTGCGCTGCTCCCCTTCTAGATGCAGATGCCTTTTTCCTGCTCTTCTCTCTCTTGTGTTTTGCTATACATGAGATCGAGGCTTATCTAGCCACTATGCAGTCCATATACGTGAAGAGGATGTGCACAGAACCTAGACTGCACCCTGGGCTACCATGTGTCCAAAAGGTACTTTACCATATTGCCACTTGGATGAGATGGCAATTTGATAATTATGGAATCTCCCATAAAGTTTTCAGAAAGAGATCACAACCGTTGGATATGATGCTCTGTGCGATCTAGGTTGAATATAAAAGTGAGTCGACTCTAGTCTCCAAGAGAGTCGACACTACTGACCAATCCCCAAAAGCATCTCACTCGCAGAACACTAGTGTCGTCCTGACATACCACTAGTTTCGACCTGATCAATAGGTTGAGTTGACCTGATCAACAGGCAGAGTCGACCTCCTATGAATTCCTCCAAAACTGGTTCACTGGATGGATTCTAGTGTCGACCTCATCTCCAAATAGAGTCGACACTACTGACCAATTTCTCTTTAAAAACTTGCTGAGAAGATTATGTGTGTCGACCTATCTGTCAAATGGAGTCGACATTGCTGTGACATTTTCTTCAGGAGTTTGCTAGGCAGTCTTGTAGAGTCGACCTGTCTGTCAACTAGAGTCGACCTACATTTACAAAAACTCTGTATACCTGTACAGATTAAGAGTAAACCATCAAAAAATGTCATTAACAATAAGATATGAAATATTAACTATCAAGAACATGTTGTTTGAGCATTATTGTAATATATTCAATATGTACATATGTCATCATCAAAATCAAAGTATGAGTGATGTTCATTTGTCATCATTGAAAGATCATCACTAAGAAATTCCAATACACACTCAACACAACATTAGGGTTGTGGAAAACCTAGGACGGGAAATGTGCTACTACTTTAAAAAAATAAAAAGATGCATGAAGGAGAATGTGAGGAGAAGGAAGAAGAAGGATCCCAAAAAGGGGTGACTCCCTGGCTGGAAATGTGCTCCTGAGGTCGTGCAACAACCTTGGTTGTTGTAGGAAGCCACCTATTGGTCACCAAGCTCCAAATGAAGAAGAAAGTGTTGTGACTTGGTGGAGGGAATGAGAGAAAAATGGGTGGAAATGGAGGGCTACGAGCTAAAGGGATGTTCTGGAGAGAATTTGGTAGCACTTCGTGGTAGTGTAGGATCCTTACCTCGTTCAGAAGAGGATGGGTTGCTATATAGGGAGGAGAGAGAGTATCTCATCCATAGTGATAATGGCTCATGATAATGGAGAAATGTCAAGTAAATCCACATGGGAAGAGTCCTCGGAGGGTTCTACGGTGAGATAGAACCTCAAACCGCGGATGGAGTCATTCCAAGGCTCTTGGAGATGATGATAGACCCCAAAGAGGATAGAAAGAAGGTGGTTGCAAAGCTAACCATGCAGAACAATGTCGCGACCGATTGTAGGGTGCGATAAGGCTTGTCACGACGGCCAAGATGGTCGCTACTCTGAAGGCACATGAATGGATATGCACGGGCTATCGTGATGGCCAGGATGGTCACATTAATGGTCAATAATTGATTAAAATTGGGTAGCAATCGATTTAGCAGGGATTAATCGATATGAATGCAATGCCGGACCCGTCGTAACAAGGTTGATCACCAATCGATAGCTTCATTAAGCAATCGATAGCCATGGATCGATTGTCATTAACATGTCATCGTAGGCCATCGCGTTAAGACCAATAGATTCGTAGTCAACAATCGATGCTAACTGTAGACACCGCCGCGAGTCCGTCGGGATCCCCGGGCGTCCACAAAGAGGGGGATATGATAAAATCGGGGAAAAGAAAAGATCGTGATCGCCAGGTACGTGAGGATACCGAATGGAGGTGCACGACGAGAGGTGCCGGTGGAATGGGTGATCACGAGGAATACCTTTTAGAGCATGGGGAGATTGCACGGGGGATGTGGGTCCTTTCCTCCTCTACGAGCATGGCCGGCCGTGGTAGAGGGCATTTTCCTCATTTGATTACCCTGACAAAGAAAAGGACAGAGAAGAGAAGACGGGATTAGCCACGTGTGTAGTATACAATTCTAAAAATAAGAATAAATGAAATGAAGGGCATGGGGAATGACTTACCATGTTGTGGCTTTTAAACCACTAAAAATGTGGTGTGTGTGTATGCATGCATGCATGCATGTGTGTATAAAAGAAAGGAGCCACGTGGGGCCCGGAAGAGTTGAAGTGTAAATAAAAAGGGAGAGAGGGGAGGGGGTGCTTCCCCAAAAGTGGATGGTGCGTCGGTGCTACCGGAATGGATGGAGGAAGGAGGGGAGGGAGGCACTCCCGCTTCGGTTCGAAGTGCGTGGAGGATGATGTGGAAGGAGTGCTCCTCCGCCTTGCGCTGATCGGGTGGACAGGATAGCTCGGATGGCATGGCGGGCCTCCTTGGTCTGGAGCCGAGGCGGGAATCTGGTAGGGCTTCGCCGCTCTCATTGGAACCCCCTGCAAATGACCCTCGGGGGTCTATTTATAGGCATTAGACGCTTGAATCATGTCAGCTACAGCGGACGCGACTATAAGAGTGAATCACGTCCACCCTGTAGACACGCGAATTTGGCTCCACTGCGGGCAAATTTCATGTTGCACCATAATGCCACAAATGGCCCTCTTTTTGCCTTGCAAGAGTGTTTTCCCAATATTTTTGGATCTCACCCATTCTTTCTCGGCGCTTCCCCTTCGTTTCAAATGTGGTTCGGTCTCGGCACCGCCCTCGGAAGCTAAATTTGGTTCGCAAAAGGGATATGGAAAAGTTCATTGATTTGCGTCCACTACAGTGGACACCTTTTAGAAAGACCGTATCGCGTCCTTCCACCCCGACGCTTTTCAAATCAAGACGCGTCGGCCTGAGCCGCCGCGATTAGGCAAGACCTTGAAAGTCATCGCACTCAAGTGCCTGCCCCTCGAACCACACAAAATCTCTGAATCGCGTCCTGCTGCCCAGACGCGATTAGGTCGTAGGCCTGACACGCCAGACCTCGGAAGTCGTCCCACATGCCGAAATCTTAATCGCGGCGAGGTAGGCCGACGCGTTTCAAAAATGTGGTGGCCATTGTTGCCCAGCTAGCTAGCCCAGAGGGGGGTGAATGGGTTATTAAAACTTCGATCTCTGATTAAAACCTGTTTACTGAAGGATTGCACAACTTAATAACAAGTTAGAGTTAGAGCAAATAAGACAACAAGCACACACAAGCACATCCACAAGACACAAGGATTTTTATCCTGGTACGGAACTCCTCTCCACAGGAAACCTACGTCCAGTCCCTGAGCAATACCAGGATTTCACTACCAAGGTACAATCCCCCTTAAGGATCCTTACACCGCCTCAACTGGTCTTCCTTCAACCTGAAGGGAAAACAACCACCATGGATACCACCAGGTCTTCCTTCGTTCAGAAGGGACACAACTAAAGAAGAAAATGTGTGGGAACAGCCTTCAGACTCTAGCTTAACCAGCTACAAACTGAAGCTACCAAGGCCTGAGAGAGAAAGAGATTTAACAAGGTTTTCTCTCCAAGGACTACACAAGCTCTCACAATAAAAACTCCTTTTGATCACTGAGAGCTAAGAGCTAAGAACAAGGTTGGAGTGGAAGTTTTGCTCTTCTTTCAATCTACTAAAAACTCGATGAGATGGAGTTCTTTCTTTTTAAATTGCAAGCGTTGTTCTCTATCTTGTTATCTTCTTCTCCGTCTTGAGTCTTTTATTTATACTTCTGATTCAAATTTGAACGTTGAAGTGTCCGTTGTCTCTTATCCTGGTGTACGTTAGACTGGTCACCAAGGAAGCTTCTGATCGTCAGTCTTTTATCCTTTAGTACACGCCAGAGAAATGTTTTAGAATCTTGTATCTTGTATCCAACGTTGTATAGATGAGTCTTGTCAGATATCTGTAAGCATATCAACAATAAATAGAGGACAGCTAGGACCGCCGTCGATTGTTAGTTACAGATGGAACATATATTGCAATATATAGCAAAGCTCCTTTCTGTCTAAAAAGTACGTAGACAGAGTAGCATAGAAATGGATGATATTGTCTGCATGCATGGGAGATATGATCAGAGAGCATTTAATGCGTAGCAGTCAACAGACAAGATATGACTTTGACTTTTCAATGCTATTAAAAAGCATTATACTGATACAGCAAGAAATCGATAAAAGCAATCCCGATGCCTTCATGACTTATGAAATCGTTATGCGATAACATAAAAATCGTTATAACCGAGCATTATCAAATTATAATGATGAATCGTTATGAGTTATAGCAAGTCGTTATGAACGCTTATCAAGCCGTTATGATCTATAAAGAAATCTTATGACTATCAAGTCGTTACGAGTTTCAAAGAAATCATTACAAGAAGTCTTAACAAATCGTTGCACAAAGCAAATCGTTATGAGTTATAGCAGTTGTTATGAACTATAAAAATCGTTATGAACTCTAAAGAAATCGTTACAGAAATCAATCGTTACGAGTTTCATAGAAATCGTTACGAGAAGTCTTAACAAATCGTTGCACAAAGCAAATCGTTATGAGTTATAGCAAGTTGTTATGAACTGTAAACAATCGTTATGAACTCTAAAGAAATCGTTACAGCAATCAAGTCGTTACGAGTTTCATAGAAATCGTTACGAGAAGTCTTAACAAATCGTTGCACAAAGCAAATCGTTTTGAGATCAAAGAAATCGTTACGAGAACTAAAGAAATCGTTACGGCTAGAGAGTCGTTGCGAGTTCTAAAGAAATCGTTATGAGGTCTAAAGAATCGTTACGGCTAGAGAGTCGTTGCGAGTTCTAAAGAAATCGTTACGAGGTCTAAAGAAATCGTTACGGCTAGAGAGTCGTTGCGAGTTCTAAAGAAATCGTTAAGAGGTCTACAGAAATCGTTACGGCTAGAGAGTCGTTACGAGTTCTAAAGAAATCGTTACAAGGTCTAAAGAAATCGTTACGACGGTCAAGTCGTTATGGGTTCTAAAGAAATCGTTACGAGGTCTTAAAGAATCGTTGCGATATCGATTTGTTTTGAATTTTCCGGTCAAAGAGGAAATCGTTCTGCTTATCAAAGAAGTCGATACAAAGACTTGGACAGAATGTGAGATGAGACTTACCTGATTGTCTTGAACTTTCATTTTTCTTTTATTTCCTGTTCTCAAGGCTCAAGTAATCCATTAGTACTATTTTGTTATCATCAAAATTAATATATAATAATGAATTATTTATTATGGGGACAGTTTGGTCATCAATCTCCCCTTTTTGATGATGACAAAATAGACTAAACATCATACAAAAATTGAACATGTGTTTCAGATTAACTTTAGTTTTCTCCCCCATTTTGTCAATAAGCAAAAATAGGCTGTGAGACAAAGAAGAGAGATATCATTGTATTAGTATGAGAAAGGTAGTACAAAGGAGATAACAAGGAGGCATGCTGTGAGATGACAGCCCATGCCTTGATCACAAGGTCTTCAAACATCTGTTGGAAAACCCAGAAGCAACTGAGAAGTTGGGACCCATGGATTGGTGGCCCTTTGAATGTACAAAGCCCGTTGCTGATCCAGAATTCTGCATACTGATCTGGGTCCAGAATGAATCTGAAGTAAGTGCTTTTTCCGAAGCTGGCACGATGGAGAAATCTATCCAAAGAGATGGATGAAGATCTCTGATCTATCAGATCCTGCTTCAGAGCAAAGAAAGCTGTATATCTAGCTGCCCACTGAACTAAATCTCTTGAATAGGATTTATGGAGTTGAGATCCATGAAGGCTTTGGCTGAGAGAGAGGGCTTATTTTGATGAACCAAGGAACTGTTGATGGCCTCTGACTGAAGGTTGGTTTCCTTGTAGATGATTGCCCATGCAGAGGGAGTAAGCCTTTCACACTCAGAAATGAGTGGAGCCAAAACCTGAGAGGAGATGCGGCCAGAGTAGTATTCTATGAAGATAAACCGCAGGAAGGAGGGTAGTCTCTCTTGGCAGACATTCTACCCATCTGCTTGGCAAACATGTCAAATGCATGGATCCTGCATCTGAATCAAATACTAGGTAAGAATGCAGCTTTGGCAAAAGGACAAGAGAGTCAACCCGGATATCAGCAAAATTCACTGTTAGGGGAATATTCACTGGACGTTCGGATCTTAACATCACTAAAGCTGAGTGGAATTGAGAGAACTGGACTTCTGGCAGTTTGTTCAGGAAGCAGAAGTCACTGTACTGCTGGAAGCTTTTGGCAATGCGGATCTCTTTCAAAATGAAAGGACCCCACAAATTCTTATGCTTGAGAAAGAACCACTCAGAGAGAGTGAGAGAATGAGCTCCATGTGTAATGGATTCGGCCCTGGCAGTCAAGAACTTGTTGTATTGAGCTTTGTTGCCCTTGACATTTGCCCACTGATCTTCAGTCTTGAACTCAGTCCCCTCAAGGATTTTGGATTTTGAGAGTGGGATAACTGGGTAAGAGGAAGAACAATATTTAGGTGCTCAGAAAGGTTGAGGAAGGGAATGCCATAAATGGTGGAGAGGATGCACTTTTGAAGATATTCCTTATAAAGGAATCTTTTGTGAGGTTCAAGGGTAAGAGAGTACCAAAGAGGAGGAAATAAGGGGAGGAGATGGTAGCAGAGGATGATTGTTTCCTCTTTTTCTTGGCAGGACTGGGAGGATCAGTCCTGTGGATATGAGTGGCAGTGTAGAGAATGGTCGAAAGGGTATTTCTCTCAAAGTCATCCGGCAAGTTGTGTCAAAGACACTTTGTAGAGGAGGTTTTTCTGGAATAAAAGTAACAGAGGAAGGAGGAGTAGGAGGATAGAAAGGTGTTTGGGATTGAAGGAAGAAGGAGGGTGAACTTGAGTGGTTGAGTGAGAGGTGATGAGGGTGAAAATGATGATGGACCTGAGGTGTAAGAGGGAGTAGGAGAGAAAGAGGGTTGAGATGTAGTGAGAGGAATGGTGAGTGCGAGGCACAGGATTTTAATGTTGGTGGTGCAGGAAGGGCTGTAGAAGGAGAGGTAGTGATGACAAAACTGGAGTTGCAAGATTTGAAGTGTCAGGGGCCAAAGTACTGACATGGGCTCTTTCCCTTTGACTGCTCTGACAACTGAAGAGGGTCCTGATGACCCTAATGCTTGCCCTGATGCCCTGGTGGCCCTGATGGTTGAACTGGTAGCCCTGTTGGCCGAGAGACTTCTGTTGGAGGCCCTGGTGGCCTAGAACTTCAGCTGACTGCTCTGAGTGGGTGCAGGAGGGACACCACTAGACCTTGAAAAATTAGCCAGCAAATTCTTCATATCAGACATCTCTTTATTGAACCACCTCATTGCATTTCGAATTGAGGATAGGTCAGAGGAGGTTGAAGCTTGATTAGAAATAATGCCGAACACTTGTCTGAACTGATGACAAGACTTCTCCTTGAGCTTTCAGCAATGCCATAATAGGCTTCAGATTTACTTTTCTGTGACTCTTTCTTGGCCTTTTGTGAGCCACTCTCTTTTGCTTCCCTTGCTGAATGACGGCTCCTCATGATTGATATTGCTTGCACCTGGGCCTTCACTAATAGGAACACTGGCAGGAGGTGGAATTTCCTCAATGCCTACTTGCTCCCCCTGAATAGGAGTGGGGAGTTCAACACTTTCTTGCTCCCCCTGAGCAGGAGCTTCTTCCAAAACAACTTTCTCCAAGTGGCCTTCTGCCACGGATTTAGGCACTTCAGGTTCAAAGAGACTTTGCTCCCCTTGGCTAGGAGCTTCTTCCATGACCACATCTTGTTGAGTACCTGCTTGTATCTCAACATTAGCAATTGGTTTCAGACTGAATTTCTGTATGCCTGGTGCCATAACTTCTTCTTCAACACATCCACCTTCTTTAGAAGTAGCTAAGGTGGAGTGAATGGAATCCAATACTTCTCTTAAGATTAAGGCGACTAAGGTGGTGGGCAAAGAGTCTGCCACACAGCTGCACCTTCTTCCATCTAAACTTCTGGAGAATGAGAGATAATCTCCACAACAGGTGAGACTAAAACTTCTGCCTGGCTGGACACAACTGGTACTGCTGCTGCTTGAACAACTGCTGCCGCTGCTTGCTCTGCTACTGCTGCTTCTTCTTCTGCTACTGCTCTTCTTCTTGAACTTCTGGGATATCCCCAATAATTGCTTCTCCTTCAGCCAGAGAGGACTTTGACCAAATTCCATCTTGCACTGAAAAACCACTTTTCTTCAAATTTCTGGACCTTATAGACTGGCCCATCTTCTCTACTACAGCTCCAGACACATCTACTCCGAAATGCTTGAAAATCCTGGTGAGTAGATGAGCATAAGGCAAGGAAACATTTAGCTTGCTCTTTGTTTCCCAGATTTGAGTACTGGCAAATTTCATTCTCTCAATCATAACTACGCCAGATTTATCTCCTTGTTCTGGATTACCCAGAACATCAAGTCTGAGTCTGCCCTAGTGCATGAAGAAAAGGTAGAACTCCGAGGAACTATGATTTGGCAGACAATAAAGTGGAGCAACCGATTGAAAGCTGACATCTGATTTATATCCATTTTCCATCCTTCAGCTTAAACCCTGGACCAATAATGCCAAGACCCTTAGCTTCATCATTTACTGAGTCCACACCACTAAAGCCTGATGTCTTTACTCCAACAACTCATGCAATAGATCATAATCTATCTTGATCTGGGTGCTCTTCACTGTGGAGACAAGGGACCCATCTGCCTCTGACTTCAAACAAATGAAAAAACATTCACAAGATCCGGGTAGCTTACCTCTCGTTGAAAGTAACAACATCCATCCACTGCATTCTTCTCAAGGCTTCGACTAAACTGGACATGCCACTCTTCTCAAGATTCTGAACATCCACTGCCTTATTTGCAAATCTTTGACTAACAAACGTAAACCTCTCTTGCTCCTTTGGGGCAAATACTCAGCACTGTAGCCCCCTACGCTTCGGAGATCATCGGAGCGGCCATAGGTAGAGAGAAGGAGATTCTGGTGAAGGGAAATGATGGAAGAGATGGAAGCTCTCGAAGGGATTCTTCGCGGGAAGAGGAGAAAGCTTCGAAAGTTGCAGAGAGTCGATCCCAAAATCATTAGGGCATCGACTTTGGGTGAACAGATAGAGGATAAAAGGTAAAGGTAGAAGACAAGTCGTTCTCAGAACGATTTGAATAATTATTATTATTTTATCAAAAAGTGAAGCGCCAAAGGCGGTAAAGCAGAAAACGACAAAATCGTTTGATGGGTCAAACAGCTTTTATACGATAGCGGTCAAGGAATGTAGACAAACTGAATTTTGCTCATTGTTAAAGAGGGAAGATTTCATTTCTATCTGAAAATTTTTATGCCAATAAAATACAGAGATCTTTTCACACATTGCACATCCCTAATTCCCTTCTAAGAGATGTAAATCTCTCTTCAGGTAGGGCTTTTGTGAAGATGTCTGCTAATTGACCATTTGTATCTATAAAAAATTTCTAAATTACCACTAGCTACGTGGTCTCGAATAAAATGATATCTTACCTCAATGTGCTTAGTCCTTGAGTGCTGAACTGGATTTTTGGTGAGGTTGATGGCACTTGTATTATCACACAATAGTGGAATTGATTTGATGTGAATTCCGAAATCCTCAAGTTTGCTTTATTTATCCAAAGAAGGTGTACAACAACTTCCAGCAGCAACATATTCTGCCTCAGCTGTTGATAAAGCTACTGAATTTGTTTCTTGGATGACCATGATATTAAACATCCTACAAGAAACTGACAACAACCACTGGTGCTTTTTCTATCTACTTTGCATCCAGCATAATCAGCATCTGAATATCCTACTAATTCTATTTCATAAGATCTAGGATACCAGAGACCTAAATCATGAGTTCTAGCAGATATCTAAATATTCTTTTTACTGAAATTAAATGAGACTCTCTAGGGTCTGCCTGATATCTAGCACACATGCATACACTAAACAAAATCTGGTCTACTTGCAGTTAAGTAAACTAATGATCCTATCATACCTCGATAATTCTTTTGATCTACCTTTTTACCTTTTTGATCACTGTCCATTCTGGTTGATGTGCTCATTGGGGTTGATAATGGCTTTGCATCTTCAAATCCAAATTTCTTTAACAGCTCTTTTGATGTACTTGGCTTGACATATGAGTGCCATCCTTCCCTTGCTTGATTTGCAATCCAAGGAAGTAGCTTAGCTCCCCCATCAAGCTCATTTCGAATTCTCCCTGCATAAGCTTTTCAAAGTACTTGCAAAGAGATTTATCAGTAGATCCAAAAATAATATCATCTACATATATTTGCACAAGAAGTATATGTTTATCCTAGATTTTATAAATAATGTACTATCTACTTTTCCTCTAGTGAACCATGATCTAATAAGAAAGTACTGAGCCTTTCATACCAGGCTCTAGGTGCTTGCTTTAAACCATATAAGGCTTAGTAGTTTAAATACATGATTTGGAAATTCGGGATCATCAAAACCTGGAGGTTGTTCAACATAAACTTCCTCCTTGATAAAACCATTTAAAAAGGCTGATTTGACATCCATTTGAAATAGTTTTAAATCAAATGCATATGCATAAGCAAGTCAAATCCTAATAGCCTAAGTCTGGCTATAGGTGCATAATTTTGGTCTAGGAACAAGTGACCATACTTGGTTTCTCTTGAACTGATTTAGTTCATCTTGCATGGCTAATATCCAAGATTCATCAGATAAAGCTTCATTGACTGTCTTAGGCTCTATTTGAGAAACAAAGGCTAAATAATCACAAGGAATTACATTACCTCTTGTTCTTACCCCCTACAGATGGATCACCAATAATGTTTTCAGGAGGGTGATCTTTCTGATGTCTCCATTCTTTGGAAGATTTTCATGTTGAATTTCAGTTTGCTGCAGTTCTTCCAGAGGAGGATCATCCTTGTCCTTAATTGAGGTATTCTTTAATTTTTCAGACAAGTCATCTGCATCATCAATGTCACTAATTTCTTCCTTTTTCAAGGAAGGGTTAATTCATCAAAAATAACATGTACAAATTGTTCAATTAATAAGGAACGTTTATTGAAAACTCTATAACCTTTGGGTTTAGAAGAGTACCCCATAAAGATGCCTTCATCTGATTTGGCATCCAACTTACCAATGTCCTTTTTCCATTGTTGTGGATGAAGCAGGACATCCAAATATTCTGAAATGGCTGATCTTTGGCTTCTTTCCTTTGTAGAGTTCATAAGCAGTCTTCTTCAGAATCGGCCTGATCATCACTCTATTAATGATATAACATGCAGTGTTGATAGCTTCGGCCCAGAAGTATCTTGGCAAATCATATTCTGATAACATGGTTCTTGCCATATCCAAAAGAGTTCTGTTTTTTCCTCTCAGCAATTCCATTCTGTTGAGGTGTCCTTGGGGCTGAGAAGTTGTGCTCGATTCCTTGATCATCACAGAACCTTGTAAACTTTTCATTCTGAAACTCACCACCATGATCTGATCGGATAGAGACAATTGTGAACTTCTGATCTTTCTGAAGCTGACAAAATTATCAAATGTGTCATCTTTGTGCTCTAGAAAGGATACCCAAGTGAATCTTGAATAATCATCAACTATTACAAATCCAAAATTCTTTCCTCCTAGACTGGTGGTCCTCATTGGCCCAAATAGATCCATATGAAGTAGTTCTAAGGCTTTGAGGTGGTTACTACGTCTTTGATTTGAAAGAGCTCTTGGTGTGCTTTCCTCTTGCACAAGGTTTGCAAATACTGTCCAAGCTAGAATTGACCTTTGGCAATCCTTCAACTAGCTTTCTCTTTCTGAGCTTATTCAAACCATCCAAGCTGCAGTGGCCCAATCTTCTGTGCCACAACTCTGTTGATTGATCTTTACTCTGCCAAACCACATCTTGATCCTTGAGTTCTCTAGATAGAGTACATATAGATTTTTCTCTATACCTTCAAAAATGACTGCTCCATCCTTTAATATACTGCACTTTGATTCTTGGAACTGAATCTGATGGCTTTTGTCACACAACTGGCTGATACTGATGAGATTATGCTTTAACCCTTTGACCAGCATCACATCTTCAATACTAATCTTCCTTTGATGTTTACGGATCCACTTCCTATTACTGTGCCTTTTTCATTATCTCCATATGTGACTGTTCCTTCTTCATCTTGGAGATTAACAAAAAGCTTCTGGTTCCCTGACATGTGCCTTGAGCATCCACTATCCAAATACCATTTGGATGCTTTTGATTTTCCCTGAAAATTAACACTAAGTTTAGGTACCCAAGTTCTTTTGGGTCCTGAGAGGTTAGTACCATTGATTCCTTTTATTATCCACTTTTTGTTCTTAGTGGGACATGTTGCTTTGTTATGTCCTAGTTTGTTACAATGAGTACAGCAGGTTATTCTAGTTATTCTTTCAACTGGAGTATATTTAAATTTTTTATTTCTTTATCCTTTTCAGATATAAATTCAGGAGTTGGATAATGTTGGGAAAGACTTTTTTTTCTTCTTTTCCGAGGGAGTATAACCAAAACCATGTTTCTTCTTGGTTGATCTTTTAGCTCCACTCATCAGTAGAAGAGGTTTTATTATTTGTGAACTTGTTTATGGTGCTTGTTAAATGTTCATTTCTTTATTTAGTCTTTCTATTTCTGTTTTAAGTCCACTTAAGTCTTCTTGTTTTTCTAAATGATTATTTTCTTATTTTTCTTTTTAAATCTTCACATAATAATTCATTCCTTCTTTTATGTTCTGTTATTTGTTTTTCAAGTTCTCATTTTCTGTTTTTAGGTCTGAGTTTGTATTTTCTAAACAGATTATATTTTTCTTACTAATTTTAAGTATTTACATACTTCTTTATATTTTTCATAAGTTCATTAAAAGCACTTTTTAATTATCAGAATCTGAATCATTGCATAATCAAAAGAAGAGCCAGAAGTTACCTTGTCTTCGGTGTGGCCATGAAAGCCAAGTTGACTTCTTCACCTTCACTGCTTGAGCTTGACTCATTGTCTGAGTCACTGTTGTTCTCCAAGCAGCTGCCATTCCTTCTTTTTTATACTTCTTGAATCTTCTGAAGTTGTCCCTCTTTTTGTGATCATTTTTCTTAAGCGTTGACAGTCTGCCTGATGTGTCCAGGCTTCTTGCATTCATAACATATCACTTCTCCTTTCTTCTGATCCTTTACTTCTGGTTTTCTGAAGTCTTTGTTTTCTTGAAAAATCTCTTCCAACTGATACTTCTTCTTCTTCTGCTAGAATCCTTTGAAGTCTTCGAGACAGCATGGCTTCTTCATCATCATTATCTTTACTACTTTCACTATTATCCAAAGATTCTTCTGAATTGTCTTCACATGCTTTGAGAGCATTTGATTGTTTCCTTCTTCTTCTGAGGATTCTCCTAATCTCTCCATGTTTATCTCGTGAGCCATGAGAGATCCTATTAGCTTTTCCAATGACATTAATTTTAAATCATTGGCTTCTTCAATGGCTGTTACCTTTGGAGTCCATGAAGATGGTAGAGATCTGAGGACTTTTCTAACCATGTCTGGTACATCATAAACCTTTCCCAATCCAGCTAATCCATTTGTAATGTCTGTGAATCTGCTGAACATCTGAGTTATTGATTCACTGACTGCATCTGGAATCTTTCATATTGAGCTACTAGAATATCTATTCTCGTCTCCTTTACCTTGTCTGTCCCTTCATAGGTAATTCTGAGCTTTTCCACATCTCCATTGCGGATTTGCAGGCTGAGACTCTATTGAATTCTTTCTTGCTTAGGCACAGCATAATATGCTCTTGGCTTTGCAGTTTAAGGATATTCTTTTCCTATCATCATCTGTCACTGAGCCTTAGCGTTTGTGACCAAAAGATCACCTTCTTCTACAATGGACCAGATTGTGTAATCATGACCTTGTAGAAAATATTCCATTCTAGTCTTCCAGTAGGTGTAGTCTTCTCCATCGAACAGGGAGGTCTGTTGACTGACCGACCTTCGAAGTTGCTTGGGCTGCCATAGATCTTTGCTCTTCAGATCGTTGGATCTTCTTCTTTGTCGAAGAGATGGGCTCTGATACCACTTGTTGCCCAGCTAGCTAGCCCAGAGGGGGGGTGCATGGGTTATTAAAACTTCGATCTCTGATTAAACTTGTTTACTGAAGGATTGCACAACTTAAAAACAAGGTTAGAGTTAGAGCAAATAAGACAACAATCACACAAAGCACATCCACAAGACACAAGGATTTTTATCCTGGTTCGGAACTCCTCTCCACAGGAGACCTACATCCATCCCTGAGCAATACCTCAGGATTTCACTAGCAAGGGTACAATCCCCCTTAAGGATCCTTACACCCAGCCTCAACTGGTCTTCCTTCAACCTGAAGGGAAAACAACCACCCTGGATACCACCAGGTCTTCCTTCGTTCAGAAGGGAACACAACTAAAGAAGAAAATGTGTGGAACAGGCTTCAGACTCTAGCTTGACCAGCTACAAGCTGAAGCTACCAAGGCCCGAGAGAGAAAGAGATTTAACAAGGTTTTCTCTCCAAGGACTACACAAGCTCTCACAAATAAAAACCCTTTTGATCACTAAGAGCTAAGAGCTAAGAACAAGGTTGGAGTGGAAGCTTCGCTCTTCTTTCAATCTTCTAACTCGATGAGATGGAGTTCTTTCTTTTTAATTGCAAGCGTTGTTCTCTATCTTGTTATCTTCTTCTCCGTCTTGAGTCTTTTATTTATACTTCTGATTCAAATTTGAACGTTGAAGTGTCCGTTGTCTCTTATCCTGGTGTACGTTAGACTGGTCACCAAGGAAGCTTCTGATCGTCAGTCTTTTATCCTTTAGTACACGCCAGAGAAATGTTTTAGAATCTTGTATCTTGTATCCAACGTTGTACAGATGAGTCTTGTCAGATATCTGTAAGCATATCAACAATAAATAGAGGACAGCTAGGACCGCCGTCGATTGTTAGTTACAGATGGAACATATATTGCAATATATAGCAAGCTCCTTTCTGTCTAAAAAGTACGTAGACAGAGTAGCATAGAAATGGAAGATATTGTCTGCATGCATGGAGATATGATCAGAGAGCATTTAATGCGTAGCAGTCAACAGACAAGATATGACTTTGACTTTTCAATGCTATTAAAAAGCATTATACTGATACAGCAAGAAATCGATAAAAGCAATCCCGATGCCTTCATGACTTATGAAATCGTTATGCGATAACAACCAATCGTTATAACCGAGCATTATCAAATTATAATGATGAAATCGTTATGAGTTATAGCAGTCTTATGAACGCTTATCAAGTCGTTATGATCTCTAAAAGAAATCGTTATGACTATCAAGTCGTTACGAGTTTCAAAGAAATCGTACAAGAATCTTAACAATCGTTGCACAAAGCAATCGTTATGAGTTATAGCAGTTGTTATGACCTATAGAAATCGTTATGAACTCTAAGAAATCGTTACAGAAATCAAGTCGTTACGAGTTTCATAGAAATCGTTACGAGAAGTCTTAACAAATCGTTGCACAAAGCAAATCGTTATGAGTTACAAGTTGTTATGAACTGTAAAGAAATCGTTATGAACTCTAAAGAAATCGTTACAGCAATCAAGTCGTTACGAGTTTCATAGAAATCGTTACGAGAAGTCTTAACAAATCGTTGCACAAAGCAAATCGTTATAAGAATCAAAGAAATCGTTACGAGAACTAAAGAAATCGTTACGGCTAGATAGTCGTTGCGAGTTCTAAAGAAATCGTTACGAGGTCTAAAGAATCGTTACGGCTAGAGAGTCGTTGCGAGTTCTAAAGAAATCGTTACGGCTAGAGAGGTCGTTGCGAGTTCTAAAGAAATCGTTACAAGGTCTAAAGAAATCGTTACGACGGTCAAGTCGTTACGGGTTCTAAAGAAATCGTTACGAGGTCTTAAAGAATCGTTGCGATATCGATTTGTTTTGAATTTTCCGGTCAAAGAGGAAATCGTTCTGCTTATCAAAGAAGTTGATACAAAGACTTGGACAGAATGTGAGATGAGACTTACCTGATTATCTTGAACTTTCATTTTCCTTTTTTTCCTGTTCTCAAGGCTCAAGTAATCCATTAGTACTATTTTGTTAATCATCCAAATTAATATATAAATAAATGAATTATTTATTTTGGGGACAGTTTGAACCATCAGCCATCCCCGCCACAATTGCAAAAGTGGTCATCATTTCCAATGACAAATCAAGTTGACTTCTGAATCGCGGCCTGCTGCCCCAGACGCGATTTAAATCAAGTCGCGGGGCACTTCCCGACCCTATTCTAATCGCGGTCTGCCGCCTAGAGGCATTTCAGTCTTGAGTCGCGTCTGCTGTAATGGACGCGATATGAATCCGTGATCCCTATAATTGGACCCGAAGGTCATTTGTTAAGGGGGGTTCCACGAAGCGGTGAAGCCCTGCCGGATTCTCACCTCGCTCTGAGCTATTCCTCGCCGGTCCATTCCTTCTTCCTCTATTCTGGCACCGTCTCTCCTTCCTTCCACGCACGAGGCGGAAGTGTCTTCCTCCTCTTTGCTCCGTCCAACCGCAACGGCCCTCACGTATGAACACTTGGGGAAGCACCCTGCAAGGCCCTTGATTTTTTTTTGGGTAATTCTTGTGTGAATAATTTTATTGTGAGTAGTACTTATTAAATGTATTGCATGAATTAGTGTTATGATAATGTATACATTGTATATATGTTATATCTATATGTTGAGTTGTATATGTTCTGCATGTTTTTAAGTCTGTTCCGTCAACTAGTGGGCCAACATCAGTTGATGTTGAGTGTGAATCGGCGGCAATATCGATGGACGCCTATTCTGAATTGACGGCTAGAGTTGTTGACGTCAATATCCCAGATCAGTTACGTTTTCAGATCCGGAAACATCTCGAAAACTCAGCCTTTATTTTAGAAACCGACCCCAACGGCTCTATGCCTTACCCAAACACATCTCCGACCCTTGCCCATAAAACACCCTCGTGGGCCGATCTGACTCCTTTTGACTCTTTGTCAAGTCAATACATCTGGGAAACGACTTTCCCCACACTGGTGTGCTAAGGAGATCAACACAAAACTAGGTAAAGGTGATTTGAGGACTCTTTGGTTCAGGCCGAGGAGGGCTTCTTCGACTCAAATCATCGATTGACAAATTTTCTACAGGCAAGTACCCCATCCACATAATCCCTACATGTGTCTAGTAGGTCGCAGGAATTTTACAGATTTTTCTCGTGTCCTAGACCCCATTCACATAATCTGTTGTGTTCAGTCTGTGTTTTTTCACAGACAGGAACTTAACGGCGGTATCCCTTGCCGTTAAGATCCTGACTGATGGCCCCTATGTCGCCGTTAACATGAGTAAACGGCCATACCTTTGTCGTTGAGTTTCTTCAGGCAAGAGCAGTGGACTGTCTGCCTTTGTAAGCTATTTTTTCGAATTTCTGCACATGAGGATATATGGTAAATTTCTTTGTTATGTGTATGTGTAGTTGAGCATGTTGTGTAATTTCTATGAAATTTCATTAAGTGTATTAATTATTAAAAATTTGAAATACATGTTAACACAGATTCTGAATATTGTAAATTACTATTTATGTTATCCTTGTGTTTAATTGTCAAAATGTTCTGTGTTGCTTAAATCAATGTCAGAGCATGTTGTTAAAAATTGGAATTTTATGATGACTATGTAATTTATATATTTTCTGACTAAAATACAGTGAGCATTTTTTATTAGTGTAGAAATTCAGATAAATAACGTAAAACAGTAAAATTCTTAGAAATTGACCTATGCTTAGAAATGTCATTTTCATGTATAGAATGAAGTTTGAGTCCAAATTATGATATTCCATTCTAGTTTGACTATTTTAATCATATGTAATACCACTGTTAGAATTTTCAAAACTGTGTGTAACTAAAAAAATGCAATTTGGTATGCATGATGATTAACCATAATATATTTTTGGTTAAAATTTTGTAATGAAATGATGAACAGTGACTATATATTCCGGTTTTATGTGACCTATTGATAGTTAAACATGTTAATGTGGTAGATATTAAAAATCTGAAATTTTCAGCATCATTAGACTTATTTTGAAAATTTTGAATTCTAAAAACATTAGTGCCATACTAGGTAATACTGAGTATGTGAAAATGTGAACATAGTACAAATTGATAAATTGTGCATTAAGTGTGTTAAAAGTTTGGAAAATATGTAATTGTGCAATGGGTGACACTACTACCTTGGAGGGCTGTGGAACTGTACTGTGGTAAAGTCCCCACGAGAAAGTTCAAAGTGTGTGATGTCCCACGGCAATGGGATTAATCCTGAAGGCGAACAAGTATCGCTGGTTAGGGTGGAGAGTGCTTCTCCCGATTCTACGCAGTAACTAAGATTATCACTGAAATGCCTAGGTGATAGATATGTGATGTGATTAGTGTTTGTCCTTCTAAAAGGTGGTTTGGGCTATGTGTCACAACATTTAATAATGTGAACTTGTGTTTAAGTGGAAGTGAATATGTAAATGTGAAATTGTGTATGTTGATCATGTATCATATGAAGTCTTGTGACAACATGTAAATTGATAACTTCTTAAATGATTATAATATGTACATAGCAAAACAGCAAATTTTTCAAGAGTATAATGTGTTATCTAATGAAAATGATTATAGAATCCATGCCAGAATTGTCTCTTATTATGTGTACAAACTCCATGTTTAAAATGACAAATGTTCAGCTTGTAAGTGCGTGAAGTGGCTAAATGAGTTTAGTTTAATATATTGAAAAGGTGTGTAGAAAGCATGTGATAGGCCTTAAGTTATTGAAAATTTTGTTTAAGACAATTTCCATGTGCAACCTGTGTAGAATTATGTTTTAGATTTTTACTTTAGTTAATTGTTAAATCCATGTTATATGTTATTGTGTAGTATGAAAATGTGAAAGTTATGTGATGCATGTAAGTATAGTTGTTTGGTGTTACTCGTTGAGTTCTTTTGAACTCATTCTTGCTTCGGCATACAAGTGCAGAGATTACTACTTCTTTCGAGGAGATCGTTAGGAGCGACTCGGATCGGGAGTAGGAGACCTTGTTTAGATTCAGCATTGCATTTTCATTTTCATAAGTATGTATAAAGACTCTGTGTAGTCTTATGGTGGACATTTTTATTATTTACTTCAAATTATGAAAATTTTGGTTTGTTTTCTTCTATATGGACTGTGAATAGAATGTGGATGATGGAATAAGATTACTTTTCAGTCATATTCAATTCCGCTGTTATGTGTGAATGTATTTATGTATATTCCAGCCTATTATAATTGTTTGGTAAATGTCCCACTGTAGCGGCGTTCATTATATCGATGAGGGTTGGTATACCGTATCGGTATAAGGAGGGTCGTTACAGAGATTGGTGTCAGAGCCTAAGGCTGAAATTGTACATAAATATACACATAGACCATCATCTTCATTGTATGCTAAGTCTGTGTAGATTGTCCACATATGGATAGTTAGAAATTTGATAGCCTAGTTTCTAAATATGATTAAATATTTTGCAGGCTATGGCTTCACGTGGTAGGCGTGGTGTTCCTGCTCGTGAGGGTGAGCAGAGAAGATGAGCCTAGGCATGAGGATCAGGGTGAGCAGCAGCCCCAGCACCTCAGGGCCCTGGCTTCCCCCATCGCCACCAGTAGACTATGGAGTGTTCATGCAGGGTTTAGTGCAGGCCATGCAGACGCAGGCTCGCACCCAGGCTGCACTCCAGGCTCAGCTGGAGGCTCAGGTTAGAATAATAAGATAAGTAGTTTGTTTTATTAAATGCCTGTTTGATATGTGTATGTGTTGCTTATGATGCTTGTTGTAGCAGGCTCTAGTGCCAGCTCCCCAAGCCTGACCATGGTGGACCCTCCATCATGGAAAGGTTCAAGAGGATGTCGCCACCCTCTTTTAGGGGGAGAGCGATCCGTTATTAACTAAAAGCTGGATGAGGGAGATCGAGAAGATCTTCCAGGCTATTAGGTGCGCTGAGGATGACAAGGTCACTTTAGCCACCTATAGCTACAAGTATATGTAAATTAATTTGGTGTTATTTCTTTAAGTATAAATTATGTTGGTTAGTCCTTATAGATGGTTTTGACAGGAGCGAGCCGACGTGTGGTGTCCTCCTTGTTGCGTACTCGGTTCGAGGATGGTGCTGTGGAGGTTGGTTGGGATGAGTTCGTGAGGCTATTCGGAGCCAGTTTGTTCCGGAGCACATCTAGGACAATGGAGCAGGAGTTCCTCTCGTTGACTAGGACTCCATGACTGTACTAGAGTACGGCCCAGTTTGCAGAATTATCAAAGTATGCTGCTCATATAGTAGCTGATGAGCGCAGAAGGTGAAGAATTCGTGATGGGGCTGAGACCATCACTGAGGATGAGGTTTTGGGCTTTCGATCAAGTCCCCTTAAGGCGCACTTAGCACGGCGTGTCGTAAGGGGGAGAGATGGAGCAGTATCTAGAGGAGAAGAGGCTTCTCATAAAGGCCAGCAGCTCCATTTCAGAGGCAAGAGAGAAGAAGGCGACTTTTTCAGTCACCGCACGTCCCGTGGCATCGGAAGCAGTCAGGTATCTCTCAACGTTCCCCTAATGGTATGAAGGAGTGTCCTCATTGCGGGAGGGCACATGGTGTACGGAATTTTGGAAGTTTGCGGGAAGTGCTTGAAGTGCGGGAGCAGCGGCATAGGATCAAGGATTGTCCGAGGCTTCAGCAGCGAGTCCAGCATGGACCAGCCCCAGCAGCAGCACGCACCAGCGACAGGACGACCAGGGAGACCGAGACCCCGCTCGAGTGTTTGCGTTAGCTCGTGAGGATGCCGAGCAGGGGATCACGTCACCGAAGGTACGATTCTATTCTTAGGGTTCATGCTCGGGTTTGTTCGATACGGTGCTACCCACAACTTCATTTCTGAGCATTTTTCTAGGCAATTAGCCTTAGAGTCAAAGATAGAGTCTGAGGATTTAGAAGTCCCTTTGTCTGTGCACACACCTGTAGGTACGGTATCGACTAGGAAGTGTATTATGTCTTTACAGTGTGCATTGAGGATAGAGTCTTAGAAGGGTGTTTCTTCTTGCTAAAGATGAAGGACTAAAATGCTATTCTTTGGTTTGGATGGCTAGAGGAGCACTATGCGTTAGTAGATTGTCGTGGGAAGAAGATCGTTTTTCGCATTCATGGTGAAGATGAATTTTCTCATCCTTCGCCAAGAAACTTGGCAGGGAAGTTTGTCATCTCTGCCATGAGGGCGATGAGAATGGTGAACAAGGGTTGTGACGCTTTTCTTGCCAGTGTGGTATTAGTACCTAAGGCTGATGAGTCACTTACTCTTGCGGAGATTGATGTAGTGCGGGAGTTTCCAGATGTTTTTCCTGATGATTTATCTGGATTGCCACCCGCTAGAGAGATAGAGTTCACTTTAGAGTTGCTTCCAGATACCTCTCCTATCTCGAAGGCACCTTATCAGATGGCACCTGCAGAATTAGTAGAGCTAAGAAGCAGTTGCAGGATTTGTTAGATAAGGGATTTATTCGCCCTAGCATTCCCCTTGGGGCGCACCTGTCTTATTCTTGAAGAAGAAGGATGGTCACTTAGGTTATGCATCGATTATAGGAAGCTAAACCAAGTGACGGCGAAGAACAGGTATCCCTTACCTCGGATTGATGATTTGTTTGACCAGCTGCAAGATGCATCAATCTTTTCTAAGATTGATTTGCGATATGGTTATCATCAGTTGAGGATTAGGAGTGAGGATGTGTCCAAGACGGCTTTTAGAACCCGTTATGGACATTATGAGTCTTTGGTCCTTCCTTTTGGTCTGACCAACACCCTGCAACATTCATGGATCTCATGAACAGGGTGTTTAGATCGTATCTAGACAGTTTTGTGGTAGTTTTCATTGATGATGTGCTGGTCTACTCTCCGGATGAGGCCACACACCATCAGCATTTGAGGATAATGTTAGAGGTTCTCCGTGAGCACAAGCTGTATGCCAAATTCAGCAAGTGCGATTTTTGGTTGCCCGAGGTTCATTTCCTTGGGCATGTTATCTCCGGTGCTGGTGTAGTAGTGGATCCAGCGAAGGTCTAGGCTGTTATGGATTGGGAGATTCCTAAGACTCCTTCGGAGATTCAGAGTTTTCTTGGTTTGGCGGGTTATTATCGGCGATTCATTGAGGGATTTTCATCCATCGCCGCACCATTGACTTAGCTAACCAGGAAGGGAGTAAAATTTGTCTGGTCTGAGGAGTGTGAGAGTAGTTTTCAATTATTGAAGACTAAACTCACATCGTCTCCTGTGTTAGTTTTGCCGAGTTTGTAGAGGTTTTGCTATCTACACGGATGCATCTCGGATTGGCCTTGGCTGTGTATTGATGCAGCAAGGAAGGGTAGTAGCATATGCTTCTCGTCAATTGAAGGAGCATGAGCGAAACTATCCGACTCATGATCTTGAGCTTGCGGCAGTAGTTCCTGCACTGAAGATCTGAGGCACTATCTTTATGGTGTCAGATTTGCGGTGTTCACTGACCACATAAGCCTAAAAGTATCTTTCTTTTCTCCCAAAAGGAATGAAACCTTAGGCAGAGAAGATGGATTGAGTTCCTGAAGGACTATGGACTTTACCCCATATCAACCTGGAGAGGCGAATGTCGTAGCGGATGCCTTAATAGGAAGAGGTCATCTCTCCAGCAGGATTGGAAGATGTTGGAGGATGCAGCGTGTGCGATGACTGAGTTAGAGCCATCATTGTGCCAGGCTTTTATAGCTCAGTTGTCCATTAGGACTTCGGGTGTGTTGGATAGTGATCGAGCAACAGAAAGCCGACCCTAGACTCCAAGTTAGTGGGCAAGGCGGGCATTTCTCGTGATGAGGATGGTGTGATTAGATTCCATCACCGTGTTGTGTTCCTGACATTGTGGATGTCCGTGAGCGTGTATTAGCCGAAGCTCATAGGTCTAGATCTCTATTCATCTGGGTAACACTAAGATGTACCAGGATTTGAAGAGATCTTTTTGGTGGTCTGGCATAAGAGAGATGTAGCCGAATTTGTGTCTAGATGTCTAGTTTGCCAGCAAGTGAAGGCCGAGCAGCAACGACCATCTGGTCTTATGCAGAAGATGGAGATCCCAGTATGGATTGGGAAGTTGTCACTATGGATTTTGTTACGGGTTTTACCTCGATCTTGACGAGATAATGACTCGATTTGGGTAGTGGTAGATAGATTCTCGAAGACTACGCATTTCTTGCCTATGAAGAAGAAGCAGTCAGTAGAGAGTTTAGCTAGATTGTATGTTAGTAGTATGATTATATTGCATGGAGTACCGAAGTCGATCATTTCAGATCGAGACCCGTGATTTACTTCGAGATTATGGAAGGGTCTTCAAGATGCGTTAGGTTCGGAGTTGAAGCTCAGTTCGGCGTTTCATCCCCAGACAGATGGACAGTCTGAGAGGACTATCCAGACACTCGAGGATATGTTAAGGGCGTGTGTTCTTGATTGGAAGGATGATTGGGAGCGCCATTTACCTTTAGTGGAGTTCGCATATAACAACAGTTTTCATGCAAGTATTGGAATGGCTCCATTTGAGGCTTTGTATGGTAGGCCCTGTAGACCTCCTTTGTGTTGGGAGGAGATAGGCGATAGGCAGTTGATAGGTCCGGAGTTAGTTCAGGAGACTTCGGATAAGGTTCCGTTGATTAGGAAGAGACTTGTTGCGGCACAGGATAGGCAGAAGAGTTATGCCGACAACAGGAGGAAGGATTTAGAGTTGCAGTAGGTAGGCATGTCTTTTTAAAGATTTCGCCTACTCGTGGTAGTTAGATTTGGCAGGCATGGTAAGTTATGTCCTAGATTTATTGGCCCGTATGAGATTCTCAGACGATTGGGCAGCGTGGCATATGAGCTAGCTTTACCCCTAGCGTTAGCTAGGTTCATCCTGTTTTCCACGTTTCTATGCTCAGGAGGTATGTTAGAGATCCATCTCATGTTATTAGTCACGAGCCAGTGGAGATCCAGCCAGATCTTTCTTATGTGGAGCAACCAGTAGCTATTCTTGACCGAAAGGTTTAGCATCTCCGAACAAGAGCATTGCGTCGGTGAAAGTCTTATGGCGCAACTTCTTGCGAGAGGAGGCTACTTGGGAGCTTGAGGATGCAATGAAGAAGAAGTATCCTCAGCTGTTTGAATAGAGTTGGTCTAACTTCGAGGACCAAGTTTCTTTAAGGGGGAGAGGTGTAGAGGCCCGTGATTTTTTTTTTGTGTAATTGCTTGTGTGAATAATTTTATTGTGCGTAGTACTTATTTATATGTATTGCATGAATTAGTGTTATGATAATGTATAATTTGTATATATGTACATATCTATATGTGTGAGGTGTATTAGTTCTGCATGTTTTAAGTCTGTTTCGTCAACTAGTGGGCGTCAACATCAGTTGACGTTGACTGTGAATCGGCGGCAATATCGATGGACGCCTATTCTGAATCGACAACCAGAGATGTTGACATCAATATCCCAGATCAGTTACATTTTCAAATCTGAAAACATCTCTGGAAACTCAGCCTTTTGTTTTAGAAACGACCCCAACGGCTCTATGCCTTACCGAAACACATCTCTGACCCTTGCCCCTATAAAAACACCCTCGTGGGCCGATCTGACTCCTTTTGATTCTTTGTCAAAAACCCTAATATTTTATGTGCGAAACCCGACTTGGATCTCTGAATCTAGCGACTGGTGACTTCATCCGGCGTTCTACAACGACTGGAGAGGATTCAATACATCCGGGAACGACTTCCCCACACTGGTATGCTGAGGAGATCAACACAGAAACCGGGTAAAGGTGGATTTGAGGACTCTTTGGTTCAGGCCGAGAAGGGCTTCTTCAACTCAATCATCGATTGAGAAATTTTCTGAAAGAAAGTACCCCATCCACATAATCCCTACGTGTGTCTAGTACGTCCCAGGATTTTTACAGATTTTTCTCGTGTCCTGGAACCCCATTCACATATCTTTTGGGTGTTTCAGTCTGTGTTTTTCACAGACAGGAACTTAATGGCGGGATTCCTTACCGTTAAGATCCTGAGCTGACGGCACCCTATGTCGCCGTTAACATAGTAAACGGCCATACCTTTGTCGTTGAGTTCTTCAGGCAAGAGCAGTGGACTATCTGCCTTTGTAAGCTATTTTTTTTGGATTTCTGCACATGAGGATATATGGTAAAATTTATATGTTATGTAGTATGTGTAGTGGAGCATGTTTGTGTAATTTCTGTTAAATTTCGTTAAGTGTATTAATTATTAAAAATTTTGAAATACATGTTAAACAGGTTCTGAATATTGTAAATTATTGTTTATGTTATCCTTGTGGAATTAAGTGTCAAAATTTTTTTGTGGTGCTTAAATCGATGTCAGATCATGTTGTTAAAAATTTGGAAATTTTCTGATGACTATGTAAATTTATATAGTTTCTGAACTGAAATATAGTGAGCATGTTTTATTACTGTAGAAATTCAGATAAATACGTAAAAAAGAGTAAAATTCTGAGAAATTGACCTATGCTTAGAAATGTCATTTTTCATGTATAGAATGAATTTTGAGTCCAAATTATGATATTCCATTCTAGTTTGACTATTTTAATCTTATGTAATACCCTGTTAGAATTTTCAGAAACTGTGTGTAACTCAAAAAAATGTGAAATTTGGTATACATGATGATTAATCTGTAATAGATTTTTAGTGAAAATTTTGTAATGAAATGATGACAGTGACTATATTTCCGGTTTCATGTGACCTATTGATAGATTAAAACATGTTAATGTGGTAGATATTAAAAATCTGAAATTTTTAGCGTGATTAGACTTATTTTGAAAATTTTGAATTTTGAAAACAGTAGTGCCATGCTAGGTAATACTGAAGTAGTGAAAATGTGAACATAGTATAAATATGATAAATGGTGCATTAAGTGTTGTTAAAGTTTGGAAAATATGTAATCGTGCCAATGGGTGACACTGCCACCTTAGAGGGCTGTGGAACTGTACTGTGGTAAAGTCCTCATGGGAAAGTTCAAAGTGTGTGATGTCCCACTGTGACGGCCCTCATTATACTGGTACAGTTATACCAACCCACGTCGATATAGCGAGTGCTTGCCAGCCACAGTGGGACATTTACCCAACGATACAAACAGCTGAGATACACGCGAATATATATAACAGAGTTAGCAGAAGTAAAAGAGAACTATCTCCATTCATTCATCATCCACATTAAATATACATGCAATTCGAATTTGCAAAAAGGAACTAAAGTTCACATGAATTAATTGCTGAAATAGAAATACAAATGTCCACATATTACATTCTTTTAATGATAATTCTAATACAATGTTCATGTACATACTATGAAGTACACAATCACAAAGAACCCAAAAACTGGCTAGTCCCCACGCTCGGAGTCCGTCTCTGCTACCTCCCTCCGAGGGTACTGTGTCACCACTATACCTGTACGCCGAAGCAGGAGTGAGTCCAGGGACTCAGCAGTAACACTATGCATGATATACACGTACAAGTCCTAGTGGTTTCTACATGCACATTACAATTAGCAACACATAGCATGCTAGTCCATTTAAGTTTTCAACCTATCATGAAAGTTCTACAATTTTATACATAACGCATGCTTTCAGATTTCAAAATAACATTCACCTATCACATGGTCTCTATTCATTCACTCATGAGACTTTAATCAAAACGTGAGAGCTATTAACATGAACAATTTACATACATGAACGGGGAACATAATTAGCATGGATTCCACATGTTCTTAAGTACATACATAACTTTTTCACATGCTTTAGGTTGCTGATTTCACATGGTTCAATGACTATAACCTACACATGAAAGCTACAACGTTGCTTAAACATAACATATGAACAATCCATCATGCCATTTTGCTCACATACTCATTTGTTGTTCCTAACATGGATTCTAAACACTTTTACACACATAAACATGAGTATGATAATATACATTTCCTGAATTCACATGGTTTCAGATTTAGTCTCACATGGGTTTCAATGACACATTTACATATCTAGGATTTCACATTTTTCTTTACACTAGTTTCCTCTTTTCACATGTTTACACTTTACACATACATATTCACATGTCACTTACACATTTACACATGGTCACATACACTTTACACATTACACTTTACACATATTTAGGTGCCGTGACACATAGTCCAAACCATCAAAGAAGGACACAAACAAATCACATCACATAGACGCCATCTAGGCAATACAATGGCGACTCTTGGACTGCGCAGACCGGAGAACAAGTCTCCACCCTAACCAGTGGTACTTGTCCACCTCCAGGATTTCCCCCTAATGCCCTTAGGGTCATTTAACACAATGAACTTTCTCAGGGGACTTTTCCCTGATACGGCTCCACTGCCTTCTCGGAAGCAGTATCACATTGGCACAGCTTACACTTTTACACATTTACCGTTTTACACATGGTTTTACACTTGACACAATTTATCTCATTCACTTTCTCACTCACATTAATATCTCGCTTTTCCTAACATGATACTACAAATTTCAAGGTTTAACACACAGTAAACACATTAATCATGCTGGGTTTAAACAAAATCTAATCACATTTCGATCATATGCACGAATTATCACATTTCACATGAAAACACATAACTTTTTATTTACTATTCCAATTGACCTAAAATTTTACCACATGCTGTTTTCGGGTTCCAAATCATACCCTCAATTTTCATATTTTTCTGAGTTAAATAAGATTTACAGAAAATCAAACACCTAATTAGCATATTATTCACAACTTAAGCTAACATGGGTTCTAACACATTTTGCAATTTATCCACTTACTGTTTTGCACAGAGACTACTAATATATATGCATGATTTTAGAATACAACATCACCCTAATTCATACATCTATAATCAATTACCACAACCATTTTACATGTTCTCATTTTTTTCCGAACCGAGCTTATTTACAAATTTCACAAGCATTGGTAATTTACTAAAATCTGCAAACACATATACTGACCCACTATTTTCATGATCAAACTGAAACTAAGGCATTCACATTAATCTAAATCATAAATCATGGATTTTGCAAAACGGTCTACAAGTCATGCTCACAAGTTTACAAGACATCATTACCCCACATACACCACATTCATCCACAACCACAATGCACAATATACGTAGAGTATAAGGTGTACAATATATCCTCATCGCATAAAACATACCGAAATTAATGTACAAGAGGGACAGAATAGCTCACTGTTCTGTCCAGAAGAACTAGACGGCGGTCTCTGGCCGTTGACTCAGGGTCAGCAGCATGGTCGATGGACGCCAAGGATGAACTGGGCGTCCAGGGACCTTGCGTCTACTCAGGTCTGTGCAGAAACACAGACCCGAGCTCTAAATCTTGGGTGAATTGGAGGGTCTAGGACTCGAGAAAATTCCATAAAAATATCAAAACCCACCTAGACTCATACAGGGACACCATAGATAGGTCACTTGCCTCTCTAAAATTCCTCCAAGAGATTTATGGCTCGAAGAAGACCTCCTTGGGCAGTTCCAAGAAGTTGCAAAAGTGCCTCCAAGATCGCTTTCCTCCGGGCTCCTGGGTGATCTCCACGCCGAGGGGATGATGGGGAAGCCTTCCCCTTTGCTTCAGCTTCCTCCTTGTTGCAGAAGATCTCCAAATCTAGCTCCAAGGGGTCGAATTTGAGAGTTCTAAAATGGGGTTTTCTCACAGAATGCTCTAGGGTTTTTCTCTCTTCTTCTCTCCTCTTGCAAGGGTGAAAATGGGAAGTGGGGAGAGTCCAATTCAGGTTCAGGATGTAGGAGAGCCCCTCACCCACTCACCATACCGATTAGACAGCCTTAGAGCCGTTGGGGGACATCCCCCCAATGGTTGCCATGCCTTGTTTCAGAAGTTTGCGGCTCTGCTGCGCATGTAGGTCAGAGAATTTGACGTCCAGATCGCTGGACGCCGGAGTGAGTGTTGGCGTCCAAGGATGGACGCTGACACTGGCTCAACGGCCAGGGGATTGACGCCAATAGGGCCTTCGGCCAGAACCCTAATTTATGCAGAAAACCATGCATACCAAGCTTCTATACATGCAATATGTACATGGTATAGTATCTATACTATCATCACGCAATACATACATTATTTATGTTTAATATAAACACATGCACACGTGATTATACTATTAGTGCCTACGTAATTATGTACATACATACACAAGCACAATCATACACACATAAATACGAGAAATACGACGGAAAATTCGAGGGTCTTACACCCACGGGCATTGGGATTAAATCCTGTAGGCGAACAAGTATCGCTGGTTAGGGTGGAGAGTGCTTCTCCCGGTTCTGCGCAGTAACTAAGATTTATCGCTGAAATGCCTAGGTGATAGATATGTGATGTGATTAGTGTGTGTCTTTCTAAAAGGTGGTTTGGGCTATGTGTCACGGCATTTAATAAATGTGAACTTGTGTTTAAGTGGAAGTGAATGTGTAAATTGTGAAATTGAGTAAGTAATCATATATCAATATGAATTCTTGTGACAACATGTAAATTGATAACTTCTTAAATGATTATAATATGTACATAGCAAACAGCAAATTTTTCATGAGTATAAATGTGTTATCTATATGAAAATGATTATAGAATCCATGCCCGAATTGTCTCTTATTTATGTGTACAAACTCCATGTTTAAATGACAAATGTTTAGCTTGTAAGTACGTGAATGTGGCTAAATTAGTTTAGTTTAATATATTGAAAAGTGTGTAGAAAGCATGTGATAGGCCTTAAGTTATTGAAAATTTTGTTCAGACAATTCCATGTGTAACCTGTGTAGAAATTATGTTGGGGATTTTTACTTTAGTGAATTGTTAAATCCATGTTTATATGTTATTGTGTAGTATGAAAAAGTGAAAGTTATGTGATGCATGTAAGTTTAGTGTGTTTGGTGTTACTTGTTGAGTTCTTTTGAACTCATTCTTGCTTCGGCGTACAGGTGCAGAGATTACTACTTCTTCCGAGGAGATCATTTGGAGCAACTCGGAGTAGGAGTAGGAGACCTTGTTTAGATTCAGCATTGTATTTTCATTTTCATAAGTATGTATAAAGACTCTGTGTAGTCTTATGTGGACATTTTATTTATTCTACTTCTAAATTATGAAAAGTTTGGTTTGTTTTCTTCTATATGGACTGTGAATAGAATGTGGATGATGGAATAAGAGTTACTTTTCAGTCATATTCAATTCTGTTGTTATGTGAATATATTTATGTATATTACAGCCTATTATATAATTGTTGGGTAAATGTCCCACTGTAGCGGCGTTCATTATATCGATGAGGGTTGGTATAACCGTACCGGTATAAGGAGGGTCGTTACACACCCCTCCCCTCTCTCTCTCTCTCTTTTATTTGCATTTCCACTTCCTCTGAGCCCCACATGGCTCTTTACATTTTCACCTCCTCTGGGCCCCACGTGGCCCTCTTTTAATCTTTTTTTACACACATGCATGCGTACACACACACTTACATTTAGGGTTTAAAAGCCACCATCTATTAAGTATGCCTCCATGTTCTTTTATTCTTTCATATCATTTATTTAGGACTGTATACTACACATGGATAATCCCCTCTTTCTTTACTTTTCTTTGTTTATTTTGTCAGGGTAATCAAATGAGGAAAACCCCCTCTACCGCGGCTGGCCGTATTCGTAGAGGAAGATAGGGCCCACATCATCCCTTGCGTAATCTCCCTGCCAAAAGGTACGCTCGCGATCATTCTTCCATCCGCACCCCTCGCCGTGCACTCTCCATTCGGTGCCCACGTGCACCTGGCGATCACGATACTCTTCTTACCTTCCATATCCCTCTTTGTACGCATCATCGAACACGTCGTCCATTAGCGTCGTCTACACACCTCGGCCGCCACGATAAGAAAGGCGTCCACACTGGCTGCCATGATTAGGAAGCACTGCATTTGCCGCTTGATTTGACACAAAGGGCGATGATTGCGGTATGGTAGCCACGTTCAAAATCGCGTCGGGGATGACCGCCGCGTTATTGAAACGCATCGGCCAACCCTGCAGCGAGTTCATTTTGGGCACGTGGGCCATAAATGTGACGACTTCCATGGTCTGGCGTTTCAGGCATAGGACCTAATCGCGTCGGCCTAATCAGATGTGATTCAGAGATTTCACATGATTCCGAGGTCCGGGCACTCGAGTGCGACGACTTTTGGGGCCCAGGGCTAATCGTGTCGGCAAGGACCGACGTGTTTCTGATTTGAAATGCATCGGACGTCCGGACGTGATAAAGGATTTATATATTTTATTTATAGAAATCGTGCCAAAACTGACAATAGAATCACATCATTCAGATAGGACGCGTTCATAAAATGGCATTGGGCATTTTCCATAAATAAAAATAGATAAATTATTTGTCGCATCGCAGAGGGCCACCGCGATAAGCACCCCTTGGCCTTGTCGCGACCCAGATGTCCGGCGCGGCTTGGAATCGCGTCCGCCTTGCCAGACGCATTTCAGCTACCTTCACTAACGTGTCCCGCACGCCCGTCGTGACTACATGAACGTGCCACGAACACCCATCGTGACTTGAAATAAATGCCTATAGACCCCCGGCGAGCCTTGGAAATGGAGGGGAAGCACCAGGGAAGGATGGGTGTGATCCAGAAATGTTGGGAAAACACTCTTGCAAGGCAAAATGAGGGCCATTTGTGGCGTTATAGCACAACATGAAATTTGCCCGCGGTGGAGTCGAATTCGCGTGTCTACAGTTGCCACGCCTTGGCATCTGCTTTGCAGGGGAGCGAAGTGAAGGACACGAAGTGGAATGCAATGGAGTGAATGAAATGAAAAGAAATGGAGTGTAATGGAAAGAAATGAAGTGTAGCGAAGTGGAGTAAGCGGGAGTGGACTGAAAAGTAGATGCCAAGGTGAAAAATAGACACGCAGAGCAATTGGGTGACTGCCACCTGATGAGAGTCTTTAATCAACAACCAGGAAGTCACCACCAGAAAGAAGACCTAAAGAAACAAATGTTTGGTTTGGAAGAAAACAAAGCGTGCGCACGGGGGCCACGACAGGAGGTGTGTACGAGGTACACGAAGGAGAGGTGCCACGTGGGGCACGAATGAGAGATCAGCTTCCAACGAAGGGGAAGTACCTAGGGACACAATCTATTAGGTTGCACCATTGGGGGTGTCTGCCACGGCCGCAGGTGGATCTATGGGAGTAAAGATGAAATGGAGAGGATAAATCCAAACAGAAGGTTTTTAGGAAATCAGCCCAGAGGCGACAACAAAGGGAGTTGGGTATTTGACCCGGAATGGAATATTTCAAGTTGCTTTGGAATTGAGGTGCGGATGGCCCTCAATTGCATTGCAAGAGTGGATTTCCACTGTGATTTTAACATGCATGTATGCTGAGATAAAAGAAAATAAGATTAAAGAGGAGTAGAAAATAACTAAGGATAATATTGTTACGCCGGTGAGTCAAGACCAGGGTTTTATGCATGGTCTGTCATCCTCACATGCCAAGCGTAACGTCCTATCCGTGTGGCTAAGGATCCTCTAGGATAATCATTGTTTTTGATAGAGGGGAACTCAAATCCCAGATTCCATAGAGCCACAAGGTCCTTGGTATGCTCTAAGGTATACAAATAGATAATTGATGGTGGGGGCAGCAACTGCAGCTTGATGTAGCGCTAGATGAGGTAACTCGAATCCTGCGCTCAAAATTCATTAGCGAGAAAACACAGATATCATGGAAAACAACATGTATAGCATGGAGCATGCACAAAGTAGCCAACAACAGATGCAGCTCAAATAGTTTTGTTTTAAACCATGAGGATAAGTGGTCTTTGGCCAGAGAGTTTGGAGTTCAAGATGGGAGAACCTATGAAGGGGAAGAATTGCATCGATCTGATGCAGACAAGATGCAATGTGCTTGCCTTGTGCAATACCATCATGAATTTTTTGGTTTTTTGAAGGTATTCAATTTTTTATGGGATTTCAGAGATATTTGAATTTTTGTGGGTTTTGAAAATGTTTGAATTTTTATGCTTTTGTAAATATTTGGATTTTTGTTGATTTTAAACATATTTGGATTTTTTGTGATTTTGGAAATATTTGAATTTTTATGGAGATTTTTCTTGAAAAATTTTGAATTTTTGTGGGTTTTAGGAGTATTTAGATTTTTTGGATTTTGGAAATATTTTGATTTTTTTTTGGAATCTTCAAAATTATTGCCATGCCATGGCGGCGTTAGGGTTATATAAATTGACTGGCGAGGGGTCTTTGTTACCTCCCATTTCGTTAAGGAATGCCAAAAGTAGGGCGTGCGTTTTAACGTGGTGCCCACGGGCTGATTGCACTGGGTTGACAGTGTTACTGCCAAAGCCATGCCTGAAAAGGTGACTGAGTCTGACAGGGGGAAGAGAGGAAAATTTAGAGACAAGCTTGATATGGGTGTTCGGGGGGTTGGGCTTGACTGCCTTCCTTGGCACAACTGTCAGGAAGTTCAGTCTCATTTAGCATTGGGGGCTTTTTCTGAATTTTGGAATCTTGAGTGATGACCATTTGATTGTAGGGACATGTGTACGACCGGGTCCATTTGGATCTCCGCGGGGACTTTGCCACTCTTTGCCATGCCCTATTATCATTGATTTGTTTTATTGATTTTTACATGCATACGGTCGGGTCCATTTGGATCTTCGTGAGACTTTGCCACTCTTGACATGCATTGGACTTTATTTTGATTGGTCATTTGATTTTTACCCATTTTAGAGACGTCGCCTCATCAGGGAGTGCTTCAGGTTGGTTTCTTCGCCAAAACTATCTCTATTACCCATATTTCGACCGAAGGAGGAGAGAAACAAACTTTCCTGCCTTTCAGGCATGGCTGGAAAGTGACGGTGTCTACCGAGAGCAATCGGCTTGGGATGCCGTGAGGTGTGTGTGAGGTGCCCATGTTAAGGGCAAACCTTAATGACCTGGGAGTGAATTTTGGATCCCTCGCGCGGAATTCTCATAATGAAAATGTTGCGGTAGCATGGCAATGTTTAATATTCATCTTTTTATGGATTTTTGAAGCTAATAAAATATAATAAGTTTTCAACATAAGAGTTTGGAAGATAAAAGAAAGACGAATGCCTTCCTTTGGGGCGAGACTTCGGGGTCTACAAAGGATGTAAAATTTTATTTGGAAATTAAAAAGACAAGTGGGGGCTAAAACCCTGAAAGAGGGTAAAGAGAGGACGAACGCCCTACGCTGGGGCGAGACTCAGAGGTCTAGAAGAATTTACAATTTTATTTGGAAATTTAATGAAATACATGGGGACTAAAGCCCCGAAAGACGATAAATAGAGGACGATTGCCCTACGTCTGGGCGAGACTCCGGGGTCTACAAGACTTTACAATTTTATTTGGAATTTAAAGAGATACATGGGGGCTAAATCCCCGAAAGCAGTGAGAGAAAGGTCGGATGACCTGATTGAAAATGGAGCGTAGGGAATTGCGGAAGGACGAATGCCATGCGCTGGGACGAGACTCGGAGGTCTAAACGAATTTACAATTTTATTCGGAAATTAAAGAGATACATTGGGGCTAAAGCCCCGAAAGCAGTGAGAGAAGGTCAGATGACCTGATTGAAAATGGAAGGGAGAGAATTATGGAAAGACTTGGGAGACTCTGGCGGGGCCGGAGGGATTTGATAAAGGAGGAGGGCACGATGCCCTATAAGAGGAAGAGAATCCGGCAAGGCTGGAGGAGAGAAAGAAAAAGCGGGCCGCGAGGGGCCAAAGAGGAGGGTGCGCAGCGTGGGGCGCAAGATGGAGAGGTGCCGTGTGGGGCACAAGAAGGAGATGTGCCACATGGTGCACAGGATGGAGATGTACCTCGTGGGGCACAGAGTGGATATGTGCCGCGTGGGGCACAGGAGGGAGATGCGCCACGTGGGGCAGAGTTGTGCCGCGTGGGGCACTGAAAGGGGTTGTGCCACATGGGGCACAGGAAGGAGTTGTGCCGCGTGGGGCACTGAGAGGAGTTGTGCCACATGGGGCACTGGGAGGAGTTGTGCCACGTGGGGCACTGGAAGGAGATGTGCCACGTGGGGGACGGAGGGGAGAGTAATGAGTACAAAAGGGGGCATGATGCCCAGTGTAAGATGAAAATAAAAAAGATGAAAATAAAATGCCTCCCGTGGGGAGGGAATGTGGAGAACCCACGGGAAGGTGCTATGTAGCACAAAAGATGATTGAAATGAAAGTAAGAAAGATGGAGGCCCCCCTGGTCCTTTGCCTTGCCCTGCATTTAATATTCCACTTGGGAATCGGCATTTTGACCCCTAGGTATTTCCTCACAAAATGTACCCAACAGGCAGATGGTCGTGCTCTTCTCCCTGGAATTGAACGGCTCTCGAGAATTGGGTTGTTGGATTCTGTTGGAGTTTCAATCAACAGTGGCAACTCCCTTGGAATGTGGTTGAACGAAATAGTGGGAAGTTCCACTAGTAGAGTTGGAAGCAACGAGGAGGGGATCGTGCCTAATGATTGTATAATGTGTGATATGGAAGGGGGCACGACCCCTTGAATAATAGATTGCGCCAATGATTTGGCGTTGGAGTGCGTGAGCACAATCTGAGAAGCTAACCCCTTCACTAGAGTGGGAAGGTTCACAACAATGGTGTGAGGGGTCATGAGAGCTTGGATGGTTTGGTTCCCTATGAGTGTTTTAAAATGAACTTGGTTGGCAATGGTATGAGTGGCATATGATTAGAAGGCCCCTTGACGACCATGATTGGAGGGGAGGACTCCCGCTCGGTAAATGTGCCCAGTATGGAAACAATGACGGACATGTGAGGAATATAATCTCGGATTTTGAAAAGCATGCCCGGTCCCGGGGCTTCCTTCTGTTGTACTTGCTTGATGCTCCTTAAAGGGGTGCACCAGCTCCGTTGGATGGGGGTGGATGTGGATGGAGTGGAAGGTTGTATGGCCGGTGGAGGTGTGATGGTTATGAAGGGGAAGATTTGCTCGGGTTCGGTTGCCAATGGTGTTGGTGTAGTGGAAGGTGTAATGGTTGGTTTAATGATGGGTGGAGGCTTAATAATGCAAGGCTTAATGGTAATGGATGGCAATGTATGAGGGGTAGGTAAATGGCATACGAACATGACCTCGGAAGGTTCATCATCATAACACTAAGTGGTTTCGCAAATGGGTTGGGCATTGGCAACCTCAGCCCGAGCAACAGACTGAGGTGGAGGTGGAGGTTGTTGTGGTTGTTGTGGTGGAGGTACAGAAGCTGGCATGGGTGCCGGAGCAGGTGCAACATAGGGCACGGGAGCTTCTTCATAAATTGGGACATCGTAGGGCCCTGTTGGAGGTTGTTGAGTCTGAAAAGGATGAATCAGTGACGCTTGGGTGGAGGCATGTTGTGGTAAATGGGAGTTTGTGGAGGAGTATGTGATGTGGATGCTGTATGGTGGTGAGGTGGATGGTGGATGGCGTCCACTGATCCGTTCTTTCTCAGATTAATTTGATTAAATAGCTCTACGATCGGGGAGTCCATTAATGGGTTTGGACATAACGTCCCCACTCGTAGAGCTCCTCCATGGAGGGGATTTGGTTTATGGCCAGGATGTGCCTGAACGTCGGAGTAGAGTTGGAAATGATAATCTTGACTTGCTCTGACTCCGAGAGTTCATGCTGTAAGCGAATGGCCATTGACCTCCAACGGTCAGCAAATTATATGATGGCCTCATCGGCCCCCATCTTCTTAGATACCAGATCCGTGATAGAGAGATAGGGGCTGACGCGGTCTTTGTACCTCTGAAGGAATCCTTTATGCAGGGGGAGGAAGTCTCCTGCCTCACTTAGCTCTAAAGAGTAGAACCATTCGAGTGCAGGGCCGTCAAGAGATTTCCTAAATAAATATGCCAAGGTAATGGGGTCTCACTGCCAACGAGAAAACTCATAGTGGAATTCCTTGACATGAAGGTAGGGATTGCCCGTGCCATTATATAGTCGGTATGACGGCATCTCCGAAGGATGTATATAAATTTGAGGGAGAGCGGCATGGCGGCGACGGGGTCACCCATGGGATTCGACAGCTTATTTATTTGAACCTCCAGATTGTTCAATTTCTGGAGAAGAGCATTTTGGAGTGGAGTGGGTTGCTTCTCGGCAAATGAGGGAGTAGATGGGGGCGGCGTTGAATTAGTGGGCCTTCCCAAGGGTTGGTTTGTACGGACCGGAGCATGGGAGTGCAAATGGCTAGGGGACCGAGGTGATAGAGAATGTACAGGGGTATGTGGCAAAGTCGCCGGAATATACAAAGGCGGGTGCCTGGGAGAAGGAGAGAGAGGAGGAGTCGCACCCTCAACTAAAGATTGGATCAGGTTTAGTTGTTGAGGGGTGAGTTGATCCAGTGCATGCAGGATAGTTTGGACTTTGGAGTCTTGGTGGGGGGAAGGCTCTCACTGGGTTTTGATTGGCGTGATGTGTGAAGGACATCAGACTGAAAAGATGGAGACTTGACATTATCCTCATAGTCCATATAAAAATTAGATGGTGGTGTGGGTCTATTTTTAACAAGCAAGTAAATAAACAGGTTGAACAAAGATTAATTAATCAATGAGGTGGTTCAAACAAGTTGTGATGCTTACGCTTGTTTTTGGAGTTTCACAATTAATTAATGGATTGAAACGTCATTGTGCCACTCCAGGTGAGCTCCTATTTGGGTAGAGTATGACTACTTCGGGGTGCAACTAGAATCACCTCTCACCATGCAATGGATTTTAAACCTAGGTCAACAGAGGGGTACAACCAGCTCGGTCCGCCGTGAGGGAATACAAGGATACAGAGACTTATGGCGTTCCTAGAGAAGGTTCGCTAGTCCAAAGGGACGGAATGCCCAATGGAGAGCTTGCCTTCACCGGAAGGGTGTGTGGAGCCTAGGATATGAGGGAAGGAGGTCCCCCAACCGATGCAATATGCCCTGTATGTAGCAGTTTATAGCAAAATTGGCAAAAGGGGCGTGTTCTATCAGCAAGCTGAATCGCGGCGGGTATAGACGCCGTGACTCATTAATCGCGTCCAGTCACCTGGACGCAGAACTGAGAGCCCCAGAAGGCTGTTAGTGTCGCGCTTGGTCCCTGTGGACGTACTGCGGGCAGAAACATGTCGGCCTTTGCCGCCGTGATAGAAAACAGTGACGCGTCAGCTTGAGCCGCCGCGACACAAAGCAGAGATGCGCCCGATTAACCGGCTGCGTTCTCAGCACTGAATCGCGTCCTCTATAGTAGACACGATTCCAAAGGCAACCGAGGATAGAAAAAAAATCGAAAACAAAGTAGGAAATATGCAAGAAAAAAGGAAAAGGGGAAGCTAAACACACCGCATGCTTTGTATATGTAAAAAAGAAAAGGAGAGGGGCATGCGAGGGTGCCAAAGAAAGTGCCACGTGGGGCACAAAGGAGGAGGGGTAATCAAATGGAAAATGTAAAAAAAAGTCCCACCGTGATTGTTAATTTGTAGACACTACCGCGAGTCCGTCGGGAACCCTGGGCATCCACAAAGAGGGGGATATGATAAAAATGGGGGAAAAGAAAAGATCGTGATTGCCAGGTACGTGAGGGTACTGAATGGAGGTACACGACGAGGGGTGCGGGTGGAATGGGTGATCGCGGGGAATACCTATTGGAGTGTGGGGAGATTGCGTGGGGATGTGGGTCCTTTCTTCCTCTACGAGTACGACCGACCGTGGTAGAGGGCGTTTTCCTCGTTTATTTACACTGACAATGAAAATGACAAATAACAGAAGAGGGGATTAGCCACGTTTGTAGTATACAATTCTAAACATAAAGAATAAATGAAATGAAGGGCATGGGGAACGACTTACCGTGTGGTGGCTTTTAAAATGTGGTGTGTGTGCATACATGCATGTGTGTGTTGATAGCCCACGAATACGTCGTTAAATACGTGACTAACAATCTCAAATTTATCGGCCTACACTAAATATTTTAACAGTAGTTAAGTGGTGAGAGCCGAGTCGAATCCACAGGGAAAATGATTATTAATTTTGAAAACCTTGAGTTTTTTTTATTAGAAAAGTGTGTGGAGGATTTTAAACTAACTCCTAAGATAAATTCGATCAAAAGTAAATATAATCTAAGAAGAAAATTAGAAGAGAGAGATAGAAAGAAAGTGATAGAAAAGAGAGACATGAGAGAGGAGAGAGAGAAAAGTCTAATTAACAAAAGGTAACTAATATTATGACAATAAAATCTATGAGTTTCACACAGTACACAAATAAACTAAACTAATTTACAAAGAGAAAGAGAGAGAGAGAGAGACGAGAAAGTGAAAATGAGAGGAGAGAGAGAGGCGCGAGAGAGAGGAGAGAGAGACGACAGAGAGAGAGAGAGGAGAGAGGAGAGAGAGCGCAAGGAGAGAAGAGAGAGAAGGGAGAAACGTGAGAGAGAGAGAGGGCGGGATAGAAGAGAGAGAGCGATAGAGAGGGGAGAGAGAGGGCGCGTGAGGGAGAGAGGCGCTAAGAGAAGAGAGAGAGGGCGCCGCGGCGGGGCTGCTGCGCTATGTGCATGCGAAAGCATGCACGTAGGGCAGCAGAAGGGGAGGTGGCCTGGCGCGGGCCTTGGCGCGAGGGCGGCCTGGGCGCGGGGGCACGGGGCGCCTAGGCGCAACCGGGGCGGGGCGGCTTGGGCGCGGGCAGCCCACCCGCGCGCGGGCGGGCGAGCACGTCGGGGCCCATGGGCTCGGGCGAAGGAGCAGGGGCCCAGCGGGGGCTGGCTGGTGCAGGCGCCCGTGGCAGGCTGCTGTTGCTGCCGTTCTGCTTCGTCCACAAAGAGAGAGATACCCCAGAAAGAGAGAAAGATAAGAGGTAGAAGAGGAAGAGAAGAAGAAGAGAAAGAAGAAAAGGAGGAGAAAGAGGAGGAAGGGGCTACGCAGGAGAGAGGGAGGAGAAGGAGAGAGAGACGAGAGGGAGGAGAAGGAGAAGAGAGACGAGAAGAGAAAGAATAATAGCAAGAGAGAGAGAAAGAGAGTTTATAAAGTAATAGAGGAAAGAGAGGAAGGAGGAGAGATTAAAGGAAAGAGATTTTTGAAAAATAGGAGAGTGGGTTTTAAAAATGAGAAAGAGTTTCTTTTTAAAAAGAAAGAGAGAGATGGAATATTTAAAATTAAGTCTCTCATTATTCTCTCTTGATCCAATTGAATTCATTAGCCCATTTGACACTTAATTTCTTGGCTCATTAATCCTGCAAATACAACACAATAGATATTTAATCAATTATCATTTTTGTAATAAAGTGACAATGAGTTTGTGTAAAATTAAGGACCATAAGATAATAAAATATCATGATTATCATCAATAATCATGCATTTATCACACCCCAACTTACTCATTACTAGTCCCTTAGTAATGCACACAAGTGAATAATTGGGACAAACAAGAGTTCAAAACATCATACTTCATGATGAGAAAATAAGAATGACAATGCTTTATCATAAGTATTTCAAGTTCCAGTTGAGAGTGTCAAAGACAAATATGTCAGTTCATGTCATTAAACAGTTCCTCAAGATACACACAAAATTTCATGACTTTTTGTATAATGTTTGAGCATTAATAAGAGGATGCATGGGCTTTTTACTTATCACTCAAGGATGGTATCAACTCTACACTCCTTAATTCGATCCTCGAATTACAGGTAGCTTTCACTCTGCCTAATTCTTTTTTTCATGCTCTTTTTTTTTTCTTTTTATTTACATGGTGCTGCACTTCCCTTCACCGTTTGACTCGAGCCTCAACTCTTACATTAGGAGCCACAGACCCGGTTACTAAGATCAGGGGCATTTTCCATGTTTCTTTTGTTTTTTCTTTTTTTCTTTTTTCACTACTACACACATTTTCACATTTATTTGTAGGTAGGTAGCTTTTTCCCCATGATTGGTCATCAATAGGAATGTAGAATATCAATCGATCAACCAGAATGTTCGGTAAAACTCTCATCATCCATTTGAATAGCTCAAAATAATACTTTATTGTGTTGATGAAATGTCAAATGTATTTTGAGGAAGAGGCTAAAAAACATAACTAGTTAACTTACCCTTCAACTCACCACCTTCACAAGTACACACTATGAGTCAAGCTAGAAGCAAAAATAAAAATAAAAATCTTGCATGAAATATAAAGTATGAAGCACAATGTTAGGGACAAAAATTTGAAATACAATTTCTCTCTCCCCATCTTAAATGACATTTTCCTCAATGGCATAAAAGTAATGACAATAGATTAAAGCCAATGTAAGTTAAGAAAGGAGAGATGCAACTTGATGATCACATGCGGGTGGTTGGACACTAGGTTTATCAAATGATAGTGGCCAGCAAACACCTAAGACCCAAAATAAAAATGAAATCAATAGAAATCAATTTTCCTAAAAATATTGGGTTGCCTCCCAACAAGCGCTAAGTTTAATGTCTTCAGCCAGACACATGGGGTAACAGGGTCACGTAACACCCCCAATCAATTGACGCCAAATTTTTTCTTTGTAGGGCATCACCAGCCATGGTGGGTCAGGTGGGCCAAACATACCCTTCATATCATTAAATGATAGAGAAATTGGGGTATTCAGATCATATCTTCAATTAAGGAATATTCATTTGGACACTTAAAATATTTATATGTGTTGAACACATCAATGCGGACTTTATTGTTTTCATCCTTTTCACCCACAACTTCCATTTTCAGATCCTCTTTCATGATATTGAGGTCAGATTGAGTTGGATGCTCAGAGGATTGCTTGAACTCCACAGGCTGACTTGAGTCAAAATAGTAGCATGATCAGGAATGAAATGGATATGACTTTCAACACAAAGATGCTTAAAAGGTTCAGTGCAGTTGACCAATCAGCTAGTGGTAGTATGTCCATGAACATGTTGGATTTGCCAAGATCAAGGAGAGGTAGGAGTTCCATGTTTTTGTCGACATCATGAGAGACCCAATCAATGTGGACTTCAGACAGAATTTCTAATTCTTCTCTTCCCCAAGAAGAATGATTGATGATTACACCCAGCTCTTTCTCCACACTCACATCTTCTGTATCAACCACTTGAAAAAATGTCACATCAAACTTGGACCTAACATCTAGATGACATTCTTTTTTTGTCTCCCCCCAACTTGAGTGCAGCTAACTCACTAGAGCTTTCCTCAAGTATGACATATGGATGGAGTCTTCTTGATGATCAGTTTCAAGTTGGGCCAAGACGTTGGATTGATTTTCAGTGGCACCCATCTCCTCCTGATTTGACTCATTAATATTATCTCTCATTTTCCAAGTGGGCATGTCCACAATCATGTTGGACTGAGAAGTTGTGGATGGAATTTGAGAGTCAATTGTTGGCCACAATCAAGATAATGATGTGCATGATTGTCAATGGGTTGGCATGGTGACTGACTATCTTGCCTCCTTCTGATTTCCATCAGTTGAGTAATCAGGGTCAGTTTTGACAAAGGATTGCTCTAATTCTTGTTGTTGTTGGGTGAATGTTTGCTTAAAGCCTTGTGATTATCATGAAATTTTTGCATAAATTGCTCATTTGATCATCAAAGATGCCTGATTGCGAGGGAGATGTATGAGTGGGCCATGGATATGCATGTTGCCCCTCATGATGGCCTTGATCATGAATGTCAATTTGGCATTGGACCCAATGTTGAAAGTTGTGGATAGGTGGACTTTCGGTTTGGGCCAGAATAGGTTGATCTTTAAGTGTTAAATGTGACATTACTTCTCTAAGTGGTTGGAAGGGTGTGCCATCAGGAGCATTTGTTAAGCACATCGACAGATCAGTACTAAAGACCCTCCATTGAACCATGAGATGATTTCAGCACCAAGAAAGGGTCTTTGAATTTCCCCTTGTGGATCTTGGTAAAGCCAACTCAGTTCTGTAGGAGGGACATATTGTTCATCTTTTGGGTAAGGAGTGGAGGTGAAAGGCCCTTGAAAATAATGTGTTTCTGCTTAGGTGAAAGATGGCACAATATGGAACAAATTAGTATGGTGCCTGATCTTGGGTAAAATTTGAGAGTTGGGCCACCCCAGGGAATGTACTTTCATAGTGGGCTGACAAGAAATGTGTATTTTCAAAGTAGGCTGGGCCACGTTGAATGAATGATGAAAATTGGTTGGGGCCATGGCCTATATAATGTGCTGGGTTGGCCCACATATGATTGTGAATGAGAAAGATGTGACTTTTTCTCTCTTTTTTTATTGTAATTTAGAATTTTTTTTTTTTAGCCAGAGACAAATAAGTTGCAAACAATTAACCTAAGACCTAGGGATCTGGGATCTAAAAGTAAGCTTTCTCACAAAGTGACTTAAACCCAACTAAGTCCACTAACATGTATGTCCACTGGCCAGGTAAGAGGTGGGGTAGTGGGAGGCTCCCCCTACTTCTGTAGGGACCTAATTAGAGAACCACTTTCCCGCTTAGGCATTTGCCACTTAACGTCTAGCCTTAGACACCAGTTTCCAAAACTTGATAGTGGGACTAGGTGGACCAAAATCTCATTGTGAACCCTAGGTTCAATGTCTACTACCTTTTATTGGGCTTGGGAATGCAAAAGATGCAGGAAGTTGTGGTTTGTGGGTTAAGGAAGGGTGATCAAATCCCCACCTTATTTTGTTAAGGAAATTGCCTTTAAATTTTTTTAGAAATGATGTGCACACCACAAAATCAAGCAAGGGGTTCTATGCAAGCATGGCAATGCATGATCATGCTTTAAAGAAAGTTAAAATTCTCACCTTGCCTCCAGCAATCTTTGACAAGAAAGGAAACTTTTCAAAAAAGAACTTACCTAATGATGAAAGTCTAAATGATGCATGCCCTAAAGATGGAAAGTTTCTAATCTTGACATGACATCTTTTATTGGATTCAAGTGATTGATTTTTTTTTATTTTTTTAATGAATTATCTAAACATGGCAACTAAAAAAAATTAAACTCAATCAAGAGGGTTTAAGGGTACTTACCTCCAATGCAATCCCTCGTTCTTTTGAAAAGTAAAACAAATAGAAAGAGTGAGAGAGACAAGGAAACTCACCTCACTTACCTTTATTTCTGATTTTTTTGTGCAATTTTCGGAATTTTTTTTTCAAAATAGCCCCTTTTACTTACACATCTCCCTTTTAGTGACAGATTCTTCAATTTTGCAATTTTTAGGATTTTTCACTTTTTATTTGATACCTACAAAAAGAAAGAAAATGTTAGTCTGAATATATACAAAAAAATAAGATATCAAAACTAAAAACCTAATTCCCCGGCAACGACGTCAAAAATTGATAGCCCACGAATGCATCGTTAAACACGTGACTAACAATCTCACAATTATCGGCCTACACTAAATATTTTGACAATAGTTAAGTGGTGAGAGCCGAGTCGAATCCACGTGGAAAAAGATTTTAGAGTTGAAAATCTTGAGTTTTTGTTTAAGAAAATAACGTGGTAGTATTAAGACTAAGTTGCACGAAATAAATTTAAACTATGCTAAATAAGTAAAGAGAGAGATAAAGAGGGAATGAGAGAACACAAGACACTATTTAAAACTATAATCTATTAAAACAAAAAACTTTTTAACACAAAGATTTTTTCTAATCAAAAGCCATTAACAAGTACACTAAAATAAAGAGAATAAGAGAGACGAGAGGAGAGAGCAGAGGGAAAAGAAAGAGAAAACGAGAGGAGAGAGAGAGAAAGCACGAAAGAGAGGAAGAGAGACGAGATAGAGAGAGAGAAGAGAGAGGAGAAAAAGAGAGAGAGAGAGAGAGCGCAGAGAGAGAAGAGAGAGAAGGGAGAAACATGAGAGAGAGATAGGGCGAGATAGAAGACAGAGAGCGATAGAGGGAGAGAGAGGGCGCGTAAGGGAGAGAAGCGCTGAGAGAAGAGAGAGAGGGCCCACGGCGGGCTGCTGCGCTACGTGCATGCAAAAGCATTCACGTAGAGTAGCAGAAGGGAAGGCGGCCTGGTGCGGGCCTGGCCGCGAGGGCGGCCTGGGCGTGGGTCACGGGGCGTCCTGGGCGCAGCGCGGGGCGGGCGACCTGGGTGCAGGGCAGTGCACCCGCGCGCGCGCGGGCGAGCGTGCAGGGGCCCACGGGCTTGGGCGAAGGCGCAGGGGCTCGGCGGGGCTAGCTGGTGTGGGCGCCCATGGCAGGCTGCTGCTGCTGCCATTCTGCTTTGTCTACAGAGAGAGATACCCCAGAAAGAGAGAAAGATAAGAGGCAGAAGAGGAAGAGAAGAAGAAGAGGAGGAGAAAAGGAGGAAGGGGGTGCGCAGGAGAGAGGGAGGAGAAGAGAGAAGAGAGACGAGAAGAGAAAAGAATAATAACAAGAGAGAAGAAAGAGAGTTTATAAAAGTAGAGGAAGAAGAGGAAGGAGGAGAGATTAAGGAAAGAGATTTTTGAAAATAGGAGAGTGGGTTTTAAAAATGAGAAAGAGTTTCTTTTTAAAAAAGAAAGAGAGAGATAGAATATTTAAAAATTAAGTCTCTCATTATTCTCTTATGATCCAATTGAATTCATTGGCCCATTTGACACTTTATTTCTTGGCCCATTAATCCTACAAATACAACACAACAGAGATTTAATCAATTATCATTTTTGTAATAAAGCGACAATGAGTTTGTGTAAAATTAAGGACCATATGATAATAAAATTCATGATTATTATGAATACTCATGCATTTATCATGTGTATAAAAGAAAAGAGCCACGTGGGGCCCGAGAAGTTGAAGTGAAATAAAAAGGGAGAGAGGGGAGGGGGTGCTTCCCCAAAAGTGGATGGCGCGTCGGCGCTGTCGGAATGGACGGAGGAAGGAGGGAGGGAGGCACTTTCGCTTCGCTCCAAAGTGCGTGGAGGATGACGTGGAAGGAGCGCTCCTCCGCCTTGCGCCGATCGGGTGGACGGGATAGCACGGATGGCGTGGTAGGCCTCCTTGGTCCATAGCCGAGGTGGGAATCCAGCAGGGCTTCACCGCTCTCGTTGGAACCCCCCTACAATGACCCTCGGGGGTCTACTTATAGGCATTAGACGCTTGAATCATGTCAGCTACAACGGACACGACTATAAGAGTGAATCGCGTCCGCCCCACCACTACAATAAGAAGGCATCCGCACTGGCTGCCGCGATTAGAAGCGCCACATTGCCGCTTGATTTGACACAAGGGCGATGATTGCAGTATGGCGGCCACGTTCAAAATTGCGTTGGGGATGACCGCCGCGTTATTGAAACGTGTCGGCCAACCCTACCGCGACTTCATTTTGGTCACGTGGGCCATAAATGCGACGACTTCTGGGGTCTGCCGTGTTAGGCCTAGGACCTAAACGCGTTGGCCTGACCGGACGCGATTCAGAGATTTTGCGTGATTCTGAGGTCTGGGCGCTCGAGTGCGACGACTTTTGGGGCCTAGGGCTAATCACGTCAGCAAGGACCGATGCGTCTCTGATATGAAATGCGTCGGGACGGCTGGATGCGATAAAGGATTTATATATTTTATTTATAGAAATTATGCCAAAACCGACAATAGAATCACGTCATTCATAGAGGATGTGTTCATAAAATGGCATTGGACATTTTCCATAAATAAAAATAGATAAATTCTTTGTCGCGTCGCGGAGGGCCGCCGTGATAAGCACCCCTTGGCCTTGTCGCGCCCCAGATGTCCGGCACGACTTGGAATCGCGTCCGCCTTGCCAGACGTGTTTCAGCTACCTTCACTAATGTGTCCCGCAGGCCCGTCGCGACTACATGAACGTGCCCCAAAGACCCGTCGCGACTTGAAATGAATGCTTATAGACCTCCGGCAAGCCTTGGAAATAGAGGGGCAGCACCGAGGAAGGATGGGTGAGATCCAGAAATGTTGGGAAAACACTCTTGCAAGGCAAAATCAGGGTCATTTGTGGTGTTATGGCGCACATGAAATTTGCCCATGGTGGAGTCGAATTCGCGTATCTACACTAACGTGTCGCTCAAGGCTGTCGTAACACTGACTGATGGCTGAGACCCTAGAAAATTGATAGGATGAGGACTCTCAAGTGATATTTGGACAAGGTAAACTGGGAATTGAACTTAATGGCTCAAGAAAAGGCCAACGAACATGCTCAATAGAATTACCAACTTGGGACACACTTAGAGAACATAAAATACGGTTCGACTTACAGGCTAGATCGAGTGTCTATAGATTTCCCCTCCTTAGCTTCCACTTTTCAAGGGAGTGGAGTGGAAGTGCAGCGGAGGTGTCCATTGAATGACAGTGAAGTGAAAGTGACATGGAGTGAACTGAAAAGAAGGGAGCCAAGGTAAAGAAACATCCGATCTAATTGACGAGCAATAGGAATGTTCTTGAAGGCCCCGAGTTAGCTGCGCGAGTAGGATGCAAGGAAAACACAAGTCTGGGTGAGAAGGACAAGATAAAAGGACGATCTCGACCCCTTGATTGAGAGGTACCCTAGCTGATTGGCCTGTAGGTTTCACCTTGGAGGGAAATGTGCATGCCAGGCAGGTAACATCGACTCAAAACCTGGGAGCGGTTTGCAACGAAAATGGATCAAAAGGATTTGGATGAAAATTGGATAGAAATCTAAATAGAGAAATACTTGACAAACTGGCAAGAGCAACTTGCTTGGAGGCAAACTTTTGGATTCAAAATGGAATGAGATTTCTTGTTCTGAACATGAAGAATAGTTGGGCATTCATCGAGAACCCGTTGTCAGCCAAGGATGAGTCGTGATAGCTCAAAGACCTATATGATGCATGATGGGCTAAAAGAAAAAGAAATCATAAAATCAAATGCAAAGAATAGAGAAAAATAGAAAATACATGAAGGATAATACTGTTAACCAAACAAGAATGGTTCGAGAATCTTCCTGCAACCGTTGTGTAAGACATAATCCATCATCCCCAAACTTACATCTTAACGGCCTATCCATTGATTAATAATGTGCGCCAAGATCATCAATATTTTTGGTGAAGGGGACTCAAATCCCAGAGCACATCAAGAACCAAATGGTCTTTGAAATGATATAATATGTAGGCTAACATATAGTAATGCAAGAGATAGGGATAGAGAAATCATACCTGATACCTACATGTAAAGCTCCACTTTTTTGTGATTTTGATTTTTTAATTTTTTTTTATTTTCTGACAATAGACAAATAATAATTGACTAAAAGCAAGGGAAAGTACAAGTAAGATATCAACACAAGCAGAGCCTAGATAGATAGACACAATCATAGAAAAAAACACAATATGCCATATCACGGCGTCTGTAGGGGTCGCGACAGTGTCGCGGTGCCTTAGAGGGTCGCAACCTACTCACATCACATCGGGTTGTCGCAACACTGTTCTGTGCAGTGGACCACGAATCCGACCCTTATCTCTATCCTAAGGCCAATTCCAACACTATGCGACTCCTAAGCTCTATCCTAATGCTAATCTACATGAATTAGAGTGGATTAGCCCCTCCTAGAGCTCTTTAATAAGGATGGAGGGCTCAAATTCGTAGCTCACCTTCTCTCTCTTCAACCTCTCTTATCTTTCTCTCTCCAAGCCATAAAGAGATCTCTTGGCCCTTCCTAAGCCGACCAACCTCCCTACAATGGTCCCTGGTTCACCAAGACTGCTTATGAGGAGCTGTAGAGCCTCACCTCACATAAGCTCCAAGCACGATGCATAGGTATGAGTTGTTTTCTAGTTCTTCTCTCTCTCTCTCTCTCTCTCTCTCTCTTCTTCTTCTTCGTTTTCTTCTTCATGTTGTTGGCATCGGAAAGGTGACTGAATCAGTATTAGTTAAGAATGTGTGTGTATGGCAGTAGAATTAAAACAAGTGACCACACAATTCAATTAGATCAAGGAGTGGTGTGTGGATAGAGAGTGAAACGAGGAAACAAACCATAAGCAAACCACTATGCACAGAGGATTTTAAGGTGGTTTGGGAAACACAACATGTGTCTCCTACGTCCACCTCCTCATGACGGAGGAACAACTACTCAAGTACGTACAAACTGGAGCACGACGACTCCAAACCCTCTGAGTACGACAACTCCAAGAAACACGTAGGAGATAGGCACGACAACCTACTCCACAGACCACTTGTGAGTTCAACAACTCATAAGCAATTGCCTTGTATAGATCGCAACGGCCTTGTCAGTTCGGGCAGGCAGATCACGACAAGGTCGCTTGAGGGTCGTGACGGCTCGTCAGATCGGGTAGGCAGATCGCGACATGGTATCCTGTCGCAATCAGGTCGTGACGGGAGATGCTGTCGTGATAGCCCTGAGAACGCGGCCTATTAGGCCTTCGTGTTCTCAGGTCTTGCGCCTGAGTCCGACAGGGAAAAGACATGCCTTGGATTGCGGACCAAACATACCCTATTTTGACACAGGGTCGTTCAGAAAATCATAACTAATCATGTAGTGGATGAAAAATTATGAAACCAGCTGCAAATTGATCTACACTTACATAGGTACTTACAGTAATTTGGAATTTGAAAATGGGCAGGGTTTAGACATGCTTTAATCACGGGTATTCTTGGTGAACATGAAATAGTACATAGTTGAGATCAACGATTTAATTCGCAAGATAGGATGGATGAAATTTGGGGCTTTTAGGTGCAAAAGAAGCCTAATTATCATCAGTATTTCCCATAAAAATTTCGTAGCATGGGGTTTAGTATACATGGAGATCAAGAATTAAAAAGAGGGTTCGGGGTCATGGTGTTTACAAAACTTCAAAAATTAAGAACAAAAGATTTGCTCGATGGAAAAATATGAGATAAGAGGGCTTTGAATCTTGAGGTTTAGATCAACCTATAGACGAATTGATTTAGTTTTGCTCATGAGAATGCCTACCTTTAGTCATTTTCCTTCCCTAGGGCTAGAACATGAAGAACGCGGGTTGAGAGCTTGAGCAGCCTCTCCCCATGAATTCTCCCCCTCCTTGGCCTCTCCTCCTGGTCCAGCAACTCTTGCAACGAGCTAGGGCCGACCATGGGGGTTTAGGAGTATTATGCTTTCTCTCTTCCATTTCCTATTGGATTTTAATTCCCATTAATTCTGATTTTCTATTTTCTCACCCCTTTCTAAGCATGAGAACTTCTAATTGGGTTAGGATGGGAGCCAAATTCGTGGCCAAGCAACTAGGGTAGGTTTATGAATCCAATTCTAACTCAAACATTATGTTTAATGCATTAAATATCTCTTTTCTATTTAAGTAATAATTTAGTTACGAATTTATGGTATTTTCCTATTATTTCTCTTTTAAAAATCCCTATTTGGCCCAATAACTTTTTATGTGATCCATTTAACAAAGTCCACCACTTCTTTTTCTTTAATGTGTTTTAACTTATAATTTTTTTTTAAAATTAGAGAATATTAGGTTTCGAATTTTATTCATGGGCTATGGGAGGTCCATTCATCTAATTTCTCATGATGGATTATCATTACATATTGTTTGGAGTCTACCCATCATTTTATTTTTAATTGTTAATCAACTTGACTCATATGATAATGGGTTTTCTGAATTATTCCTTAATTACAATAATAAGTCACCTCAATTTCTAAAACTTGGTCCGAATTATTTTTCTAAGCCTAGTTTTCTTAATGGGTATGAGAACCATCTTTTAACACTTTTGAAAATTTTATTTATCTTTGATCTCAATTTATTTGGCTTTTATTTATTTACATAGACATGGTCTTATTTAGTTCGTTTGACCTCCCCCAATAACCTCGCTTAGTGTTAATTATATCAACACAAAGGCTGAACACCCTTGATTAACCATCAGACAAACCCTTTGAAATAGAAGAACGTGACTCACAATTGAATGAAATAAACTATACATGAAAGAAAATAAAATTGCAAGCATGCAATCTATTTTTTTGGAATGTTTTGATATTTGTTTCATTTTTATTAATTTTTTAATTCATTTTCTCATTTTTAGGTTTTTTAAAACCATTGACTTAATTTATTAATTAATTTCGTTATTTATTTATTTTAAATTTGATTATGTGATTAAATTAATATTTTCATTTATTTATTTGATTTAAAGGGAGATTAACTTAGGTGGATCAAAAATGACATGAGACATGACTTGTTGTTATTTTTATGTTATTGAAAATTAAACAACAATGTTTGTGAAATATTTTACTAAGGTTCGTTTAAAAATTGGTTGATTTTGATTAAGAACTAAGTAGTGAAAGTTTGCAATAAACGTGACACTACATGTGATTATTCATATAGTGCATGATTAAACAAGTGAGATTAGCCCAATAGCCCATTAAACATCACATGTGAGAATACTTAAATGCCGACCCAATTAAGCATCATTAGGCTCATTAAGCATGAAGCATCATAGTCATTTGCATAAAGGATACAAGTCTGGCCCAATAAGCAATTGAGGCCCAATAAGGGCAGCCCAATGGACCTTGTTTGAGACTTGAGAAAATCAATATTGTGCCTTGCACAATTTTCCTTATGGCTGCCTTGCAGTCTAGAAGCCTTGCTTCTTTGGAGTTAGCAGAAATCCCCCCCTTCAAGCTTGGCCACCCCCTCCTTTTATAGGGACTGGGGGGAGACCCCGTCCCGGTCATTTGCACATGGCTTTTTTCATATTTCCCCTTGTTTCATTTTTTTCTTATTACCTCTCTTCTTTTTCTTTTTGCATTTATGCCCTTTAGGGCATTGGGAGAGAGAGAGGTCGCGAGAGAGAGGCGACTAGGAGGGAGGAGGTGCGCGACCTCTTCCTCCTCTCTTCTTCCTCGCCTGGTCTACAGCAGCGGGGGCTTGCAAGGGCGGCGACAGGGGTTGGAGAAGGTGGCGACGGCTTCCTCTTGCGGCGATGGCGGGCAGAGCAGCGGCGACAGCGTCTTCCTCCTGCGGCGACGGCGGCTCTGCGGCTAAGGAAGAAGGGGCGCGGCAGCTTCTGCGGTTGCTCTGGGAGAAGGTAGGGAAACCAGTGAGGACCCAGAGGCCTTCTTCCTCCTCTGCAGTCAGAATAGGGGATCGAGGCAGTGGAGGTCTTCTTCCTCCTCCTCCTCTTCTTCTAGCAGCAACGACAGACATGCAAGGGCGCAGCAGGAGCAAGCAACGACAGCGGGGTCATCTTCCTCTTGCGGCGGCAGCGCTGGGAAGCAGCAGTGGTTGCAGCGGCGGCTAATGTTTGGGGTGCCGGCGATAGCAGCGGCAGCAGCGGCTGAGGGCAGCAAAGGTGGCGGTGGCCCTCAAGGCCTTCGCTGGCCATGAGGGAGGTAACCCCCCTTTTCTTTCCCTTTTTTTTTTTTTTTCTTTCTTCTTCCTTGCTTCTCTACCCTCTCTTTGGAGAGGGCGAGCAAAATCCGGCACAACAATGGGTATCATTACATGACGTGGAAGTCTCTCCGACAGGTTCGTTTAATTTATGGGCGCGTTATCTTTCCGTGTTAATGGTTTTCCTACTTAGTTCTTAATTTGGATAATTAGTCACGTTGTGACGTACGCTTGGTCAATCGGATTTTTAATAAATGAATTTCTTCGTGGAACACTTAGGGATAATATTGGGGGTTGGTTTATAATTTTTACGGAATTTTTAGATGTGTTCTTGCACATACGATAATAGTATTGTGCTTCTATTGTTCTGTTTCTATAGAAATTTATTATTTCAAATTTTTTAAATACTGATTTTTCGGGTTTCTACACAAGCTTTTCAGATCTGTCTTCATCAGCCGGAACTTCTTCTATCATGAACTCCTCCTCTTCATCTCCTTCTTCTTCCTTGCGGTGCTGCTCTGCTCCCCTTCTAGACACATATGCTTTTTTCCCGCTCTTCTCTTTCTCTTGTTCTCATTACTTCACTACAGATGAGATCGAGGCTTATATACCCACTGCGCAGTCCATATACGTGAAGAGGATGTGCACAGAACCTAGACTGCACCCTGGGCAGCCACGTGTCCAAAAGGTACTTCACCATATTGCCACTTGGATGAGATGGCATTTTGGTAATTAGGGAATCTCTCATAAAGTTTTCAGAAAGAGATCACAGCTATTGGATATGATACTATGTGCGATTCTGGGTTGTATACAAAAGTGAGTCGACTCTAGTCTCCAAGAGAGTCGACACTATTGACCAATCCCAAAAAACATCTCATTGGCAGAACACTAGTGTCGACCTGACATACCACTAGTGTCGACCTAATCAACAGGCAGAGTCGACCTCCTGTGAATTCCTCCAAAACTGGTTCACTGTATGGATGCTAGTGTCGACCTCATCTCCAAATAGAATCAACACTACTGACCAATTTCTCTTCAGAAACTTCTGAGCAGATTGTGTGTTGACTTGTCTGTCAAATGAGTCGACACTAGTGACATTTTCTTTAGGAGTTTGCTAGGCAGCCTTGTAGAGTCGAGTTGTCTGTCAACAAGAGTCGACCTACTTTTATAAAACTCTGTAAACCTATACAAATAAAGAGTAGACCATCGAAACATGTCATTAATAGTAAGATATGAAAAATTAACTATTAACAACATGTTGTTTGAGCATTATTGTAATATATTCAATATGTTCAATATGTCATCATCAAAATCAAAGTATGAGTGATGTTCATTGGTCAGGATTGAAAGATCATCACTAAGAAATTCCAATACATACTCAACACAACATTCTCCCCCTTCTTGATGATGACAAAATAAAGACACATTCAACACAAAGTATAGCAAAATATAATGATCTGAATGAAGTTAAAATAATGATGTAAATGTGTTTTGATGTGACCTATATGAGTAAGTAGGAGTATTTAACAAGCAAGTTAGAAGCTTTAGATGTAACACAATGTAGAATAACAGGTCTAACTCAGTATACATGAACTATATTCAAGTATGAAGCTTTTCTGTCCTGCCTATCTGAATTTTCTTTCATTTTTAACTGAGAAAGAATACATGAATAAATTAGTTAAATCTCACTTTTCAATGTAAGAGATCACATGTATTAGATGCCAGACCTCCTGATTACTTAGTAGTTTAACTTTCATTATCTTATATAGAGTTGGAAATTTTGTTTTCCACTTTTTAACGCGAAACAAATCACTTTTTAGGTGAAATGGCCCAGTTACTCAGTGGTTTAAGAATTTGCATTGCTCTGTTTGTATCTTTCTAGATAGTTGTTCATTTACTTATAATGATCCACATGATTATTCTTGCTTAGACCAGAAAAGTCATGGCTAGGAATGTAGATATATTATTCTTAGCATGTGGTAAAAATGAAGCTTAAACTGGCGCATGTTAAATAGTAATGCCACTCATGTACCTACAAGTGGTTTGCAAATCATTTTAAAGACATTCAATTTTAAGATTGCACAACCTTGATATGAAAGTGAATCTTTGAAATTAAATTAAATGCACAATGACTTTAGTTTCAATGACTTAAATCTCTCACATGAAAATAGCACCAAGACTTAAAAATTCTGATAATTAGAGCTCAAGATAGATGAACATAGACAAGAAAAATGAATGAAGAACTGATAATGAGAACATATTGTAATAATGAAAGACTCCCCCTGTCATGTAGTTCCCCCCACAAGGTGAACATGAAGATTATTGAAGAAATATGAATTGAATGAAGTGAGAGCAGAATCAACAATATTGTTTTATTGAAAGATAAAAACTCCCCCTCAGACATATACTTACACATTGTGAAAGTGTCCAGACAAGCCTAAAACACTATTTGATATACCAAGAATGTCAATGCAGTGTGATAAGTAGTAGATTATTTGCAAGAGGACAAAGATTTTATTTGTCAAAAGAGAGGGGAAAAACATCAAGGATGTGGAAGTTTGCACAAACCAAGCTCTCTTTTATGGATGAAAATCTATTTTCTGAAAGAGACTTAGTCAAAATATCTATAATTTATTTTTCTGTTTCAATGAAGTGGAGCTTAAAAGAGTTCTTTGAAACTTCATCTCGAAGGAAATGATGCTGGATATCAATATGCTTTGTGCGGGAGTGCATAATAGGATTTTTGGACAAATTTATAGCATTGGTGTTATCACAAAGAATGGTAATGCATTCTAATGAGTGATTATAATCTAGGAGTTGATGTTTGACCCAAAGAACTTAGGTTCCACAACTACCAGCAGCAACATACTCAGCTTTTTCTGTTGAAAGAGCTACCAAAAGTTGCTTTTCGGAAGCCCAAGAAATAAGACAACCACCTAGATATAAACACAACCCACTAGTACTTTTCATGTCCAGTTTACACTCGGCATAATCAACATCACTATATGCAATTAATTCAATTTGCATCTAGCAGGATACCAAAGCCCCAGATCTCATGAAGAAAGAAGATATTTAAAAATTCTTTTGACAACATTCATGTGACTATCTTTAGGATTTGCTTGAAATCTGGCGCACATGCATACACTGAATTGAATGTCTGGTCTACAAGTAGTCAAATAAATAAGAGAGCCAATCATACCTCTGTAGGTTTGGCATTCATAGACTTACCAGAAGCATCAATTTCAAGTCTTACACTTGTAGCCATTGGTGTCCTGGATGGCTTGATGTGTTGAAAATCATATCTTTTAAGTAACTCCTTGACATATTTTGTTTGACTCAGAAAGATTCCTTCAAAAGTTTGATGCACTTGCAGACCTAAAAGAATGTAAGTTACCCATTAAACTCATCTCAAATTCAGATGCATAAGATGGGCAAACTCATTGCACATATTATTATTTGTTGAAGCGAAAATGATATCATCTACATGGATTTGAACAACAATGAAATGGTCATTTACAGTTTTTTTAAAAAAAAATTGATCAAATTTTCCTCTAATGTAACCTTTATTTACAAGAAATGAGCTCAACCGGTCATACTAAACTCTTGGAGCTTGTTTGAAACCATACAGAGCCTTATTAAGCTTAAAAACATGATCGTGAAATTTTTCATTTTCAAACCCAGGAGGTTGTTTGACAAAAATATTTTCTTTTATGTAACCATTCAAAAATGCACTCTTTACATCCATTTGAAAAACTTTGAATTTCAAAGAGGCAGCAAAAGCAAGAAATATTCGAATTGCTTCAAGTCTTGCTACAGGGGCATAAGACTCTTCAAAATTAATAGGAAATTCTTGGTTGTATCCCTAAGCAACAAGTCTTGCTTTATTTCGAACAATTTGACCAGATTCATTCAATTTATTTCTGACAATCCATTTTGTTCTAATGACTGTAGTTAGATCTGAGGGGTTTTGGTACTAAATTCTAAATTTGATTTCTTTCAATTGATGAAGCTCTTCATGCATAGCATTTATCCAGTTTCAATGCTTCATCAATATTTTTGGGCTTAATTTGGGAAAGTAGTGCCAATGAATCCTCATCTATTATAGAATGAAAAGATGATCTGGTTCTAATTCCATCTTCCAAATTACCAACAATGCTTTCAAGAGGATGGTCTCTTAAGAATCTGGGTTCAGAAATTACCTCAGTATTTGTATGAACTTCAGGAACATGATTACCTGATTCTCTTGAAGTTGGTATTTCAGTAACCTCATGCGCATTTGACACTTCCTACTCTTCAAGATTTGTGGATGGATGTTCAAGAAAATCATCTTCATGATCACATATTGGAGCTCTGCAAAAATTAGGAATGTCAGTCTTTATGGAATTTTCATAAAAGATGACATGTAGACTCTTATTTTTCCACACTCTTATTTTTCAGAATATAAACTCTATAAGCTCTTGAAAATTTAAAGTATCCTAAAAAGATAGATTCAAAACTCTTTGCATCAAATTTATCATGATTTTCTTTGTGTATTATGAACAAAACATTTGCAACCAAAAATCTTTTAAGTATGACACACTGAGCTTTTTATTCTTTAACAATTCATAAGGGATTTTTCTGATCTTTGGTCTTAACAATGCTCTATTGAAAGTAAAAATTAGCTGTATTTACAGCTTCATACCAAAAACATTTAAAAAGCTTACTTTCTAAGAGCATAGTTCTGACCATTTCCACAAGTGTTTTGTTTTTCCTTTTTACAACCCCATTTTATTCTGGAGTTCTAGGGGAAGAAAACTTATGGAGTATGTTCAGATTAGTACATAGATCAGAAAAAGATTTATTTTCAAACTCACCCCCATGATCTGTTAAAATGGACTTTAATTTGAAAGACAAACCCACTAAGACAAAATTGTAAGGTTTCCTAAATTCTGAACATGCATCACTTTTATGAGATAAGAATAAAACCCAAGTGTATCTTGTAAAGTCATTAATGATCACAAATTCATATCTATTACCACTGAGACTTTGAGTTCTGGTTGGACCAAAAAGATCCATATGAAGTAACTCAAGTGGTTTAGATGTAAGTACATCCTTGAATACTTTAAAAGATTTTCTTGTTTGTTTTCCTTGAGCATATATCCCACAAACTGGATTGTCAATGATTGGGAAAGATTCAGGAATACCTTTTACTAGATTCATTCTTATGAGTTTGCTTATTGTTGAAAAACTTGCATGACACAGTCTTTTTGTGCCACAACCAAGTAATGTCATTTTATTTGCAATCAAACAAACATTTGTAGAAGAATTGTCACTCAACTCTATCATGTAAACATTATTTTCTGTTTTTCCAATCAATTGATTTTCTTAGAAGAGGAGTTATTATTTTCATGAATCAGATTCAAAAAAAAATTTGTGACCATTGTCACACAATTGACTAATGATAAGCAAGTTGTAATTCAACCCTTCAACTAACCAAACATCATCACTCAAGGTTTCAAGACTTACCAATCTTTCCTTTGCCAATTATTTGCCTTATTCTTTGTAACACCCCAAATAAGAATATGTTAAATGGACTAAATTAGTAGACTACTAACACCCGGACTAGTCATTTTCAGAGCTCGAGCAGGAAAAGACTCTGAAGTTAAGCGTGCTCGGTTGGGAGTAGTCCCAGGATGGGTGACCTCCTGGGAGTCTACCAACTGGCACGGTTGTTGGGCCAGTTTGCTGGTTGGGTCGTCACAAATGGTATCAGAGCCTTACCCAACCGGAAGTGTAGGAACTAAGTGCCACACAGGACAAAGTGCTACGCTATGGGAGCCACCTCTTGAAGCCATAATGGCGCAAAGTGCTACATAGTGGGAGCCACCCTTGAACCTGTGGGGGCCACCTCTAGAATCCTGCCTGCCTGGGGTTTGATTGTGTGCTATATGTGAGCAGCGACGAGGACGTCGCTTATATAAGAGGTAGATGTAAACCCATATAAGAATTGTTAAATGGACTAAATCAGTAGACTACCAACAACCTGGATAGTCTTTTCAGAGCCAGCAGGAAAGAACTTGAAGTTAAGTGTGCTTGATTGGGAGTAGTCCCAGGGGTGACCTTCCTGTGAAGTCTACCAACTGACACGGTTGTTGGGCCAGTTGCTGTTGGGTCGTCACATCTTACCTCCGAAGGTGACTCATCCACCTTCCTATTCAAACAAACATTAAAATTTATTCTGTCTCCCGTCATGTGCCGTGAGCATCTATTGTCAAGAATCCAGATGTTTGAATTGAATGCACGACCTTCCTGCACACAACAATTAGACAAGAAAAGTTTTTGGTACCCAAATGTGATTGGTACGAACATCCTGAGTTAGAAGAGAAATCAAATCCTTTCTAACCCATATTTGAGTATTTTTCTTTACAGTGTTCTTTAGAACAAAAGATTCAAATTTTTATTTTTCAAATTTCTGAGAATTATACCTCTTAGTTGGTTTATTTCACTGTGAAAATCTTGGCATTAAATGTTATTGATAAGTAGGAAAATGTGAGTGATAAAAAGAAGGATTGAATCACTGGTTACCATTGTACCGTTGGTTCCAAAGATTATTCCACCTTGAATTGTATGATGTGTAAACATTCCAATTTCCACGAGAAAAAAGATTCTTTTGTCTTTGAATTTTTTTTATGATTTTTATAAGAATTTTTAGATGCATATTTTCTATTTGTATGAATGGGATAGGTCGACCAGGGCAGTGTGTGTGTTGTCCTCACATGTTCTTTTTCTTTTTGCATTTTACCTTTGTTTTCAGATAAACCTGCCTTGATAAATTTTATTAGAGGAATTTTTGCTGATTTTATTCTTTTCAGATGATTAAGTTTTCTTTGAATTTTGTGGTTCAAAACGTAAACCATGTTATTTGAATTCATCTTCATTCCCAGTAGAGGATTCAGATTTTCTTTGGCTTGTGTGAAGTTTTTGATGATCTCTTCTTTTTCTTTAAGGCATTGATTGAGTTTTTCAATTTGAGTCAAATTTTCTTGATCTTCCTTTTCTTTGTCTTCAAATGTTTTGACAGAATTCATAATCTCTTTGTTCAATTTTTGAATCCTTAGTTTCAGATCATCAACTCATCATTTTCTTTGATTTGGTCTGAAATTTGAACTTCAATTCAGAAATTTTTCCAGATGATGATGTGTCATGAAGAATATTGTCAATTTTTCTTTTTAAATATTTATTTTCTTTTCTTACTTCAAAAATATTTTCAACTAAATTACCATATGCTTCTTGCCAATCTTCAACGGTAAATAGTTCAATAGATATATCTACCTGTTCTTCACTGCTTCCAGCCATGAAGCTGACTTCATTTTCTTCTGAACTAGAGGATTCCTCATTGCTATCTGAGCTTTGATCCTCATCTGACCATGAAGCTACCATGGCCTCGTTCTTCTTTATGTGAAACTCCTTGTGTCTGTTGAGCTTATCCTTCTTATTCTCTGGACATTCAGCCTTCATGTGTCTAGATTTGTTACACCTGTAACACATAGGAAGTTCATCATTTTTCTTGTGATCAGCATGTGAGAAGGAGTGTTTCTTTTTGCCATTCATGACATTTTGCTTATTACCAAAGTTCTTCTTGTTGGATTTCAAATACGCTCTAAATTGTCTAGTTAACAATGCAAGGTTATCATCTTTAGATTCAGAATTTTCATATTCAGAAATCTCTTTAGATTTCCTTTACAGCTTGAAGAAGCATTAAGAGAAATAGGTTTTGTTTTCAACATATGTTCTTCAGATCTCTTAAGATTTAGCTCATAAGTCATTAAAGATCCAATGAGTTCATCTAATGTTATTTTGGATAAATCCTTTGAGTCCTCAATGACTGTAGCTTTAGTGTGCCACACAGAAGATAAAGAACGCAAAATCTTCCTTATCAAATCTTCATTTGAGTATTCCTTACCCAAAGCTCTAAGTCCATTGATGATGACCATAAACCTAGCAAACATCTAAGATATAGTTTCATCAGATTTCAGGACAAATAGTTCATAATCAGAAACCATCATGTTTGCTTTAGTTTCCCTAACTTGAGATGTGCCCTCATATAACAATTCTAATTTATCCCACATCTCCTTAGAAGACTTACACAGAGAAATGCTGGAGTACTCCTTTGGATGGAAGGCATATTGCAGCATGTTCATGGCGCTGTAGTTCATGGTAGCCTTTCTGATCTGCTCCCTTGTCCATGTATCCTCATCCCCAGTAATTTCTACTGGTCCTTTCACAACAATCCTCCAAACTTCATAGTTCTGTGCTCGAAGAAATTTCATCATCCTGTTCTTCCAGTATGGGTAATCAGTACCATAAAAAAATGGAGGTCTATTGATTGAATGACCTTCTGCAACGAAACCTCTGGAATCTATGATCAAGACACTCAGAGGAAACTAGCAACAAAAATTAAGTAGGTAATTGAGTAAATCAAAACCAGAAACATAGATGATTCAACAAAACACCTCAGAGTATAGACTCTGACCTGCTCTGATACCAGTTGTTGGGATCGGAAAGGTGACTGAATCAGTATTAGTTAAGAATGTGTGTCTATGGCAGCAGAATTAAAACAAGTGACACACACAATTCAATTAGATCAAGGAGTGGTGTGTAGATAGAGAGTGAAATGAGGCAACAAACCACAAGCAAACCACTATGCACAGAAGATTTTAAGGTGGTTCGGAGAACACAACTTGTGTCTCCTACGTCCACCTCCCCATGATGGAGGAACCACTAACTCAAGTACATACAAACTGGAGCACGATGACTCCAAACCCTCTGAGTACGATGACTCAAAGAAACACCTAGGAGATAGGCACGACGACCTACTCCATAGACCACTTGTGAGTTCAACGACTCACAAGCAATTGAACATGATGGCTCAAACACTAGAGCACTACGGCTCCAAACCAGAGCACTATGTCTCCAAACCCTGAGCACACTGTGCTCAAACCCTTTGGACCACGATGGATCCAAGTTCTGCTAGAACATGCTCAATTAGAGAGTAGATCCTCTAGCATGATCTATCTCAATACAATGATGAAAAAGAACAAACAGAATTAGATGATCTGTGTAGAACGCATACACAGATCACACACAAGAAAGTGTCAACTAGATGAATTACAAACTTTGAGAGATTCTCAAGCTTTTATGATTGTCTTCATCAGCCGAAACTTCTTCTATCACGAACTCCTCCTCTTCTTCTCCTTCTTCTTCCTGGCGGCACTGCTCTGCTCCCCTTCTAGACGTAGATGCCTTTTTCCCGCTCTTCTCTTTTCTCTTGTTCTCATTACTTTGCTACAGATGAGATCGAGGCTTATATAGCCACTGTGCAGCCCATATACGTGAAGAGGATGTGCACAGAACCTAGACTGCACCCTAGGCTGCCATGTATCCAAAAGGTACTTTACCATATTGCCACTTGGATGAGATGGCATTTTGGTAATTGTGGAATCTCCCATAAAGTTCTCAGAAAGAGATCACAGCCGTTAGATATGATGCTCTGTGCGATTCTGGGTTGTATACAAAAGTGAGTCGACTTTAGTCTCCAAGAGAGTCGACACTACTGACCAATCCCCAAATGCATCTCACTGGCAGAACACTAGTGTCGACTTGACATACCACTAGTGTTGACCTGCTCAATAGGTAAAGCCAACCTAATCAACAGGCAGAGTCAACCTCTTGTGAATTCCTCCAAAACTGGTTCACTGGATGGATGCTAGTGTCAACCTCATCTCCAAATAGAGTCAACACTACTGACCAATTTCTCTTCAGAAACTTGCTGAGCAGATTATGTGTGTCGACCTGTCTGTCAAATGGAGTCGACACTATTGTGACCTTTTCTTCAGGAGTTCGCTAGGTAGTCTTGTAGAGTCGGCTTGTCTGTCAGCTAGAGTCGACCTACTTTTACAAAAACTCTGTAAACCTGTACAAATAAAGAGTAGACCATCAAAACTTGTCATTAACAGTATGATATGAAATATTAACTATCAAGAACATGTTGTTTGAGCATTATTGTAATATATTCAATATGTACAATATGTTCAATATGTCATCATCAAAATCAATGTATGAGTGATGTTCATTGGTCATCATTGAAAGATCATCGCTAAGAAATTCCATTACACACTCAACACAACACATGTACCAACCCCACCCCCCTTCTTCTCCTTCTAGATTCTCCCTGGCTCACATCATTACTCTAAGATCCCTTGGCTTGAGCCATGATCAAAGCTCTCCCTGTGGCATCCATCAACCTCTTGTGTGAGTGGAAACTAACCATGTTGCTAGTGCTGGCAAGAACTATCATAAGATCTGCACATATGGGATAGCTTAACAGCGTTGGTGAAGCTATGGCATCCCCAGACTCACACTTTCATCTTTCCAACTTTCGAAGCTACCATCTTGCTGGAAGAGTTAGAGATTATGCTTGGCCTCCCCAAAGACAAAAAGGAGCGGAACACCTCATCACTCATATTGTCACTCCTATCGATTCTTAGGCCATACTTAGGGAGATCACAACTAAGACATGGGATCTGCAATGCATGACAAGCCTAGGATACCTTCACTTGATCCCTCTCTCCTAGTGGGTCGTCTCTTAATGCAAGAAAAAGAGCGGAAAATATATCGCTATCGCCAAAGTTTCCGCCATCTGCAAATGCGGCGTTATATTTTTCCCGACACAAGATCATCTCCTTTCTATTTCTAATTTGAATACCATCGGATGTGTATGGGAGGAGATGACTATTTTCCAAGTTGTTCTTGGCTATCTGTACACGATCCTCTCTTCTACAGCTACTGGGGGACCTTTCTTTGGCTCTGAATTGCTCTAGAGTGTTGGATGGATATGACGATCTGCTTCGAGGCAACAGATGATACCTCCGTCACGTACTTAAGCTTGACCCATCACCCTCTCTCTTTTATCAGGGCTCCACTGCACATGACCACCTAGGCCTGGTGCAAGACCATAGTGGTGAAGGGCCTAAAGGATTGGAGACTATACTTAAACACACTATAGGTGGAACAGTTCAACATAAGGCATCCCTACCTCCACAACAAGATCATCAGGCTAGCTCAGCGAATCGGCTTGAACTTAAGGTTGATAGGTGATGAAGCTCTGGTCCTCTACAACCCACACTGGTGCCACCTCTAGATTGGCATGCCGCACATGATTGTTTCAGCTCTCTCACATTTCCCGCCTATTAAAGTGAGGAAGATAGGGGATGCGCAAGATGAGCGAGACGCGAGGAGCACTCTTATACACTGGGAGGTGTGTGCTTTGGGCCTCATCATGGCAGAGGTGGCGGAAGATGAAGAGGTGCACTAGGGCTACATACAGGAGCTGAGGAGACTCTGGCCACGATGAGATCGCGCGTGGCAGAGGTGAAGAGTGTGTGGAATTAGTTCTAACAGGAATCTAGAAGGGGGGTTGAATAGATTACCACCAATTTTTAGTAAATGGACCTTAATTTTGAGATTAAGACATATTGTAAAAGAACTTGTAAGGATGTAGATCAAATTGAGTCTAATTGGTGTGCAAAGTGTGTACAGAGATTAGCAGTATGGAAGATATGAGATCAAAAATCGTGCCTATCAAACATCTAACGGTAGATCAAAGAAAACCACAGGACACGATGATTTAGGGTGGTTCAGATTACACAACTTGTGTATCCTACATCTACCGGCCACACACACATGCCAAACTGCTTATAAAGCAAGTTCAACACATACAACCACACACACACAAGATCTGAGATGATCAGGATCTCATATCAAACCACACACATGTGAATTTCACACAAGGATCGCTCAATTAAACATCACATACATGAAATGAAGAGTTGAAGTACAGGAGGAATTCAGTGTATGAGAGGAACCGATGGAATGGATGAATTCTTCAGATCCTTCATCCAGATGCTCTTCTGACTTCGAATTGTAGATGATCTGATGTTGGTACTTGAGCCTTAAGGACGAATTTGCTTCAATTTGGTCTTCTGAGATGGATCTTCTAGTTGTTGATGATTAGAGCTTGGAGCAGAGCACTGGGAACCTTCCTCTGGTCCTTCTGAACTTTGGAATTTGTGTGGAGGCTCCTTGGTGCGAAAAGGAGGCTAAGAGGTCTTTATATAGGTGTGTCCTAGTCTCACACAACCATTGAGATTCATATGTACAAGAAAAGGATGCCCTAATCAAGAGCACATGTTGCTCATGTGTTGCAACTTAACCGGTGGCTGTCGACAGATGCACATCGGCTGTTGAAAGCTGCTGCAGCAGACCTGCCATCCAGAACTGAGTTCTTGAAGGAAATGTTGGGTTGTCGACAGGCGCATCCTGGCTGTCGATAGCTGCTGCTTGCTTTGATTTTACAAGAGCTCATTGATGGAATTATTCAGTGGTTATCGATAGATGAGTCCTGGCTTGTCGACAGCTACTGTTTTCTTTGGTTTTTCCAGAACCTTGTTTCTGGATGGTCATCACTGGTTGTTGACAGATGCAAGGGTGCTGTCGACAACTACTTCTTGGGATCATCCATCTGGAAGCTTTTTTGCTTAATGTTTCTTCAAGTTGTGCACTACCTTTTTCATGTAGTCTCCTACAAGAAACAAGCTTCCATTTAGATATCATGTAGTCATTGTGTATGCACAATCTTTATGTCATTGTGTCATCATCAAAAACATAGAACCATATGAATGTTCATGCAATCACAACCCAAAATTCTCCCCCTTTTTGATGATGACAAAAATAGAATCATTGTCTCCCCATTTTTAACAACATTCAAAAAGATAGAAAGTGCAAGAGATCATAGAAGAGAGAAAAGATGATTCCATTCAAAAAGTTGATTTCATTCAAGCATTACATTGGCAATCATTGCATGGAGTATTACAGTGCAAAAGATGACAACTTGAATTTTCAACCCAACATTTGCATTTTCTTTTCAAAAAGAAGTTGCACCCTATACATGTCTAAGGAGTGTCATGCCCAGGAGGAGTGGGACGACGTGGACCTTGAGTACTAATAGAATAAATGTTGTGTAGATGCCTTTGAATGAGAGCTTAACCTTCCTCAAATGCATCCATTCTAGTGTTCACATGTTGCGTCAGCTGATCAAATTGATTGTTGATATGATGTGTGATGGTTGTCTGAAACTGAAGAAGTTGATCAGCGAAGAATTGTTTCAAATCCTCAGGTACTGGAGCTTGAGGTGCATACTTAGTATCTGGCTCAGTGGGAAAGTGTGGTACATCCTCATCACCACCAGAGATGTCCATGTGTTCTTGGGGTTGTTCCTCATCACCACCAGAGATGTCCAGGTGCATACTGAGTATCTGGCTCAGTGGAAAAGTGTGATGGTTGTCTGAAACATGAGGTTTGAAAATTGGTTTGTTGACCTTGAAGGAAGTACTAGAAGAGATTTTTGTGGACTTTTGTGACAAGTTCTCTACTACCATCCTTTGGAGCAATGAGGGTTGTGAAGATGTGATGGATCGTCCGATGGAGAGGTTGAAATGTGTTGGTATTCAGCTTTGCAATGGCTTTTGTGGAGTCAGAGGGAGGCTGACTGATAAGGGTATGGTACTCAAAAGGATTTAGATGTGTGAGAAGAATATCAGCCCCCGTGCTGGGTATTTGCAAGGCACGGCTGAAAAGATTGGGGGTGAGTTGAAAGGTAATGTCCTTGACTGTAGAGTAGAAATCCTGTTGATCTGACATCCCCAGGTTGTTGAAGAACTCGGTGACAGCCGTTGAGCAATACTTCTTTTGGTATTTCAGAAAGGGGAGCCAACCTTGCCTTTGGAACAGAGCTTCCAAGCCATCGAACATGTCTTCAAGAGATGGGAAATCCAAATATTTGGGCTGCATAATCTTCTTGAAGACACCACAAACCGTACATAGATCCAAGTTCGATGGTACGTTGAGCTCTGTTGGAGGAAGGTGAGGAGGTGAAGGGTCGTCTGCCAGCCTTTAGGGTTATTTAAACCCTATTTGGAATTGAAACGACACAACAAAACCGGACAGAATGTGAACCGGTTCAAGTTCTGAGCAAGGCAAGATTCTGGTTGTCGACAGGCGCAACCCATCTGTCGACAACCACTATGACAAAAATGCAGAATGGGATTTTGACAATCATAGTTGAGAATGAGAGTTCAGAACATATTTTAAGAGTAAGAATTGTGAGATACACTCATTACAAGATGTCATAAACAATAATATTAATGCACAATGGTTTGAAGATAATATTCTGGGAATCTTGGTTAATGTAACAAGAAGAATACACTTTACAAAATAGATTTTTATAAAATAACCCATTGAACAAAATCTTTGCTAAAGAGTTACTTATGTCTTTATGATGTGATGTTTAGTTGATGCTTGAAGTGAATATTCAATTCAACATTTGACAGGAAATATGAGGTTTGATCTTGATTAAATTCATGGAGGCTTCACTCTATTTCAGTTTATCATGTAATTTTCATGTTTCTTTGGGGTAGATGGTAATTTCGTTTACATACACCGTTTGACGTGAAGGTAGACACTTGTGATGCCAATACCCCCAGTTACTTAGTGCAGTTAACCAGCATACCATTGTATAGAGTTGACAGTTTGACTTTTTGACGTGAAGAGAGACATTTGTTGTAGCGGTCCTCGTCGTTCAATCCTGTTAATCTAATAACTGGCCTGACCCGACTCTGCCTCTCGCAATCGGGCCGTAGCCTCGTAAGGGATACCATTCACAAGTCCGTAGAAATATGAAGGAAACAGCTCAAATATATATAAGATTGCCATCTCAAAAATATTCACATGAAATATACATAGCCTTTTTCACAACTGTAGCTAGACACAAGTACAAGAACGACCTGGGGCATACCCCGAGGTGTACAAAGATAGAAAATTTGTAAGGCCCTCCAATTTTGTTCATTTTATGTTTATTTAATTTTGTGCATATTATAAGTATTTATTTACTTATGTGTATATGTATATATATGTTTATTTCTGTGCATATTATATTTATTTAAATCTGTGCATATAGTATTTAATTATTGCTGTGCATATTGTATGTATTTATTCTGTATATGTAGGTTTATCTGATATTTCTGTGTTCTGCCGAAATCCCTATTAACGTCAACATCCCTTGACGTTAAGGGCAGGTTGACGGCAACTTGTGTGTCGTTGACTGCATGACCTGAGGATATAAACGTCCAGATCGATGGACGCCTACTTCCTGTTAACGGCAGCAAAGTGGTCGTTTATTTCTCCGGTTATCTCTGGGATTCCAGATCTGAAACGACAACGTTTTCTCTGGGTTCTTGATTAGGAACCATCCCAACGGTAGGAAAACCTAATCCTAAGCGTACCCTGACCATTAGCCCAATAAAACCTAGTGTTTTTGGCCAGATTAACACCTTTGGTTGAGAGGAAAACCTAGGGTTTGTTGTGAGAAAAACCAGAACTTCACAAGGCTTGATCCGGTGGTTTCGAGCTTCTTTCGGTGATCTACTTTGACTAGGAGGTGCTCCTTGGGTTGTTGAATCTTCCCCGACTCCAAAGATCCATCTGTGCAAGCAGGAAGACTAGATTTAGGAGGGGAATCTGCACCTTCTTGGCTTGGCTGAGGAGGGCTTCTTCAACCAATTAAACTCTTGTAGATTTTAAGCAAGTAATTGAGAAGTATCATCCCTAGACATATCCCCTAGGTCCTAGCAATTTTTTCTAGATTTTATTCGTGTCCTGGAACCCCCAATTCTCCTTTTTATTTGAGTTCAGTCTGCACCTTCTGCAGACAGGAGGTTGACGACAACCTTGTTGCCGCCAAGTTCCTAAGTTGACGGTAGCATAGTGTGCTGTTAACCCATGTTAAGTGAATATTTCATTGAAATTACATAAAATCTAGTTAAATTGTTGAAATACGTTTTGCACTTTCGAAATATCTAAAAAATTAGACATCTGACACATTATATGTATGGAGTCTGTGATAAAAATTTGATTCTTGTTTAAGTGAATATCCGATAGGGGAGTAGGAGAGTGCTCACCCCTTTAGGGAAGGGATGAGTTAGTCACTCCACCACCACACACCCATCAGAAAATTTTATATATATCAAAACCATTACAAAGGATAGTCAGGGCCTGATGGAAGGGAACCCCATCTTATCAAGGCCATAGGGCCCCTTTACAGAAGGAGGAAAATCAGCCCAAGAAGACCAGACAATACAAGAACTAGCAACAGTACAACCATGACCAGCAAGACTGTCAGCCACCTAATTAGCCTCTCTGTAGATGTGACTAAAAGAGACATGTAGGTCCTGAAAACGGTGAAAGATATCCTGAGTGACAATGGAGAGACGCCAAGGGCAGGAATATTGACCCTTCATGATTTGCACCAGCTCTAGAGAGTCACTCTCAATAAGAAAATCCAAGAAGCCCTTTTCATAGCACAATATTATTCCATTTCGAAGACCAAGAGCCTCAGCATCAAGACTAGAATGAACACCCTGATATCTAGCAACAAAGGCAAAGATAATCTCTCCCAGCTTATTCCTGAGAATTCCTCCGCCATCAGCAGTACTAAATGTTGGTTTGTAAGCACCATCAACATTGAGTTTCAGTCTCCCAGGAGGGGGTAGATACCACCTGACAATCTGTGGGATTAAAGGCGCCTGCACCTGAAGGGCGATACCCCATTGCTAGAGGAAACTCTTGTGAGAGGCGGACAGATCCATGATACGTAAATGAGAATTTTTTTGAGAATCAGAGACATGTACCATAATTCTGTGTAAGATCTGACAGGCCACCATTGGCTGAGCATCAAATCTGGCTCTGTTGCGGCTGCACCAAATCTCCCATATGGCTGATAAAAACATATGTCTAGCCAGACGCCCCCAAGATGTAGAACAATGTAAACCAGAAATATAGTGAAAGATACCATGAGCAGCATTATTAGCCGATACATTGCAGAAATTAAGAAAGCAAAATAGGCCTGACCAGACTTCGGTTGCCACTTCCCCATGGAAGAAAAGGTGAACACCAGTTTCACAGTGAGAGCCACGGCAGCAAGAACACCTTGAGCATAATGGAATACCACAGCTGGCTATGACATCATCAGTTGGTACACAATGACGAACCATTCTCCAGATAAAAACCGACCACTTGATGGGAACATGGGGGCTCCAAATTTTAGACCAGCCATACCTCGGGGCACTTTGCAGAAGTTTGCGGACAAAATTAGTGGAGAATTGACCATTGGTAGTGGGGCACCAAATCCATCTATCCAGACCATCATTACAAGCGAAAATGTGACCAAGAAGGGATGGAGGGCAGAACTACTGAGCAATATGAATATGATGGCGAGTGGGATCAGCTATCACCTGATTAATTGACCAACATTTGTCCGGCGGGTTTAACCAAACTTGGTCAGGGAGGAAGCACCTAAGGGGCCCCGATCCAGTCCAAGTATCCAACCAAAAATTGGCCTGAGAATCCAGACCTTTCACCATAACCCGATGATTAGGTGCAACCAGCCAGGACACATGTTGCCATAATCTTTTGTCCGCAGCAAACATTAAATGAAAGGAAGCAGTGGAATGGTGAGAGTGATAAAGGTGCTTTGCCTGAAAGAAATTACCCCGTGATAAAAATTTGATACTATTTTGAGTCCCGTGGATACAGTTTGCTTTTAACAAGGGTAATTAGATCATATTAAGCATGTTGATTTTAATCATGTAAATCTTAGTGTTTAGCAGCATGATTAGGTACTGATATGATTAAATAGACACTGTGAATCAATCATATTGAGTTATGTAAACTGAAGCATGTATATTTGTTTAAAGTGCATGTGAATGAGTTAAATTGTGCATATAAGTGAATGAAACCATGTGATTAAGTGTTAATGTGTAATGTGTACCAAAATTGACACTGCTACCATAGAAGGCTGTGGAGCCATACTTTAGAAAAGTCCCTATGGGAAGGCTCATTGTGTATGTGATATCCTGTGGCATCAAGATGAAATCCTGAAGGTGGACAAGTACCACTGGTTAGGATAGAGAGGGCTTCTCCCGGTTCTGCGCAGTTACCAAGATTCGTCACTATATTGCCTAGGTGACAGGTATGTGTTATGTGAATGTGTGTCCTTCTTTATGGTGGTTCAGACTATGTGTCACGACAATTAAGTGTAAAAATGTGAAAAATATGAAAATGGGCAATGTGAACATATGATAGTGTTATGTGAATGTGTTAGCATGTGAAAAGATGTGAAACCATATGGATGAGATTTATTTATGTTAAAACAGCAAGCTAAAGATGTGTATATGTGTTATAGATGCATGACAAAATGTTAGATATCATGCTAGGATTGTTAGTTACCTCGTGCTAATTTCCATGCTTTATTTGTTTAAGAATATAATTGATATGAGTTGTGATTAGCAACATGAATTAAGTTAATTATCATGTGCAGAAAGCATGTGTAGGTTGTTCGTGTGTATTTACTTAATTGTCATAAAGCATGTGCCATGTATTTCTTTTATTGTTTAAAAGAATAGCATGTGTGTGATATGTGTAAGGATTTGCCTTTAGGTTGCTTGCTGGGTCTTGTTGAAAGACTAATACTTGCTTTAACATATAGGTGAGACAGGTGTTTCCGTACTTGAGGAAGACTTAGTGAGGAGTGACTCTGAGCGTGAGGAGTAGCTGCACTTTTGGTGATTGCTGCGTAGTTTACATTTCCTTTTCATTAGTATGTGAACAATGACAATGTTATTCATGTGGACTTGTATAATGTGGATAATTGTTATTTACTTTTGCTATATAGACTGTGGAATTATGTGAATGATGATGGAATAGACTTCTCTTTTATTTCCGTTGTACTCTTTTGTTATTTATTTACATATCGACCTATTGTGTTGTGTTGGGTAAATGTCCCACTGTAATGACGCCCTTTATCGATGTGGATTGGTATAATCGTATCGGTATAAGGAGGGTCGTTACAGAGATTGGTATCAAAGCAACAGGTTGAGATTGTACATGACTATGCCATCATCTACACAATATTTCAAAGTCTTTATAGAATTAGTCCATATATGTGGAAAATATCTAATAATAAATTAAAGATAGTTATGAAAATAGTTAGGATTAAGTAACTTAGATTCTAACTACATTAATTGTTTTACAGGCTATGGCGAGCCGTGGTAGGCGTGGTGCTCAGGCTCGGGATGATGAGCATAGGCATGAGGAGAGGGGTGAGCAGCAGGCCCTAGCACCCCAGGGTCCCACGGTACTTCCTCCACCACCACCCGTGGATTATGGCATTTTCATGCAAGGCCTGGTTCAGGCAATGTAGACCTAGGCATAGACCCAGGTGACAATGCAGGCTCAGGTTAGAGTTGGTAAATAGGAGTAGTCTATTTTGTTAAATGCATGATTGTTATGTAGTGCTTATATGTTGCTTGTTGTCTCAGGCTCAGGCTCCAGCTCCAGTTTCCTAGGAGCATGGCCATGGTGGTCCGTCCATCATGGAGAGTTTTAAGAGGATGGCTCTGCCTTCTTTTTAGGGGAGAGTCAGCCCCTCTTGGCGGAGAGTTGGATGAGGGAAGTTGAGAAGATCTTTCGGGCCATCAGGTGTGCTAAGGAAGATAAAGTTAGCCTAGCTACCTACATGCTTCAGGTACTTAAAGTATATGTACTTGTGTTAGGTTAAGGTTTTGTTTAGATGGTGCTTATGAGTTATGTTTTGTAGAAGAGAGCCGATGTTTGGTGGGCCTCCGTACTGCATACCAGGTGCGAGGATGGTGCTATTGAGGTAACTTGGGCTGAGTATACGAAGCTATTTTGGGCCAAGTTCATCCCGAAGCACATACAGAACAAGATGGAGCAGGAGTTTCTCTCTCTTACTCAGGGCTCCATGACGGTCTTGGTGTATGAGGCCAAGTTTTCCGAGCTTTCTAAGTATGCTCCCCATATAGTTGTTGATGAGCGCAGGAAGGCTAAGAAGTTTGTGATGGGGCTGAAACCATCATTGAGGTCGAGGTTAGTGGCTTTTGACCACCATACTTGGACGAGGATCTCAGCGCAGCGTGCAAGCAGGAGAGCGAGATGGCCCAGTATCTGGAGGAGAAGAGGGCAGCTCAGAAGAGGTCCACGCCACCTTTCCAGAGGTAGGACAGGAAGAAGGCAGTCTACTAGTCACCCCAGCGACTGGAGGCGGCTTCTAGTCAGCAGGCAGTTACACCGCAGTCACCCAGCTTTAGGCCCAACGATAAGAAGGCGTGTCCTCACTATGGTAGGGCACACGGTGGCACCGAGTGTTGGAAGTTGGTATGGAAGTGTCTCAAGTGTGGCAGCACCGAGCACCAGATCCGGGAATGCCCCAGACTTTAGCAGGGTGTGCAGAGAGGAGCGCCAGCCCCAACAGCGGCAACAGTAGCAGTTCCAGTGACACGGAGACTAGGAAGGCCTCGAGCCCAGGCTCGAGTGTTTGCACTAGCTCGAGAGGATGCAGAGCAAGCCGAGAATGTCACGGAAGGTATGGTTTTAGTCATGGGTGTGCATGCTCGGGTGTTGTTTGATACGGGTGCCACACACTCATTCGTTTTTGAGCGGTTTGCCAAGCAGTTAGCAGCAGAATCTGGAGTTGAGGCAGAGGAGTTAGAAGTCCCTTTATCTATGCACACACCGATAGCTACGGTAGTGACCGAGAAATGTTTTCCATCCTTACCTGTGTGCATTGAGGACCGAGGCTTGTTTGGGTGCTTCTACTTGCTCAAGATGAAGGACTATGATGCTATACTTGGTCTGGATTGGCTTGAGGAGCACTATGCCTTGGTGGATTGTAGGGGGGTGATGATTACTTTCCGTATTCCTAGTAAGGATGAGTTCTCACATCCGTTGCCAAGGAACTTAGCGAGAAGGTTTGTGATCTCCTCCATGAAGGCGATGAGGATGGTGAACAAGGGTTGTGACACATTTCTCGCCAGTGTGGTCTTAGTCCCTAAGGCTGATCAGTCACTGACCCTTGAAGAGATTGAGGTTGTGCAGGAATTTCCGGACATGTTTTCTGATGATTTGTCTGGATTGCCACCAGCTAGGAAGATAGAGTTCACTATAGAGTTGCTTCCAGGCACCTCTCCTATCTCTAAGGCTCCTTATCGGATGGCACATGAGGAGTTAGCCGAGCTGAGGAAGCAGTTGCGAGATTTGCTGGATAAGGGATTCATTCGCCCTAGTGTGTCACCATGGGGCGCACATGTATTGTTCGTGAAGAAGAAAGACAGTTCCCTCAGGCTGTGCATCGATTACAGGAACCTCAACCAGGTGACAGTAAAGAATAGGTATCCCTTGCCGCAGATAGATGATTTCTTTGATCAGCTGCATAATGCATCGGTGTTTTCTAAGATTAATCTACGGTCCGGCTACCATCAGCTGAGGATTAAGAATGAAGATGTGTCCAAGACTACTTTTAGGACTCGTTATGGACACTATAAGTTTCTTGTGCTTTCATTTGGTCTAACCAACGCCCCTACAACATTCATGGATCTTATGAACAGGGTGTTTAGGCCATATTTGGATAGTTTTGTTGTGTTGTTCATTGATGATGTGTCAGTCTATTCTCCTGATGAGGCTACACAACATGAGCATCTGAGGATTGTTCTGGAGGTTCTCCGAGAGCACAAGCTGTATGCTAAGTTCAGCAAGTGCGACTTCTTCTGGATGCGTGAGGTTCAATTCCTTGGGCATGTTATCTCAGGCGATGGAGTTGTTGATCCGGTGAAGGTCCAAGAGTGCTAGATTGGGAGATTCTAAGGACACTGTAGTGGCCCTAGATATTTATGCCCAATAAGGCCCATATCCAGATCCGCCTCCCATGAACGGACAAAAGTCTCGCAAGGGATAGCTCGAACACGTGTCCAGTAAGAATATAAATGACAACCACAACAGTATAAGACACAAGAAAGTACATGTGCTCATATCTGCATATAACAATTTACAACTATCCCAATACATTATTACATGTCCAATTAAAAAGTACAACTACCTGGGACATACCTAGAGGGAGCACAAGCTCACACAACACAACTAACACTACTGCTGGTGGACCAAGTTTGCCACAACTCCTTTGCAAGTCATACCAACCGTAAACCCTAAAAAGAACTGTAGAGAAGTGAGCCTCAACAAGTCATTGGCTCAGCAGGGAACACACAAAACTGAAGAAACCTCAACCCCTGAGGGTCTCACTGGAAACACCGATAGCCAAACCATATCAAGCTCACAACAAAACATAATAAATAACTGCTAAACAATACATCTCACTAGCTAGTACAAATCTCGAGGGATAAAAGAGACAACAGGACTAGCACAGCACTGCTAGTCTGCTCAATAACTGAAATGCCTTGGCCACATGCCTCACTGGTAAATTATTACAACAACTGGTCGTCTAAGCTACAAGCCTCACAGGCAACCTATCCACGAAGGGTAACAGACAAGCATCAGCTAGCCAATCCACCTCACACCAACACCTCACATCAAAACATAATCAGAAGCTTACCCGAAGATGAGTAAAAACACAACACGTAGAAGGTCACTCCACAGACCTCCACAGAACACAAGTCCACCTCAACACTTGAAGGGACTTGTACACAATGTACTATAACCCAAAACTACACACATAGGGTATAGGTACCTATTACCACGAGGTACCACAATGGAATCATAACCAAAACTGTGCCACCACCAGGGCACATCACAATGGCTAAACCTCTATTAGTGAGTCACACACACATAGGCCACAACCATTGGCAAAGCACGGGTCGGAAAGAGCGACGCCACCACACGAGAATGGACTACTGGTTCATGACGCCAGTATCCACCCCGGACAACACAACAAAAGAACTACCTCTCAGTCTCATAGTCGTGGACGAAAGGTCCAACTGCCGCTCCACAAGCATAAGCCAAAGAATAGTGGAGACCAACCAACACCACACCTGCAGACCACACGGCAGCAGGCCCATGCCTAGCACCTTTAGGGACTCTTGCCTAAGCTCCCTAAAGTGAGGCACTGGAAAACAGGACTAGTTAGGGACCAGTGTTGACTACTGGTGTCCGTACCCCCAACCACGAGCGCGCTACAAGCGACTAAACACAAACTCTTACAAGTCGCTGCCCTCTCTCGTCTTTCCCTCAGACGGACGTACAACTCAAACACAGGAGTGAGGGTGTCCAGGGTAGACGACATAGACCTCAATGGTACACACAGTACTGAGACAAACCCCGAGCACTAACATGTCTGACTCACACAAAACCTGGGGTACCCGACTAGAGAGGTATTCCGGAATAGGCGCCAGACCACCACACTCGGCAATGCACAAACCACAATACTTATACATATTATCTTTATTACAAACCACGGTACACATGTGAGGAATAGCCTATCACGGTCACTCTGTGACCCACAAGCTATCTTACACAAACACATACACAATTTACATTAAACAATAATATCTTGGCATGTCATTGGTCACTCATAGACCTTAATGGTACACCCTGTGACCTCCATTGCCACATTATTACAATATAATAACCACTTAATAACCATACAAAAGACACTAAAGGGCCAAGGCTAGGTTCACACTGGAACCTCACTGCCCAGACATCACAAACTATCCTTATACACACACTCAAACCATGTAAACTGTATGTCAACCACGTAAACAGCATGTCCACCATATAAATGACACGTCAACCACATGGACAACACGCTCGAAGAGCATTACAGGTGCCAACACACCACTCGTACTGGCCATGCACATAAGATATCCATAATCAGATAATCATACTATTCAAAACATGCACCACAAGACCTCTCGACTGAGGTCGCGATGTGGAGTAGTATTGCCTTCAGAACGCAACACCATGATAGGTCGTGTTCACAAGCTGAATGCGACAGGTCAGGCTGTCGTGTTCTAAACGCGACACCCTGGCCCGTCGCCTTCACAGGCGAAACCCTAATCTGGAAACCCTTCTTCAGATCTTCCACGCAAACCACCCTAAACTATGTTTCAACCCATTTTTCATGCTCATTTCATTGCCCAATCAAGGTATCTACTATTTTTAAAGTGATAAACAATTTGAACATGCATTACACACAATCCATGCAACAAAACGAGGTGGATTCTCCCTACCTTCGTGAAGAACATGCAAACCAACCACGGCACGACGTCTCCTCTGCTCCATGCGACGTCCTCGGGGCGAGAGTGCACCAAAACTCCTCCAGAACTCAAGATCGCCCGGAAATCCACCACAGCAGCCTCCCCTGGCCGAGCAGAGCTTGCTGAGCTCTGTTCGGCCGACCTTTCTTAAAAACACATCGCAGTTGGGAACGCGACGTAGCCCTCCGTTGCGACCTGAACGCCACATCCTATGTCGTCGCCTTCCACAGGCCGACGTCAGCAAGTCACCTAATGCGCGACACATGGCACGCTTGCAGACGAGGACCGCATCTCAGTAGGCAAGTAGAATGCGACCACCAGGGCCGTCGTGTTCAGAACATGACACACACCTCTGTCGCGTTCACAGGCAGAAAACCTGTGAGCACTTTGGGCCCAATCTGCCGGCCCACAAAGCCTCACAACTGGCGAAAACACCTGAAACACTAACTAATGGGCCATACACTGGCCACCAAACCTACTATGCAAGGATCCGCAAAGATCCAAAAAATGCACGACGTTACATTATTATCACCTAAACAGGAATGTCATCCTCGACATTCAAAACAAAATAAAGTAAACTGGATTACCCTAAAAAAAAATAAACCATATACAGAACAAGTAGGATACACTTTTTCTGCACTTGCTTTTCAAACCATCTGTGCTGACTAATTTATCTGCTCATTTCCACACTTGTTCTGCTTTCCTTTTTCTTTAATTTATTTCATAGTTGCACTAGCCGATTACTACATTCTGTTTTTTGTTTACCTTTCAGCTATGAGCAATTCTACCTTGCTGTTGGCGCTTTATCTCCTTGGACTCAACCTACTTCCATATTTTCCCGCTATGTTTGCAACATTTCTTTTTGGGCTTCTTTTTTTTCTTGAATTTCTATATAATAAACTACCACCTTTAATGCTTTGCTATGTAAAACCATCTTTAATTTTTTTCAAATTTCTCGGTGCCTTTTCATTATCTACTTTTCAATATCAATAGTTATTTTGCCTCGACTTTATTTACATTCCTACCTACTAGCTTCTCATAAAAAATTACACTGCCTAACTGAATTCTCTACTTCCCTATACCATTCTGTCCATACTATCTTTATTCCTTTCTGACTAAAGACCACTGTTTCTTTACCCAACTGTGCAGAAATCTCAAATTTTCCTTTAAACATTCAATCTCGGATAACCTGTGAATATTAAACCTTCCATTCTTCCGTTACGCTACTCTGACTATTCGGGATACTTAACAAAATATCCCATAAATTCATCTCTCTTTATTGCTTCCAGTGACTTTCCACTTTCACTATTACTCTGACTCCGACTGGATTCAATACTAACTTTATTGGTTTCTCAAATTACTTTACTTAATCCATTAACACAGGAAGGAAATACCGAAATCTTTGAACTGCTTTCATTAATACTTCAATTCTGGTTGTGCCACATGCTTAAATTCTAAATCCTGCCATATCGTTACTGACTTATCCAACTTTTTTTCTTTTTCATTCCTTTCTTGCTTGAATAGTATACTCTGGCTGATCTAATCAATCTATTACATAGTCTTCAAAATATTTGCTCTCATTGTTGTGACACTTCACTCTCTTATCACATAATAACACTGCTCAACTAACTCTGTTCATCTTCTATCTTCAACTTTACTGAACTCTTTCTTAATCAGGTACCACTTGCCTCTATACTGTTCATTGTTTATCTGATCTTACTTTTCCTTTCTGTACTTATCAATTCCAATTTTCATACATTTCTTGCTCTCTCTCTGTTCTATTCTGCCATACTCTGATCTGCACACTATTCCTTAACTGTTCTGCCTTTTATTCTTACATCAAACTCTGAAATACTCTTATAAAAGAATACCTTTACCCATCTAAATCACTTTCTGCACACTGGCAGGTCAACTCTTACTGAGCATTTTCTGAACCCTCTAATTATATCTGTTTCATAATCTATTATACCCTTTCTTTCTCTGATCAATAACTCTTAATCTGATCTGTATTGCCACTTACACTTTTCTCGATATCATTTCTGCAAAACAATTCTCTTATCTATTCCGCTATCTGGCTATCTTCACTGTACCATTCATATTGCAATTTCTGCTAATGCACAATTATTCTTCATTAAAATACTACCAAAGCTAAATTTTGAATCCGATCTCTTTAATACTATAACATGCTTTGCCGATTTCTTTATTTCATTTTGTTGCTCAATTCTCAAATGCTGAAACCATTGCTGCTACATCATACTTACTGTAATCATTTTCATTCAAACCTTCACTTTAATACCTTTCATCATCTGCCTTGTTATTCTACTTAACCTGATATTTCTCAACTGCTTCTCAACTAATCAATTTCTTTCTATTCTAACTTACCTAACTCTAACTTATTCCAATCATTCATAATTTCAATTTCAATCTTTTCTTGACACAAACTTTACCTTTCTTTTTCCACAAACAATACATAACTGCTAAACTTCACTAATCTTATCTTCAACATTGTAATTCTTTGCAAATCATTCCGTGCAATCTTCACAAACTGCCACTTACTAAACGAATATCTTTCTTGTGAAATTCTCAGAAAAGTCCAACTATACACTAATTCTTCTTTACTTTCTCTTTACTCGAATGATCACCTCAACACATTCTTGCACGAATCTCTTACATCAAATTCTCATTATCATCATTGCTCGCAACAACATCTTCTTAACCTCTTTACTATAACCGTCTCTAATCACAAAGCATTCTTAATCTGACTTTCACAATTTACTACTCCTCGATTTACCAATACCTTATCTGAAGCTAATCTGCTTCACCTAATTATTCCAAATCTTTCCATATCACCAATCACATAATTATCCCAGCTATTCCTTAACAATTATTAACAAGGATTTCAAACATAATAATTACCTCTGCTAACGTTCTCAATCACAATTCACATACTTAATAATCATTATCACACTGTTCTATTCCTCATTAAGAATACTGCTGCTACAGTTGTTCCATCACACTAACACCTTATACCTGTCTCTGCCAACTCTGTACCTCACTAACACATAAAGACATATCCTTCTCAGAACACTACTCTACCTTTCCTGATTATCATAGCCAAATTCACTAATCTCTCTAATTTCTATAATTGAGAATCCTTAGACAACTGCACTTTAACTGCAACTGGCACACAAATGCAACCTCTTAACTTATACTACTAATCTCATCATTTCTCTGCCATTACTAACAACTGTCTGATGCAGGCAATCAACCATATTTCACAAACTAGGTTTCCTCTAATCATATCTTTCCTCAGCTACTACCAACAACTACCACACTTATAAAAACAACACACAATTCACATGACAAAACTCACGTAAAAACCACATAAAACCACAGACGTTCTATTAGCAGTGGACATTAAACCATGTCTTGGGACATTGTAATCTCAATATCTTTTTATATTCTATCTGGACTATTGCTCTGATACCAACTGCAGCGGCCCTGGATATTTATGCCCAGTAAGGCCCATATCTAGATCTGCCTCCCACGAACGGACCGAAGTCTCGTAAGGGATAGCTTGAACACGTGTCCAATAAGAATATAAAAGACAACCACAACAGTATAAGACACAAGAAAGTACATATACTCATATCTGCATATAACAATTTACAACTGTCCCAATATAATATTACAAGTCCAATTAAAAAGTACAACTACCTAGGACATACCCCGAGGGAGCATAAGCTCACACAACACAACTAACACTACTGCTGGTGGACCAAGTTTGCCTCAACGCCTTTGCAAGCCATACCAATGGTAAGCCCTGAAAAGAACTGTAGGGAAGTGAGCCTCAACAAGTCATTGGCTTTGTAGGGAACACCCAAAAACAACACACAAAACTGAAGAAACCTAAACCCCAGAGGGTCTCACTGGCAACACTGATAGCCAAACCATATCAAGATCACAACAAAACATAATAAATAACTGCTAAACAATATGTCTCACTAGCTAGCACAAATCCCGAAGGATAAAAGAGACAACAGGACTAGCACAGCACTGCTAGTCCGCTCAATAATTGAAACGCTTAGGCCACATGCCTCACAGGGAAATTATTACAACAGCTACTCGCCTCATAGGAAACCTACCCACAAAGGGTAACAGGACTGGCATCAGCTAGCCAACCCACCTCACGCCAACACCTCACATCAAAACATAATCAAAAGCTTACCCGAAGATGAGTAAAAAGACAACACGTAGAAGGTCACTCCACAGACCTCCACATAACACAAGTCCACCTCAACACTTGAAGGGACTGGCACACAATGTACCATAACACAAAACTACCCACAAAGGGTGCAGGTACCTACTACCACGAGGTACCACAACAAAATCACAACCAAAACTATGCCACCACTAGGGCACACCACAACGCCTAAACCTCTACCAGCGAGTCACACACACACAGGCCACAACCATTGGCAAAGCACGGGTCGGAAAGAACGATGCCACCACACGAGAATAGACTACTGGTTCATGACGCCAGTATCCACCCCAGACAACACAACACAAGAACTACCTCTCATTCTCACAGTCACGGACAAAAGGTCCAACTGCCGCTCCACAAGCACAAGCCAGAGAACAGTGGAGACCAACTAACACCACACCTGCAGACCGCACTGTTGTAGGCCCATGCCTAGCACCTTTAGGGACTCTGGCCTAAGCCCTCTAAAGTGAGGCACTGGAAAATAGGACTAGTTGGGGACCAGTGTCGACTACTGGTGTCTGTACCCCCAACCACGAGCGCGCTACAAGTGACCAAACACAAAGTCTCACAAGTCGCTGCCCTCTGTCGACTTTCCCTCAGCCGGACGTACAACTCAAACCCAAAAGTGAGGGTGTCCAAAATAGACGACATAGACCTCGACGGTACACAAAGTATCGGGACAAACCCCGAGCACTAACGTGCCTGGCTCACACAAAACCTGGGGTACCCGACTATAGAGGTATTCCGGAATAGCCGCCAGATCACCACACTCGGCAATGCACAAACCACAATACTTACACATATTATCTTTATTACAAACCACGGTACACATGTGAGGAATAGTCTGTCACGGTCACTCTGTGACCCACAAGCTAGCCTACACAAACACATACATAATTTGCATTAAACAATAATATCTTGGCATGTCATTGGTCACAATGTGACCTCCAAGCTATCCGACACCAACACATACTTAAATCACAATAACATACAATAATCTTGCTTGTCATTGGTCACCTTATGACCTCCATTGCCATATTATTACAATATAATAACCACTTAATAACCATACAAAAGACACTAAAGGGTCAAGGCTAGGTCCACAGTAGAACCTCACTGCCCAGCCATCACAAACTAACCTTATACACACACCCAAACCATGTAAATCGTATGTCAACCACGTAAACAGCACGTCCAACATATAAACGACATGTCAACCACATGGACAGCATGCTCAAAGAGCATTACAGGTGCCAACGTACCACTCGTACTGGCCATGCACATAAGATACCGATAATCGGATAATCGTACTATTCAAAACATGCACCACAGGACCTCTCGACTGAGGTCACGACGTGGAGTAATGTCGCCTTCAGAATGCGACACCACGATAGGTCACGTTCACAAGCTGAACGCGATGGGTCTGGCTGTCATATTCTGAACGTGACACCCTGGGCCGTCACCTTCACAGGCGAAACCCTACTCCGAAAACCCTTCTCCGAATCTTCCATGCAAACCACCCTAAACTATCTTTCAAACCGTTTTTCATGCTCATTTCATTGCCCTATCATGGTATCTACTATTTTTAAAGCGATAAACAATCTAAACATGCATTACACAGAATCCACATAACAAAACGAGGTGGATTCTCCCTACCTTCGCGAAGAACACGCAAACCTACCACGGCACGGTGTCTCCCCCGCTCCATGCGATGTCCTCATGGCGAGAGTGCGCCAAAACTCCTCCGGAACTCTGGATCACCTAAAAATCCACCGCAGCATCCTCCCCTAGCCGAGCAGAGCTTGCTGAGCTCTGTTCAGCCGACTTGCTTGAAAACACATAGCAGTTAGGAACGCGACGCAGCCCTCCGTCGCGACCTAAATGCGGCATCCTAGGCTGTCGCCTTCCCAAGGCCGACGTCAGCATGTCGCCTAACGTGTGACACATGGCACACATGTAGACGAGGACCACATCTCAATCAGAAACAGAACGCGACCACTAGGGCCGTCGCGTTCAGAATGCGATGCACACCCCTATCGCATTCATAGGCAGAAAACCTGTGAGCGCTTTGGGCCCAATCTACCGGCCCACGAAGCCTCACAACCGGTAAAAACACCTGAAACATAGACTAATGGGCCACACACTGGCCACAAAACCCACTAAGCAAGGATCCACGAAGATCCGAAAAACATGCGACGTTACAGACACCATCGGAGATCAAGAGTTTTCTTGGCTTAGCAGGCTATTACAGACGATTTATTGAAGGCTTTGCATCTATCACCGCACCTTTGACTAAGCTAACCAGGAAGGGTGTGAAGTTTGTGTAGTCTGATGATTGCGAGAGTAGTTTCCAGTTGCTGAAGGTGATGCTTACATCGACACCCATGTTGATCTTGCCTAGTGGTGCAGAGGGTTTTGCTATCTAATCTGATGCTTCTCAGATAGGCCTTGGCTATGTGTTGATGCAGCATGGTAAGGTAGTTGCCTATGCTTCTTGCCAGTTGAAGGGGCATAAGCGTAGCTATCCGACCCATGATTTGGAGTTAGCAGCTATGGTTCATGCATTGAAGATCTGGAGACACTATCTTTATGGTGTCAACTTTGAGGTGTTCATTGACCACAAGAGTTTGAGGTATCTTTTCTCTGAGAAGGAGTTGAACCTGCGACAGAGAAGGTGGATTGAATTTCTCAAGGACTACGACTTCGAGCTTCAGTACCATCCAAGGAAGGCGAATGTCGTGGTGGATGCGCTTAGTAGGAAGAGGTCTTTGCTTCGGCAGGATTGGAAGATGCTTGAGGATGCAGCATGTGTTATGTCCGAGTTAGAGGCACAGTTGTGTTAGGCTTTCATGATCAGATGTCTATCCGATCTACGGTTTTGGATGAAGTGATCAAGCAGTAGAGAGCTAATCCTAGGCTTTAGGAGATGGTGGGCAAGGTAGGCATTGCTCGTGATGAGGATGGTGTTATTAGATTTCAGCACCGAGTTTGTGTTCCTGATGTAGTGGATGTTCGTCAGCATGTACTTGTAGAAGCTCACATGTCGAGGTTTTCCATTCATCTAGGTAACACCAAGATCTACCAGGATTTGAAGAGATCTTTCTGGTGGTCTGGTATGTAGAAGGATGTGGCCGAGTTCGTGTCCAGATGCTTAGTGTGCCAACAGGTGAAGGCCAAGCATCAGCGACCATCGGGCCTTATGCAGAAGATTGAGATACCAGTATGGAAGTGGGAGGCAATCACCATGGATTTTGTGACAAGTTTGCCCAGATCAGCTAAGGGCAATGACTCAATTTGGGTGATTGTAGACCGTTTCTCCAAGACGGTGCATTTCTTACCTATGAAGAAGAAGCATTCCATGGAGAGTTTGGCTAGGCTGTATGTTGGTAGCATTGTGAGGTTGCATTGAGTGCCGAAGTCTATTATTTCTGATTGAGACCCGAGGTTTACATCGAGGCTTTGGCAGGGTCTTCAGGATGCTTTGGGTTCTCAGTTGAAGCTTAGTTCGGCGTTCCATCCCCAGACAGATGGCCAGTCCGAGAGGACGATCCAAACGCTCGAGGATATGTTGAGAGTGTGTGTGCTTGATTGGAAGGGTGATTGGGAGCGTCATCTACCTCTTGTGGAGTTCACCTACAACAAAAATTTTCATGCGAGCATTGGCATGGCTCCGTTTGAGGCTTTGTATGGGTAACCTTATAGATCTCCTTTGTGTTGAGAGGAGACAGGCGATCTGCAGTTAGTTGGTCCGGAGTTGGTGCTGGAGACTTTAGATAAGATTCATTTTATCACGTAGAGGTTGGTTGCGGTGCAAGATAGGCAGAAGAGCTACGCCGACAACAGGAAAAAGGTTTGGCAGGCATGTTGGGATCTCATGTTGAGAAGATGAGCTCACATTCTAATTAATCAATACAACATGTTTTTGATGATGAACATTGATGAACATTGATGTGCAATGATGTACAATTCAAACAAGTGATAAACAATGTGAATTGAGTTTTAAATGCATGAGATCTTCAAACACAACTTGTCATAACAACTTGGTACAGTGCTTGATTTTATGCTCATATTATCTCACTAATTATGTTTACTTTTGTAGGAGATATACCATGCAAGACATGTGCCAAAAACAAGCTTGAAAGATCAAGAAAAAGTCAAAAGACAAGGTACCTGTCGACAGCAAGCAAGGACCTGTCGACAGATACAACCAGTCAGAAAGCAACCAGTTCTGCCAAGGCATTGCCTGTCGACAGCAGGAGTGCCCATGTCGACAGATGCAACCAGTCTGAAGATCAAAAGCTCGGAAGGCCTGTGCCTTGACAGCAGCAGACCACCTGTCGACAGATGCACACAGTCAGAGCCTTCAGCCTTCTTGTTCTTCACAAGTTGTCTACGCTTGTCGACAGCAGGTGCAAGACCTGTCGACACAAACGAAAACACATAACGGAAGTTTTGCAAGTTGCCAAACTTAGTGTTTCTATGGAGTACGACTCTCCATATGTTAACACACATATATAAGCAACCTTTTGCAACAAATCTCGTACACAAGCAGCCTCCTTCAAAGAACCCTAAAGAGCTCTCCAGAAAACCTTTGTTCTGCTGCTTTGCTTCAACCTACTGCCCAGAACCAAGAACGGAAGACTTTTGCAGCGGAAGGTGAAGTCCGGACGTCTTGGATTCAAGCATCTACATCAATATCTGATCTCAAAGTCGAAGCTTGGACCCAGGAGGACGTTCAGAGGAAGAGTTTGCTTATTGGATTTGTTCTTCAACTCTCAAACTCTTCCCTGTTCTTTCTATTCCATACTTGTGTGTGTGTGTGGTGTTTCAAGCGGTTGTTGTGCTTGATACACGTGTGTGTGTTAATCTGATCGTGGTTCACATCAGATAAACACGTGTGTGAGTTGTAGTTCGTGAACTAGCTCATAAGCAGGTGATTCTGCGTGTGTGTGTGGCCCGTGGATGTAGGATACACGAGTTGTGTACTCCGAACCACGTAAAATCTACGTGTCTCGTGGTTTGCACGAATTTGCGTTAGATGTTTGGTAGGCACGACACATTTATACACATTTGAGTACTTGCTTATCCATCTATCAATCACTCACACACATCCACACATAGTCTGATCATTGCTAACACTTTAATTATCTATGCTACTGCAAAAAGAGGGCGTTAAGCTTTTAAATTGTCCATAATCTATTCAACCCCCCCTTCTAGATTACTATTTAGGGAATTCCGCATCTCTTCAATTCGTATCAGAGTGTCAGGTTTCTCCGATTTACTGCTTTATATATTGATCTTACGATCAGGAGACTCTCGTCAAATGGAGTCTAACAAGGGGTACATGGTTGAGGGACACTCAGTGACCCGGCCACCCTTCTATGATGGCACTCACTATCCGTATTGGAAAAATCGGATGCAGGTTTTTCTCCGCGCACAGAATTTCGAACTATGGAAAATAGTCAAAAAGGAGCATACGACTGCCTAAGGACGAGGATACCTGGACGAAGGACCAATCATAAAGGGGACACTCAACTGGAGCGCCCTCAATATGATGCAATGTGCTGTCCACCCAAGGAGTACTCAAGAGTCTCCACATGCACCTCAGCTAAGGAGATGTGGGACAAGCTTGAGCTCATCTATGAAGGTACGTCCGAGGTAAGAGAATCAAAGGTAAGCATGCTGGTTTCAGAATATGAAATGTTCAAAATGAATAATGATGAAACCATTTCAGACATGTTTGCTAGATTCATGATAATCATAAATGGATTGAAAGGTCTCAAAAAGGAATACTCAGAGAGTGACTTGGTGAGGAAGATACTTCCGTCTCTTCCATCCTCTTGGAACACCAAAGCCACTGTCATTGAAGATTCCAAAGACCTCAAAATGAAAGTGGATGAATTAATTGGCTCCTTGATGACTTATGAGTTGAATGTTAAAAGAAAAGAAACTGAAGAAAATCCTAGGAAGCCACTTGCCTTGAAGGCTTCCAGGAGGACTTCTTCAGTTTCCAAAAAGTAATTAATTCAGGAAAGTGAAGTCAGTGAATCGTCTAGTGAGAGTGACAATGATGAAATGGCTATGCTCACTAGACAATTCAAGAAATTTCTGAAGTTCAAGAGAGAGGTACAGTAACTCTAAACCTTTCCAAAAGAAAGACTTTTCTAACAAGTTTGATTCTAAAAAAGTCTGAAATTGTTTGCTATGAGTGCAAGAAGCAAGGGCATATGAGAGGAGAATGCCCCGAGCTCAAAAAGAAGCTTAAGAAGGACAAATTCACCTTCAAGAAGGCCAAGGCAATGGTGGCCACTTGGAGTGATGAGGATGACGATCAGAACAGCCAAGCTACCTCCGGAGATGATGAAGTCCACTGTCTCATGGCGAGAAGTGATGACTCGAATGAGGTAAATTCTTCCTTTGAAACATACTCTATTATTCAATGGGAAGAAGCTTACACTGTTCTATTTGAAAAATACTGTGAATTCAAGTCTGAAAATAAAGCACTCAAGAAAAAATTCAATTCCCTTTTTCATGAGTCAAACAACCATGATGAAATTGAATCCTTGAATAAGGTAATTGAAATGATGAAACTTATGAACAAACACACAGTGATGAATTGGACAGCATGAAACTTAAATTTCAAGAAGTTCAAAAGGAAGAGATGATTTAATGAACTCTCTTGAAAGCCTTAATAGTGAGCATGAAAAGCTAAAGGAGAAATTGGAAAAAGCTGAAAATGACTTAAAAGGTAAGTCAAAAGATTTATCTAGTTTTGTCAAAAGTAAGCAAAATCTGGATGCTATTTTAGGTTCAAATGTTTATGTTGCTAGACATGGGATCGGGTTTCAAAAAGCAAAGCCAAAGGAAATTGGCAAAAATCTGTTACAAACTTCATTGATACCAGCCCAAGTTCAAGCAAACGAACCCCTTCAACGAATAGGAAAAATCCTTCCAAGGGAAAGAAACAAGAATCTAAAATGGTCAAGCTTGTTCCTGGCCAATCTAAGGAATTTGCAACAAGCTCAAGACAGGACAAACATAAACTCCTAAAGCTAAATTTACAAGGCAACAAAAAGGAAAAATGCCAATGCATGCTCCCACAAAGGTAAAGCTCAATTGTTCAAAAACCACCATCATGCAACATATGTAAAAGGTTGGGCACATTGAAAAACAATGCTGGAATAGCCCAAATCAAATGAAAATCAAACAAGTTTGGATTCCAAGCATTTGTTATTTGGCATGAATGATACAATGGGACCCAAAGTAATTTGGGTACCAAAACCTCTCGTCTGATCCACATGTGCAGGAATGCCTAGCAGCCCACAATCAAAACAAATGGTACCTGGACAGTGGCTGCTCGAGGCATATGACGGGCGACAAAGCTAAATTCAGTTTGCTCGTGGAAAAAGACGGAGGTCAAGTGATCTTTGGAGGTAACAACAAAGGCCAGATCATCGGCTCAGGTAAAGTTGGTAAGTTTGCCTCTAACTCTATAGACAATGTGCTACTAGTTGATGGCCTTCATCACAATTTGCTTAGCATAAGTCAATTGTGTGATAAAGGTCATAAAATTGTCTTTGAATCCAATTCATGTCAAATTCTTGATAAGGAAACAGGAAGCCTAAAATTTTCTGGAAAAAGAATGAATAACATCTACATGGTTGACTTAGATGATCCAGAAAATAACAATTTGTGTCTTGTAGCAAACAACAGGACGAGCTTACATTGTGGCATCGTAGGCTCGTCATGCTAGTTACAATGTATTGCACAAGATCATGAGGCTTAAGTTGGTAAGTGGTCTTCTGAAATCTCCTTTAACAAGAATGAAAATTTTTGTGATGCATGTGCACAGGGAAAACAAACCCGGAAATCCTTCAAATCAAAGGCACCGGTAAGTACTTCCAAAGCTTATGAACTCTTGCACATGGACCTATTTGGACCTATGATAACACTCAGTCTTAATGGCAAGCGTTATGGTTTTGTCATTGTGGATGACTTCTCTAGGTTCACTTGGGTAAAATTCCTGGCTCACAAGAATGAAGCATTAAGTGTTTTTGAAGAATTCTTCAACAAAATTGAGCATGGGAATGTCAATAAAATCTGCTCCATCTGCATTGATCACGGGGGAGAATTTGACAATCATTCCTTCTCCGAATTTTGCAGGAACCAAGGTATAGACCACCTATTTTCCTCCCCGAGAACTCTCGAGCAAAATGGAGTTGTGGAGAGGAAGAATAGAACCTTGGTGGAGATGGCTCATACGCTTTTGGTCGAGAATCAATTAGCACGAACCTTTTGGGCAGAAGCGGTAAACACATCTTGCTACATCCTTAACCGAGCCATGGTAAGACCCGTATTCAAGAAAACTCCTTACGAACTTCTGAAAGGTAAGAACCCACCATGGGTACTTTAAAGTTTTTGGTTCAAATGTGTTTATACATAACAATGATAAAAATGACCTGGACAAGTTTGAAGCCAAAAGCGATCAAGGTATTTTTCTTGGATACTCTGAACATTCTAGAGCATATAGGGTGTTCAATCTGAAAACTAGAACTGTGGAAGAAACTCCACATGTCATTTTTGATGAATCTCAAATCAAGCCTAACATTGTAAATTCCTACAGGTTTGATGACATGGAAGGGACAACACTTGAGCAACTTCAAAGAAAAGAAAAGGAAAAACTCAAGAAGTTTCAAAAGGAAGAGTGGATTTCTTCGCAGGTACGATGATGAAGATGATGGTTGTTTGATCAGAAATCATGATGAAGTTCCTGCTGAAGATCCACAACAAGAAGAACAACCTCAAGATGAAAGTCCTCCAGCCACCCCTCCTCCAGAACATCCTCCTCAATTGCAAGATCAACCCGGGCCTTCAACAATCACTAATGTGAGGTACTCTAAAGCTCATCCACTTGAGAATGTCATAGGTAACATAAATGATTCAGTTCAAACTAGGTCTCAGGTAAATCAAATAGTTGAACAGGATCATTTAGCCTTTGTATCTCAAGTGAACCCAAAACTGTTGAAGAAGCACTAAAAGAAAACTCTTGGATTGATGCCATGCATGAGGAGCTTGGGCAGTTTCAAAGAAATAATGTCTGGAGTTTAGTTCCTAGAACCCCTGAAATTTCTGTCATAGGGACGAGATGGGTCTTTAGGAATAAACTAAATGAAGAGGGTAAGGTGGTAGAAATAAGGCTAGACTAGTTGCAAAAGGATACAATCAGGAATTTGGTATAGACTTTGAAGAATCCTTTGCACCTGTAGCTAGACTAGAAGCAGTTAGGATCTTGTTAGCATATGCATGTTCAAACAAGTTCAAATTATTTCAAATGGATGTCAAAACTGCTTTCTTGAATGGCTACATAAAAGAGGAAGTCTATGTCTCTCAACCACTGGCTTTGAGGACCATGATAACCAAACCATGTATTTAAATTGCACAAAGCTCTCTATGGTTTGAAACAGGAACCCCGATCTTGGTACGACAGGCTGAGCACCTATCTGGTAAGCAAAAACTACTCAAGAGGTAAGGTGGACCAAACTCTCTTTACAAAGAATGTTCGCAATCACATAATTGTTGTTCAAGTTTATGTGGACGATATTATCTTTGGTTCCACTAATCCCACATTGTGTGAAGAATTTTCACAACACATGCACAGTGAATTTGAGATGAGCTTAATGGGGGAGCTTCAATTTTTTCTTAGTTTGCAGGTCAAGCAGCTTGAAGATGGATTCTTTATAAACCAAGAGAAATATGTAAAAGAACTGCTCAAAAGGTTTCAGTTCGAACAAGCCAAGCCCACTTCAACACCAATGAGCACAACATTAAGCTAGAAAGTGATGAGAACGGTAAACCGGTAGATGCCAAAAAATTTCGAGGTATGATTGGCTCACTCCTTTATCTTACTGCAAGTAGACCGGACATACAATTCAGTGTTTGCCTTTGTGCTAGATACCAATCTAGTCCAAAGGAAAGCCATTTAATTGCAGTCAAGAGAATCTTCAGATATCTCTCAGGTACGCATGACTTGGGTCTTTGGTATCCAGCTGGTAGTAGTTTTGAATTGATTTCTTATTCTGATGCAGACTACGCTGGTTGTAAAATTGACAGGAAAAGCACTAGTGGCTATTGCCAAATGCTTGGTGGTTGCATGGTTTCGTGGGCATCCAAGAAGCAACACTCGGTTGCACTCTCTACTGCAGAGGCAGAATATGTTGCTGCAGGGAGTTGTGCAACACAAGTGTTGTGGATAAAAAGTCAGTTGTGTGACTATAACATCGATATTGGATGCACACCTATCCTATGTGACAACACTAGTGCAATCAATCTATCAAAGAATCCCATTCAACATTCCAGGACGAAACTCATAGAAATTCATCAGCATTTCTTGAGAGATGAGGTAGCCAATAGATCATTGGAAATCAGTTTCATACCCACAGAGAAACAGTTGGCTGATATTTTACCAAACCTCTAGCTGAAGATAGATTCACCACATTGCGAAGAGAGTTGGGGTTGTGCAAATTGCAATGAAACTTAACACAAATGTTAAGCATATGTCCCTGTGTGCACTAACTGTGAGGTATATCAAATGGTGATGTGTGGAAGAACAAGTCATGCTTGTTTGGAAACTCTCATTATGCGTGAGAAATATTCTCCGCCAAGTATCCATAGTCATGTGACATAAAAGGGACATGTACTCTACATTTGGAATTAGTTTCTTTATAATTTTGCCTATTCAAAACTCTCTTTAAAATTTTAAAACACTTGTTGGTTTGTCTTTCTACATGCTTGGTGTTCTTAATTGCTTGGTCTTTGTGTGCATATTGTCTTCATGAACTTGAGTCCTTTTGTATCAAATGGCACACATTATGGGGAGCAAGTTAGGGTTACATGAATGCAAATGTGAAGGAAATTATTCAACTTTTGTCCATCTCAACTCCCTCACAACCATTAATCATTTCAGACCTTTATTCTACCCTTAAAACTACTTTGAACATGTCCCTGTCGACAGGCTACATGGGCCCTGTCGACAGCTCAGCCCAGACAGAACTCTCAATCTTCTGTCTGTGTACATCTGTCGACAGGCCCTCTACCTGCTGTCGACAGATGCACACAGTTTTTGCCTCCCCAAATCTCAACTTCTATTTGTGTGCTCCTGTCGATAGGCCCTTTCTCCCTGTCGACAGACACACTGAATTTTGGAACTTCATGCTTATTTCGTCACCCATTCAGTGAGCAACTTCATGATTAACATATAAGGTGTCTATAAGGTGTTAATGCATGTTTGACCACACTATATACAAATGATATTTAAGCTATTCTTTATACCACTATGATTTTCACAAACTATTCATGTTTGGATTGGGTTCTATCATTTTGGAAACATTTCATAACTCTAAAGGATATCCCCTTACTCCTCTAAATCAATTCTTGTGGGCAAACATAGTCTCAATTTACTTGATAATCCTTTTGGTCATGAAAATGCATGTCTAATATTGATAGGTAATCATATCACCTACTTGATATTGGCTTTTACAACAATACTTGGAGAAAAGCTACCTATTTCTGAAAAATCATTTACAGGAAAACAAAAATAAATATAAATAATGAAAATCAACTTTAAGTTGGGATGAATATAGAGCAATTTGAGTTATGCTGAGTAACCGGGGTGATGGGCATCACAAATGTCTGCCCTCGCGTCAAAAGGCTAACTCATCATCTCTGTACAATGGTATGTAGAAACTTCCACTGAGTAACTGGGGTATGGGCACTTGTAATGTTTATCCTCACGTCAAAAGGTGTGACGTTTTCTTAAGTACCATTTCTTCCCATTGTTTTTTTAAATTAAACAAAAAAAAGAAAATAGTGTGAAGCCTCCACTGAGTCATAATTTCCAAGGTCATTGGTCTTGTGATTGTCTTGACATATAGATATCATTTCATGCATCATTTGCCTATCAACAAATGGGGATTGTGTTGTCTTACACTGTATTTATACAACGAGGGTGAGAGTGCATTGTTCTTCATTTTAGTAGGTGTTTTCATACTGCTCTAACTTAAAATCCCATGGGTATTATGTTAAAACCATTAAGGAAAATGAATTGGCTTTTCATATCCTTTTATATGGTCGGCAAAATATGTGTTCACCTATTATACACCTTCAATGGACATTGTGGACCATTGCTCTCATGTTCCAACTCTAAAACCCATCAAAACATCAAACTGGGGATTTTCTAACAGCCCCTGTCGACAGCCGGCGGCAGACCTGTTTTTGGAAGTCTAACGGGCTAAATCCGAAAATGGATTTGTGGGATCCGACCCTTCACATACCCTCAAGCCTTCTATAAGAGGACCCCACACCCCTTTCCATCTTTTTCCACTTCCAAAAACAATTCTTTCCCTCCCTCTCTTCAAAACTCTTTCTCCAGGGCACCAGAAAAGCTCTCCTCTCCCTTCCTCTTCCTCCTTCCTGTCTCTCTTTCTTCTATATCCTCTCCAACCACATCAAGACTCCCCTCCTGATGGCTCCAATGGCCAAGAAGCTAGCATCTCGTCGTCGTCCACGATCTCCCAAAGCTGGCCAAGGCTCCAGAGTCACCACCGAGCGTCAGACGAAGCATCGGGAGGATCGTTTGCCGGAGCTCATCATTCCTCCATCTCTGAGTCTTCCTGATGTCCATGGTACCTTCACCAAGGTCGTGCAGCCCCGCGACATCGACTTCCTTTCCCTGGAAGACATGTTTCCAGAAGTCCAAACTCTCTTTGATGTCCAGGGTTGGGCACCCTTCTGCTACGATCACATGCGGTACTCTACAACCGCCGTGACCGATTTCTACACCAACCTCCGACTATCAAGCACTGGACAGTTGTATACCAAGGTGAAGACACTCCATTTTTTATCACTCCTAATCTCCTATCCACCTCTTTGAAAATCCCAAACACTGGAGTGGACATCATGACCCATCATCCAACTCCAGAGGAGTATCACATGCTCATTACTTTGTAGCCTTACGATCCTACTGATCGTAGGCAACTAAATGCCAACTCCTTCCCTCCTCTTCATCGTCTCATCCATCACATCTTCACCACTCTCATAGTTCCCAAGGATGGTAGCCGAGAACTTGTGACCTCCCTTCACAAGTCTCTGCTTCACAAATTCCTCAATGCTGAGCCTATCAACTTACCTACTCTTATGGTCTCTATCTTTCGCATATGTGTTTGAAGTGCCAAGAGATCTATGCCATATGCATGCCAACTCACTTCTCTCTTCCTATTCCTGGCATTCAAATTCCAAATGGGGAGATGACAGTTCTCAATCCCGTAGCTCCTATGATCTCACAGCTGTACATAGGATGGGCTACAAGATGGTAGATGGCACTGTAACCAGAGATCTCAAGGGTAAAGGGGCAGTTGCAGATGATGATGATGGTGAAGATGAAGAAGATCAAGCTGCAGAAGATCTATATGCAGAAGATGCTCATAATGACGATTCTCAAGATGAGCCACTAGTTGCTCCAAGAGATGATGCTGCTGCTGCTGTTGCTGAGCCCTCAATTAGGGAATTTCTTGCTCAGCTCCAGATTCAAATGGCAACAAGATTTGAACGACTTAATGCAAGAATGGACACACTAGACACCCGCTTGGACAACATTGCTACTGCGCATCGGGCTTCTACACCTCCAGCTGATGATGATGCGTAGTTAGCTTAGATGTATAGGCTAGTGTCAAGTCATGTTATCTTGATCAATGAATGTCTTTCCCTTTCTTTTTTGGCATCTCATGTACTGTGTACGACTCATGCACTATCAATGGAAATCCTTGCTCTTTGTCTAATCCATGTGTATATGATGTATGCTTTTCGATGTTGTCAAAAGGGGGAGAAAACTCAATTGTACACTTACTGAATGGATTAATTTGGTCATCATCAAAAAGGGGGAGAATGTTGGGATCTCATGTTGAGAAGATTGAGCTCACATTCTAATTAATCAATACAACATGTTTTTGATGATGAACATTGATGAACATTGATGTGCAATGATGTACATGCAAACAAGTGATAAACAATGTGAATTGAGTTTTAAATGCATGAGATCTTCAAACAATAACTTGTCATAACAACTTGGTACACTACTTGATTTTATGATCATAATATCTCACTAATTATGTTTAATTTTGTAGGAGATATACCATGCAAGACATGTGCCAAAAACAAGCTTGAAAGATCAAGAAAAAGTCAAAAGACAAGGTACCTGTCGACAGCAAGCAAGGACCTGTCGACAGATACAACCAGTCAGAAAGCAACCAGTTCTGCCAAGGCATTGCCTGTCGATAGTAGGAGTGCCCCTGTCGATAGATGCAACCAGTCCGAAGATCAAAAGCTCTGGAAGGCCTTGCCTGTCAACAGCAGTAGACCACCTGTCGACATGCACACAGTCAGAGCCTTCAGACTTCTAGTTCTTCACAAGTTGTCTACGCCTGTCGACAACAGGTGCAAGACCTGTCGACAGACAAATGGAAAACACATTACATAAGTTTTGCAAGTTGCCAAACTTAGTGTTTCTATGGAGTACGAATCTCCATATGTTAACACTCATATATAATCAACCTTTTGCAACAAATCTCGTACACAAGCAGTCTCCTTCAAAGAACCCTAAAGAGCTCTCCAGAAAACCTCTGTTCTGCTGCTTTGCTTCACCTACCTACCGCCCAGAACCAAGAAAGGAAGACTTTTACAGCGGAAGGTGAAGTCCGGACGTCTTGGATTCAAGCATCTACATCAATATCTGATCTCAAAGTCGAAGCTTGGACTCCAGGAGGACGTTCAGAGGAAGAGTTTGCTTACTGGATTTGTTCTTCAACTCTCAAACTCTTCCCTGTTCTTTCTATTCAATACTTGTGTGTGTGTGTGGTGTTTCAAGCGATTGTTGTGCTTGATACAGGTGTGTTTGTTAATCTGATCGTGGGTTCACATCAGATAAACACGTTGTGAGTTGTAGTTCGTGAACTAGCTCATAAGCAGGTGACTTTGCATGTGTGTGTGGCCTGTGGATGTAGGATACACGAGTTGTGTACTCCGAACCACGTAAAATCTACGTGTCTCGTGGTTGCACGAATTTGTGTTAGATGTTTGGTAGGCACGACACATTTATACACGCTTGAGTACTTGCTTATCCATCTATCAATCACTCACACACATCCACACATAGTCTAATCATTGCTAACACTTTAATTGTCTGTGCTATTGCAAAAAGAGGGCGTTAAGCTTTTAAATTGTCCGTAATCTATTCAACCCCCCCTTCTAGATTACCATTTAGGGAATTCTGCATCTCTTCAAGGCATAGGAAGTTGAGTCTGAGATTCATTGACTTGTTTGAGATTCTCAGGTGGATAGGCAGCGTGGCATATGAGCTAGCTTTACCCACAGCGTTAGCTAGTGTGCACCAAATTTTCCACGTGTCTATGCTTAGGAGATATGTGCGAGATCCGTCGCATGTTATTAGTCATGAGCCAGCAGAGATTCAGCCAAACATGTCATATGTAGAGCAACCAGTAGCTATCTTAGACTGGAAGGTTTAGCACCTTGGGGACAGGAGTATTGCATCCGTGAAGGTGTTATGGAGGAATTTCTCGAAGAAGAGGCTACATGGGAGCTTTAGGACACTATGAAGAAGAAGTATCCCCATTTGTTTGGTTAGTATTTTTGTTCTAACTTAGAGGATGAAGTTTTCTTGTAGGGGGAGAGGATGTAAGGCCCTCCAATTTTGTTCATTTTATGTTTTTTTAATTTTGTACATATTATAAGTATTTATTTACTTATGTGTATATGTAAATATATGTTTATTTCTATTCATAATATATTTATTTAATTCTATGCATATAGTATTTAATTATTGTTGTGCATAATGTATGTATTTATTCTATATATGTAGGTTTATCTGATATTTCTGTGTTCTGCCGAAATCCCTATTAACGTCAACATCCCTTGACGTTGAGGGCAGGTTGACTGTAACCTGTGTGTCGTTGACTGCATGACCTGAGGATATAGACGTCCAGATTGATGGACGCCTACTTCCTATTAACGACAGCAAAGTGGCCGTTTATTTCTCCGGTTATGTCTGGGATTCCAGATCTGAAACGACAACGTTTTCTCTGGGTTCTTGGTTAGGAAACCATCCCAACTGTCGGAAAACCTAATCCTAAGCATACCCCGACCATTAGCCCTATAAAACCTAGTGTTTTCGGCCAGATTAAGACCTTTGGTTGAGAGGAAAACCTAGGGTTTGTTGTGAGAAAAACCAGAACTTCACAAGGCATGATCTGATGATTTCGAGCTTCTTCTGGCGATGTACTTTGACTGGGAGGTGCTCCTTGAGTTGTTTGAATCTTCCCCGACTTGGAGATCCATCTGTGTAAGTAGGAAAACCGGATTTAGGAGGGGAATCTGCACCTTCTTGGCTTGGCCGAGGAGTGCTTCTCCAACCAATTGAACTCTTGTAGATTTTATTTCAGGCAAGTAATCGAGGGGTATCATCCCTAGACATGTCCCCTAGGTCCTAGCAGTTTTTCTAGATTTTATTCATGTCCTAGAACCCCAAATTCTCCTTTTTATTTGAGTTCGGTCTGCACCTTCTGTAGACAGGAGGTTGACGGCAACCTTGTTGCCGCCAAGTTTCTGAGTTGACGGTAGCATAGTGTGTCGTTAACCCATGTTGGCGGCAAGACCCTTGACGCCAAGTTCTTCAGGATTTTCAGAACTGTGATCTTGATTTCTGTGCTGTGAATTTTGAATTTCTGGTTGTTTGTACATGCTGTAAAAATTGGAGATTGTCAGGTATGGTATTTAGGTCATATCATGAGGTTCTGTCAAATTTCTGAGCATGATATTATTTAGTATAATTTCTGTATTTAGAAAATAAGCATCTTATGACTGTAATATAACTAGTTTCGTTGCATGTTAGGGTTTCAGAAAATTTCCATGATCCTACGGTTAATGTTCTCATGTTTTAGACCTATTGGAACTGACTGCTTTACTGTCCACCATGTTTAGTGAATGTTTCATTGAAATTACATGAAATGTCTTTAAATTGTTAAAATAAGTTTTACAGTTGCAAAAAATCTGAAAAATTAGACATGTGACACATTATACGTATGAAGTCTGTGATAAAAATTTGATACTGTTTATACTGTTTTGAGTCCCGTGGATACAGTTTGCTTTAACAAGGGTAATTAGACCATATTAAGCATGTTGATTTAAATCATGTAAATCTTAGTGTTTAGAAGTATGATTAGGTACTGATATGATTCAATAGACACTATGAATCAGTCATATTGAGTTCTATAAACTGAAGCATGTATATTTGTTTAAAGTGCATGTGAATGAGTTAAATTGTAAATATAAGTGAATGAAACCATGTGATTAGGTGTTAATGTGTAATGTGTGCCGAAATTGACACTGCTACCATAGCAGGCTGTGGAGCCGTACTTTAGAAAAGTCCCTATGGGAAGGCTCATTGTGTATGTGATATTATGTGGGCATCAGGATGAAATCCTGGAGGTGGACAAGTACCACTGGTTACGGTGGAGATGGCTTCTCCCGGTTCTGCGCAGTTACCAAGATTCGTCACTGTATTGCCTAGGTGACGGGTATGTGTTATGTGAATGTGTGTCCTTCTTTATGGTGGTTCGGACTATGTGTCACGACAATTAAGTGTAAAAATGTGAAAAATGTGCAATGTGAACATGTGATAGTGTTATGTGAATGTGTTAGCATGTGAAAAGATGTGAAACCATGTGGATGAGATTTATTTATGTTATAACAGCAAGCTAAAGATGTGTATATGTGTTATAGATGCATGAGAAAATGTTAGATATCATGCTAGGATTGTTAGTTACCTTGTGCTAATTTCCATGCTTTATTTGTTTAAGAATATGATTGATATGAGTTGTGATTGACAACATGAATTAAGTTAATTATCATGTGTAGAAAGCATGTGTAGGTTGTTCATGTGTATTTACTTAATTGTCATAAAGCATGTGCCATGTATTTCTTTTATTGTTTAAAAGAATAGCATGTGTGTGATATGGGTAAGGATGTGCCTTTAGGTTGCTTGCTGGGTCTTGTTGAAAGACTCATACTTGCTTTAACATACATGTGAGACACGTGTTCCCGTACTTAAGGAAGACTTAGTGAGGAGCGACTCCGAGCGTGAGGAGTAGCTGCATTTGTGGAGATTGCTGCGTAGTTTACATTTCCTTGTCATTAGTATGTGAACAATGACAATGTTATTCATGTGGACTTGTATAATGTGGACAATTTTTATTTACTTTTGCTATATAGACTGTGGAATTATGTGAATGATGATGGAATAAGACTTCTCTTTTATTTTCGCTGCACTCTTTTGTTATTTATGTACATCTCGACCTATTGTGTTGTGTTGGGTAAATGTCCAACTGTAATGACGCCCTTTATATCGATGTGGATTGGTATAATCGTAGCGGTATAAGTTACAAAATTACACTGTTGGTGGTGTAGACCCAACTCCACTACGATGCGGCTCTGATCTAGAAGAGGGGCGAGAAGCCTCCTACTCTCCCTCACCTGAAAGAAGTAGGGGTGAGCCTGACGAGTCACTGGCTCAATAGGGAAACTCTCCTAAAAGCCGAACAAAATCAAACTCACAAGTAAAGAAGCAGGAAGCTATGGTAGCAATTTATAGAACTATCCACATAGGATATTAAAGCTGTAAACACTACTTACTGCATGCCATTAACCGAAATCAGCCTTTAATAAAAAAATGGGAAACCACACTAGGTGTACGTGCTAAAGTAGAAAAATGTCACACTCGAGTCATGAAGACTGGTTCATGACACCAACAACTGACTCGGACAAACCACATAGGACTACCTCTCAGTCTCACAACCACGGACGAAAGGTCCAGCTGCCGCTCCACCAGAACAACCTAGAAAACTATGGAGACCAACCAACACCACTCCTGCGGACTACACTGCCGCAGGACCATGCCTGGCACTTTTAGGGTCTCCGACCTGAGCACCCCAAAGTGAGGCACTGGAAAACAGGACTAGCTGGGGCCCAGTATGTCTACGGGTGTCCGTAACCCCCAACCACGAGTGCGCTACAAGCGACAAAGTACATAAGAGTATGTCTACGGGTGTCCGTAACCGTCCCACTGCTATCTTTCCCTCATTCGATCATACAACTCTACACAAGAGTGAGGGTGTCCACGAAGACGACATAGACCTCAACGGTGCACAAGTACCGGAACAAGCCTCGAGCACTCACGTGCCTGGCTCACACAAAACCTGGGGCTCCCAACTGAAGAGGTAACCACGGTATGCGTTATACTACTTGCCACGCACACACAAACCATATGAACACACTGCACAACTCACGTGAACAACACATCAACCACGAGAAGAACTCACTCCTCGAGCTCTACAGGTGCCAATGCACCGCTTACCAATGCCATGCACAATAAACAATGATAATCGGATAATCCCACAATCATGCACAAATATATTGCCATCGGAACCCTTAATGCGATAGTGTCCTCTGTCGTCTTCAGAACGCGACACTTCGATATGTCGCGTTCAGAAGCAGAACACGACGGGTCGGGCTATTAGGTTCTGAACGCAACACCTCGGTCCGTCGCCTTCACAGGTGAAACCCTAAAACCGGGAATTCATCTATGGAATTCCTATGCAAATCATGTAAAATGCTGTAACAACTAATTATTCATGCTCTACTCATTACTCTAGCATGGTATCTAGCATCTACACTACGAATAACACCCTAAACATGCATCACATGCAATCCACATAGTAAAACAGGGAAGAATCTCCCTACCTTCGCAAAGAATGCGAAGAATGGTGATCCCCCAGCATTTCCCATGCTTCGTAGCACGTCCTCACGGCAAGGTCACGCCAAAAATGACTCCAAAACCCCGAATCTCCCGAAATCCCCATGAAAACTCCTCCCCCTGCTAAAGAGAGCTTGCTGGGTTCTGTCTGGCCGTCCTAGGTTAAGAGCTATTCGCGGTTGAGAACATGACACAGCCTACCGTCGCGACATGAACGCGACAGAGAAGGCTATCGCCTTCTCATGGCCGATGTCAGCAAGCCGCCCAGCTCGCGACATGCGGTGGACATGTAGATGAAGATCGCTCCACGGCGATAACCAAAACATGACCCTCAGGGCCGTCGCGTTAAGAACGCGACGCCTATCCCTGTTGCGTTCACAAATAGTGAACCAGTGAGCGCTTTGGGTCCCAACTGTCGGCCCACGAAGCCTCGCAACCTGTGTAAAACACTTGTAACACACACCAAGGGCCACACACTATCCTCCAGAACCGCTAAGCCACGATCTAAACGGTCAATGCGCTACATTACTATCACCTAAAAGAAATTTTGTCCTCGAAATTTAAGAAGAAAGCTCGACATCAAAAATTTTCAATTAAACAAGCATGGTATTATCACCTAAAAGAATTAAAGGCTTACTCAAACAAATATGGATACACTTTCATCATTTCCTCGGCTAAGTCCCACGTATCCTCTCCGCCTTGCCTGTTCTCCCATCTGACTTTCACTAATTCAATTTCTTTATTTCTTAGCTTATGTGTTCTGTGACCTATAATCTGTATTGGATATTCTGGCATTGTCATGTCTGGCTTCAAATCATCTCTTTGATAACTAACCACCTGGGATGGATCTCAGATATATCTTCTGAGTATAGAAACATGAAACACATTATGGGCATCTGTGAAATCTGCTGAGAGATCCAATCTGTAAGTTGTTTCACCAATTTTTCTAATATCTGGAATGGACCAACATATCTCAGACTCAATTTGCCTTTCTTGCTAAATCTGAGCACACCCTTGGTAGGAGAAACTTTCAAAAACACATAATTACCCACTTCAAACTGTAATGGCCTGCGTCTCGTATCTGCATAGCTCTTTTGACGACTCTGTGCTGTTTGAAGCTTTTCTTTGATAAATTTAACCATTTCTGCACATTGCTGAATTAACTCTGGACCCATAACCTGCCTCTCACCTACCTCATGCCATTCAGTGGTGTCCTGCACGGTCTGCCATACAATGCTTCATAAGGTGCCATTCCAATACTTGCATAATGACTGTTATTATATGCAAACTCTACCATACACAAGTGGTGCTCCCAAGTACCTCCCCATACTAAATAGCAAGCTCTCAACATATCGTCTATAGTCTGAATGGTTCTTTCTGTTTGCCCATTGTCTGTGGATGATAAGCGGAATTGTACCTTAATTCTGTACCAATCACTATGCAAACTCCTCTAGAAACCTAAAGTGAACTTGGGATCTCGATCTGAAATGATGGTAACGGGAATCCCATGCAAAGGTATTATTCTGTCTACATATAATATGGCTAATCTATCTACAGTCCATGACATACTTACTTTAATAATCTGCAAACTTTGGTCAATCTGTCTGCAAAAACCCAAATTCCATTGTGACCTGGTGCTGTCCTGGGCAAACCAACTACAAAATCCATGGCAATGTCATCCCATTTACATTGTGGAATGGGTAATGGCTGCAACAGTCCTCCTGGCCTCTGGTGCTCTGCTTTTATTTGCTGACGCACTGCACATCTTGCTATAAATTCTGCAATCTCTTTCTTCATATTAGGCCACCATAAATGCTTCTTCAGATCTTGATACATCTTGGTATTACCTGGATGGATGGTGTATCTGGACTTGTGAGCTTCCTCTAACACTTTCTGCCTCACCTTGGCATCTGCTGGAACATATAATCGACCTTTAAGCCTAACTACATTGTCATCATCAAGTGTCACCTCCTCCATTCTCACAATATCAACTAAATTTCCATCTGTTCTTTGCGCTTCTACTATCTTCCAATATAAAGAAGGTTCCATTGCACTATTTGCTAATATTGCTAGCCGCTGACTATTTGGCACATACAATGAATTTTCTGCCACTTCTTCATACAATTTCCATTCTCTGATCATAAGTTGATTCATAACTACCTTTTTGCTCAGTGCATCTGCCACCACATTAGCTCTGCCTGGATGGTATGCCAAACTGAAGTCATAATCTTTCAAATATTCTATCCACCTACGCTACCTCAAATTCAAATCTTTCTGGGAGAAAATGTACTTCAAACTTTTAGGATCAGTGAATATTTCAAACCTTTAACTATACATGTAATGTCGCCAAATTTTTAGTGTAAACACAACTGCTGCCAGCGCTAAATCAAGTGTCGGATAATTCTCTTCATGCTTTTTCAATTGCCTGGATGCATAGGCTACCACCTTTCCATGCTGCATTAACATTGCTCCAAAATCTCTTCTAGATGCATCTGTATACAATACAAATCTGCCACTACCTGACGGTATCTCCAATATTGGTGCTGTGGTAAGCCTTTTTTTTAGCTCTACAAAACTGCGGCGACAATCCGAAAACCACACAAATGGTACTCTTTTTCTTGTCAATCTTGTCATTGGTGCAGCAATCTTCGAGAAATCTTGAATAAACCGCCTATAATATCTTGCCAGACCCAGAAAACTTCTAATCTCTATCACTGTCTTTAGTTCTTCCCACTTCATCACTGCCTCCACCTTGCCCGGATCAATTGTAACCCCTTCACCTGAAATCACATGACCCAGAAACTAAATTTCTATCAGCCAAAACTCACATTTGCTAAACATTGCATACAACTGGTGATCTCGCAAAGTCTGCAATGTGATCCTCAAGTGTGCTGCATGCTCTTCCTCTGATGCTGAATACACCAAGATATCATCAATAAATACCACAATGAACAGATCCAGGTACGGGTGGAATATCTTGTTCATCAAATTCATAAATGTTGTCGGCGCATTGGTTACCCCAAACGGCATAACCACAAACTCATAATGTCCATATCTAGTCTGAAAAGTTGTCTTGTCAATGTCTTCTTCCTTAATCCTCAGCTGATGATACCCTGAGCTCAAGTCAATCTTGGAAAATACTTTGGCTGACTGAAGCTGATCAAACAAATCATCTATTCTGGGAAGCGGATACTTATTCTTGACTTTAATCAATACACATTCTCAGACTACCATCCTTCTTTTTAAAAACAAACACACTGATGCTCCCCATGGCGAATGACTGGGTCTAATGAAGCCTTTCTCTAACAATTCTTCCAATTGCTTGTTCAATTCCTTCAATTCTACCAGTGTCATTCTATAAGGTGCTTTTGAAATAGGCATACTGCCTGGCTGCAACTCAATTGTGAAATCCACCTCTCTATGTGGAGCCAACCCTGGCAATTCCTTTGGAAACACATCTGCAAATTCTCAAACCATGGGTACCATTTCTATAGACTTATCTGTCTCTACTAGACTAATTGAAGCAAGATATGCTACACACCTAGTATTTATCAACTTTCTAGCTCTAAGTGTAGAAATAATAAACTTAACTTGGGACTGTAAAAGGGCATACCTTGGAACTCAAATACTGCTTCACCAGATCTGCAAAATCTAACTTTCTTCTTTCTACAATCCACCAATGCCCCATAAGCTTCCAGCCAATCCATCCCCAAAATCACATCATAATCCTTCAATGAAAGTGCATACAGTCTTGCTGGCATCTGATTCCTTTGAATTACTATCACAACCTCATTTAAGTAAAAGGAAGTAAGCATAAAACCTCATGAGGGAATCTCTACAATCAACTCACACTGTCTTTCTTTTAGGGGATGTACCATGCTATCCATAAAATTCTCAGAAATGAACGAATGCGAAGCACCCGGATCAATTAATATTCTAGCAGAAAAATCAAAAAGAGGTAATATACCTTCAATTAAATTGGATGCCTCCGCCTGAGTTCTGGTAACTGCCATAACTTGACCCCGTCCTCCTCTCTGGAAAGGTGCACCTTTGCCTCACTCTGCTGGCTGCTGAAATGGCTGATGTTGCTGCGGTGCTCCTCTTCCATAACTATACTCCCGAGGTGTGGACACTAAATGCCTTGGTTGCTCACAATTGTAACACCAAAAACCTAGAAAAGTTGCGGGCTGCTCTGCCGTACTCTGCTGCGACTCCTCCAGTACTGGCCTAACACCTCGGCCCTGCTGAACACCTAGCTGAAAACCCTGCTGCCTGCCACCTCCTCGTCCTCTAAACATCTTCTTTAATTTACCACCCCACTTTGCAAACCCTGATGATGACGAAGCTCCTGAGGGTGCCTTACCCTTACTGATACATATGGACTACTGTGAAAGCCAAAAAGGTGAAAACTACTTCTCCCTGCTCCTCTGGACTGCCTAGCATGCACAGTCCTCTCCAGAATTGCTGCTCTCTACGCTGCTTCTTCCACTATTCTGCACATCAGGGAATAACTGCATCCTGAAGCTCTGGTCGAAATCCTCGAATAAAATATTCCATCGTCATTGTGTTATCATTAACCACATATGGAGCATATCTACTCAACGCCATGAACCTCATCTGATATTCAAACACTGACAATTTCCCTTACTGCAACGTCTAGAAGTGCTCTCTCTTAGCCTGTTGTATGTGAACTAGGAAGGAAGTATCATTAAATACCTCTAAAAACTCTGGTCAGGTAATGTTTTTCTCTATCCTTCCTGCAAAAGCCGTCTACATCTTCAATCTTCACCATTCTTATGCAAATCCACGCAACTGATAGGCAGCTAGTAACACCCTATCAGCTTGCGAACACCTCATAATAACAAAAACCCTCTCTATCTCATATACATAGTGCTCTGCTGTGTCGGGATTTGGACCTCCTGAATAAGTAGGTGGCTGCAACCATGAAAACCTCTCCACTAGTGTTGTAGCATCCTCCACACTGACTATCCATACTGGCGCTCCAGGAAGTATAGGTACAATAGGTGGTACCTTAACTACTGGTGGTGGTGGGGTTGGTGCCACTGGTACTGCCTCCTCCACAATTGGCGGTGCCCCAACTGCCGGCTGTACTGGTGCATGGTGATCCAATCTGGTACGGATCTCTATAAGACTTTCCCATATTCTTACTATCATCTGATGCGTAGTCTCCTCAGGTTCATCTCCACCTCCTCCCCAATCTCTCCTGTCTGCCATTTCTGATCCTGCACAAATGTCATTCCAACCACACAACATGCAACAAATCAATACAAAAACTAGGGTCAACTACCAGTAGTGGGCTAAAGTAGAGAATAGGCTATGCAAATTTTTGATTCCTTTATATTCACACGAACCTTGCTCTGATACCAACTGTAGTGGTCCTCGTCATTCAAACCCGTTAAACTAATAATGGGCCTGACCCGACTCCGCCTCCCGCGATCGGGCCGTAGCCTCTCAAGGGATACCATTCACAAGTCTGCAGAAATATAAAGGAACAACTCAAATATATATAAGATTGCCATCTCACAAATATTTACATGAAATATACATAGCTTTTTTAACAACTGTAGCCAAACACAAGTATAAGAACGACCTAGGGCATACCCCGAGGTGTATAAAAAAAGAAAATTACACTATTGGTGGTGTAGACCCAACTCCGCTACGGTGTGGCTCCAAACTAGAAGAGGGGCGAGAAGCCTTCTACTCTTCCTCACCTGAAAGAAGTAGGGGTGAGCCTCACGAGTCGCTGGCTCAGTAGGGAAACTCCCCCAAAAGCCAAATAAAACCAAACTCACAAGTTAAGAAGCAGGAAGCTCCGCTAGCAATTTATAGAACTATCAACACAGGATATTAAAGCTGTAAACACCACTTATTGCATGCCATTAACCGAAATCAGCCTTTAATAAATAAACGGCAAACCACACTGGGTGTACGTGCTAAAGCAGAAAAATGCCACACTCGAGTCACGAAGACTAGTTCGCGACACCAACAACCGACCCGGACAAACCACACAGGATTTCCTCTCAGCCTCGCAGCCACGAATGAAAGGTCTAGCTGCCACTCCACCATAACAAGCCAAGAAACTGTGGAGACCAACCAACACCACTCCTGCGGACTACACTTCTGCAGGTCCATGCTTGGCACCTTTAGGGTCTTCAGCCTGAGCTCCCTAAAGTGAGGCACTGGAAAACAAGACTAGCTGGGGCTCAGTACGTCTACTGGTGTCTGTAACCCCCAACCATGAGCACAATACAAGCGATAAAGTACAAACTCTCACAGGTCGCTATCCCACTGCCATCTTTCCCTTAGCCGGATGTACAACTATACACAAGAGCGAGGGTGTCCAGGAGACGACACAGACCTCGACGGTGCACAAGTACTGGGACAAACACCGAACACTCACATGCCTGGCTCACACAAAACCTGGGGCTCCCAACTGAAGAGCTATCCACGGTAGGCGTCGTACTACTCGCCACACACACACAAACCACGTGAACACACCGCACAACTCACATGAACAACACGTCATCCATGAGAACAACTCGCTCCTTGAGCTCTACAGGTGACAATGCACCGCTTAACAATGCCATGCACATTAAACAACGATAATTGGATAATCCCACAATCATGCACAAATATATTGCTATCGGAACTCTTAACGTGAAAGTGTCCTCTGTCGCCTTCAGAATGCGGCACTTCGATATGTCGCGTTCAAAAGCAGAACGCGATGGGTTGGGCTATTGCGTTCTGAACGTGACACCTCGGTCCGTCGCCTTCACAGACGAAACCCTAAAACCGGGAATCCATCTCTGGATTTCCCATGCAAACCATGTAAAATGCTGTAACAACCAATTATTCATGCTCTACTCGTTACTCTAGCATGGTATCTAGCATCTACACTACGAATAACACTCTAACATGCATCACATGCAATCCACATAGTAATATAGGGCAGAATCTCCCTACCTTCGCAAACAACGCAAAGAACGGCGATCCCCCGGCATTTCCCCTGCTCCGTAGCACATCCTCGCGGTGAGACCACACCAAAAACGACTCCAAAACCCCAAATCGCCCAAAATCCCTGTGAAAACTCCTCCCCCTGGCCAAACAGAGCTTGTTGGGCTCTGTCTGGCCGACCTAGGTTGAGAGCTATTCGTGGTTGAGAATGCGACGGAGCCTGCCATCGTGACATGAATGCGACGGAGAAGGACGTCGCCTTCTCATGGCCGACGTCAGCAAGCTGCCTAGCGCGCGACACACGGCGGACATGCAGACGAAGACCGCTCCTCAGCGGTAACCAGAATGCGACACTCAGGGCCGTCGCATAAAGAATGCGATGCCTAGCCCTGTCGCATTCACAAACAATGAACCAGTGAGCGCTTTGGGCCCAAACTGTCAGCCCACGAAGCCTCACAACCTTTGTAAAACACCTTTTAACACACAACAAGGGCGACATACTGGCCTCCAGAACCACTAAGTCACGATCCGAACGCTCAATATGCTACATTTTTGGTGCCAATGTCCCTGGTCACTCAGTATGTGAACCATCATTGCTCTGTCTTTCCCCCCCTTTTTTTAAATTTTTTTGAAGAAATAGGTTGCTTTTCTCCTCTTTTTGATTTACACATCAAGTTCAATGAATGTTTGAAGTCAAAGGCCAATGTAGAATATTAAGTTTAAGAATCTTCTTACTTATGAAACCATTTCAGAAATAAGAGCATCCACAAAGATGTATTTAATAGAGTCATTTTAAAAAAATTAGATTTGTTCAGTGTGTTCTGGATGATACAAACCTAGACTCATTCACATATCATTATTTCAAAATCATTATGATTCATTCAATGCCTTTTCTACCATGTGATTGTGAAAGGTTGTAATGAAGCAAAAGTTCCCAATTCTCCCCCTTTAAAAAAATAATGAACAATCTCATTCACAGTTGGAATCAACTGAGGAGAACTCAAAGGAATGCAAGACATCTGTCAACAAGGAAGGTGTGTATGTCGACAAGCACTGAGACAAAACAAGCAATGAATTCTCGTAATAGATATTTGTCGACAGCAAGATACAGACCTATCGACAACTAGTGAAGTGATAGAATTGAATCTCTTGAAGAAAGATCATCTGTCGACAAGCTGAATGGGAGTTGTTGAGAAGATAGATATGAAAGGATATCCCTCAAGCATTTCACTCAATAGTTCTTTTGATTCACTCCCCCATAATGTATGCATGATATGAAATGATCATTCAAGCAATTCAGATATATTCATGTCAAGCTGTTTGCACAAAAAGAGTATGTATATGGTCAAGCATACATCAACATGCAATTTATTGAAAGAGAGAAACTTTCAAAGATAGAAAAATCCAATTGAAAATTTTGAGATTTTAATTCTTCTTGATGACCTTTATGTAGAGAAGACTATTGATACTTGGCAGAGAATATTCCTCACGCATAATGATAGTTTCCAAACAAGCCTAACTTGTCCTTCCACATTTCACCATTTGATATATCACATAGTCACTACATAAAAAGTCAATTATTCCTGCATTTTAGCATGAAATTAATTGAATTTTGAATAAGCCAAGTTCCCTTCTCAATGATGTAAATCTATCTTCTGCCAATGGTTTTGTGAATATATTAGCCACTTGCTTTTTAGTTAGAATGAAATTTAGTTCAATGTTTTTGTTGGCAACCTCATCTTTCAGAAAATGATGTCTTATTTCAATATGTTTTGTTCTTGAATGTTGAATTGGATTTTTTGAAAGATTGATGGCACTAGTGTTGTCACATAAGATAGGTGTGCATCCAATATTAATATTGTAATCACACAACTGACTCTTTATGCACAACACTTGAGCTGCACAGGTCCCTACAACAACATATTCTACTTTTGCAGTGGAGAGTGCAACCGAGTTTTGCTTCTTAGATGCCCACGACACTGTGCAACCTTCTAGAAATTGACAATACCCACTAGTGCTTTTCCTATCAATTTTGCAACCAGTTTAGTCAGCATCAGAATATGAAATCAAATGAACAATTCAACGAGATGGGTACCATAAACCCAAATAAAATGAATTTGAGAGATATATAAAAATCCTCTTAACTGCAAGCAAATGACTTTCTCTAGGACTAGACTGATATCTACCACAAAGACAAACACTGAATTGAATGTCTGGTCTACTTGCAGTAAGATATAGGAGAAAGCCAATCATACCTCTATATTGTTTTATTATTTTACATTTTTCATCATTTTCTAGTTTTACACTTGTGCTCATAGGTGTAGATGCTAGCTTGGCTTGTTCAAACTGAAATCTCTTCAGTAGCTCCTTGACATATTTCTCTTGATTAATGAGGAATCCATCTTCATATTGTTTAACCTGCAAGCCAAGGAAAAATTGTAACTCCCCCATTAGACTCATCTCAAACTCACTGTGCATTTGTTTTGAAAATTCTTCACACAGTGAAGGGTGAGTGGAACCATAGATAATGTCATCCACATATACTTGAACAATAATTATATGATTATGAACACATTTTGTAAAGAGAGTTTGGTCCACCTTACCTCTGGAGTAGTTTTTACTAACCAAAAAGTTACTCAATCTGTCATACCATGCTCTTGGTGCATGTTTCAATCCATAGAGAGCTTTCTGCAATTTGTAAACATGGTTAGGTTTATCAGGAATTTCAAATTCAGGTGGCTGTGCAACAAAAACTTCTTCATTGATATAACCATTTAGAAAAACAATTTTGACATCTATTTGAAATAGTTTGAATTTGTTGGAACATGCATATGCTAAAAAACTTCTTACTGCCTCTAGCCTAGCTACTGGTGCAAAGGATTCTTCAAAATCTACCCCAAATTTCTGATTGTACCCTTTTGCAACCAATCTAGCTTTATTCCTAACAACTTTTTCTTCTTCATTTAGCTTATTCCTAAACACCCACCTTGTTTGAATTATTGAGATTTCTTGGGTTTTAGGGACTAAGCTCCATACATTGTTCCTCTGAAATTGATTATGTTCTTCATGCATGGCATCTATCCAAGAGTTGTTTTTGAGAGCTTCTTGAGTGTTTTTAGGTTCCACTTAAGAAATAAATGCTAAATGATCTTGTTCAACAATATTTCTAAAGTGTGATCTAGTTTGAAGTCTATCATTCACATTTCCAATGACATTTTCAAGTGGGTGATCTTTTGAATACCTGACATTTGTTATTGTTGATGCACTCTGTTGATTTTATTCAGGTCTGTCGACAGCCTCTATTTGGTCTGTCGACAGATTCTTGTTTGTTTGGTCTGTCGACAGATTCTGTCAACAAGAATCTGTGGAAGAGACTCCTTCTTCATCATCATACCTACAAACATTTGAATCATCAGGTTTTGCATGAATCTCATCAAAGATAACAAGTGGAGTCTCTTCCACAGTTTTATTTTTGGTGTTAAACACTCTATAGGGCATAGAGTGTTCAGAATATCCTAAGTAGACTCCTGGATCACTTTTAGCTTCAAATTTGCCTAGATCAATTTTGTCATTATTATGAATGAAGACTTTGCAACTAAAAACCTTGAAGTACGTAATGTTAGGTTTCTTACCTTGTAGGAGTTCATATGATGTTTTCTTCATGACAGGTCTCACCATGGCTCTATTCAATATGTAGCATGGCGTGTTCACAGCTTCTTCCCAAAAGCTCCTTGAGAGTTGACTTTCCACCATAAGTGTGCGAACCATTTTCACCAAGGTTGTGTTCTTTCTCTCGACTAATCCATTTTGTTCTGGAGTTCTTAGAGAGGAGAATTTATGTTCAATGCCTTGGTTCCTACAGAAGTCAAAAAATAGATTGTTATCAAACTCTCCCCCATCATTAGTGAGAATTGAGCATATTTTGTTTGTGATTCCATGCTCAATCTTGTTAAGGAAATCTTCAAAGTTTTTTAGAGTTTCATTTTTATGAGCTAGAAATTTGACCCAAGTGAACCTAGAGAAATCATCTACAATGACAAAACCAAACGTTTGCCATTTAGACTAAGTGTTCTTGTAGGTCCAAAAGGTCCATATGCAGCAGTTCAAATAGTTTTGAAGTGATTATAGGTGCATTAGATTTGAAGATTTTTCTAGTCTGTTTACCCTGTGCACACGCATCACAAAAACTCAATTCTTTGTTAAACTAAATTTCAGAAAGTTCATTTACCAATTTCAATCTCATGAGTTTGTTCAAAACATTGAGGCTTGCATGACCTAGCCTATGATGCCATAAAGAAGTTGATCATTTTTGTTTGCAACAAGACACAAGTTTTTATTTTTGGGTTCATCTAGATCAAGTAGAAAAATGTTACTGACTCTTTTTCTAGAAAATTTAACACTACTAGATTTTTTATCAATGATTTGACATGCTTCTGAATAAAAAATAACTTTGTGGCCTTTATCACACAATTGACTAATACTTAACAAATTGTGATTAAGACCATCAACCAGAAACACATTGTCAATGGAGTTAGAAGCATTCTTACCTATCTTACCTGTGCTAATTATTTGGCCTTTATCGTTACCTCAAAAACCCACTTGTCTACCATCTTTTTCAACAAAAAAGTAGAATTTCTCTTTATCTCCCGTCATGTGCCTCGAGCAGCCACTGTCTAAGTACCACTTATTTTGATTTTGGGCTGCTAGGCATTCCTACAAGGACAAATAAAAAAAAAAGTTTTAGTACCCAAATTACTTTGGGTCCCATACTTTCATTCATGCCAGAAAGTAAATGCTTTGGAATCTACAATTGTATGCATTTCATCATGCTCATCTTATTCCAGCATTGTAACTCAGTATGACCAAACTTCTTACAAAAGTTACTTGATGGAGTTTGAATTTTTGAGATCCTTTTGTTGTTGCTTTAAGCAAGTGAATTTTTTTGTCCTTTATACAGTCTTGTTGGTTTAGATCTGTCGATAGACTACCATACTTGTCGACAATTCAGCTTCTTATAAGAGTATTTGTCGACATGTGCTCTCACTTATCGACCAGTCTAGTTCTTTTGTATGTTTTTCTTTTCATTCTGATCTTTGTTTTTAAGATGAGATTGTTTATTTACACTTGTATTATACTGAACAAAAGATGTAATCATTGTTTGTCCAATTTTATTTTGATTCTCACTTTGAAATCCAAGTCCATGTGTAAGGCCCTCCATTTCTGGCATTTTATAGTTGTTTTGATGTTTAATTGTTTTGCTCGAAACTCTTCTTAACATCAACATCCCTTGACGTTAAGGGCTTGTTGACGACAACTTTTGTGTTGTTGACTGTGTGGCCAGATGATATAGACGTCAACATCGATTGACGCCTATTTCTGGTTTACGACAGCTATGTGGCCATTAACTTCTCTCGATGTGTTTGGGATTCCAAATCTGAAGCTGACTTGTTTTCTTTGGCAACTTATTAGGAACCCCCCCCCCCAAACGGTCTGGACTCTTATGACCTAGGATTCCCACGACTCTATTGCCTATTTAACCAAGACATCTCGGCTAGGAGAGGACTTTAGTTCAGAAGGAAGGTTTCTAGGTTTCGGGGAGAGAAAGAGAGAACTTGTGAGGGTTGATCCAACGATTTGAAGGCCTCACCGATGATCATCTGTGAAAGGGAGACTCTACTAAAGGTAGAGAAGCTCTCCTAACGCCGGGGAGTCGATTGCATAAGCGTGGAAGTCGAATCAAGGCGGGGAACATCACCTATTTGGCTTGGCCAAGGAGGGCTTCTGAGGTTTTTGAGAGGTAAGCAACTTAGGGGTTTCATCCTTAGACCTATCACCTAGAGTTTAAGTATTTTTTTGGATTTTTAATTCGTATCCTGGACCCCCAAATTCCTTATTTTTCTGTGTTCGGTCTGCACTTTCTGCAGATAGGAGGTTGATGACAACCTTCTTGCCGCCAAGTTCTTGAGTTAACCACAATTGATTGTGCCGTTAACCCACCCTGACGGCACGTCCATTGCCATCAAGTTCATCTGGTTTTACAGATTAATGGTTTCAATCTATGTTGTGTGTTTTTTTGGGGAATTGTGGATGTTTTTGTAACGGCCCTGGATATTTATACCCAATAAGGGTCCATATCCAGATCTGTCTCCCGCGAACGGATCGAAGTCTCGCAAGGGATAGCTCGAACACGTGTCCAGGAAGAATATAAAAGACAAACCACAACAGTAAGAAACACAAGAAAGGATATGTGCTCATATCTGCAAATAACAATTTACAACTGTCCCACTACATTGTTACATGTCCAAATTAAAAAGAGTACAACTACCTGGGGCATACGCCGAGGGAGCACAAGGTCACAGAACTCTACTAACACTACTGCTAGTGGTACAAGTCTGTCATGACACCTCCGCATGCCACTCCCAACGGTAAACCCTAAAAAGAACTGTAAGGGAGTGAGCCTCAACAAGTCACTGGCTTAGTAGGGAACCACCCAAAACCACACACAACACAGGAAAACCTCAACCCCAACGGGTCTCACTGGCAACACCGGAAGCCAAACCATTTCATGCTTACAGCTAAGCATAATTAACAATACTAAACATAATTAACTCAGTTGCTACAATTCTCGATAAGACGAAGAGACAACAGCACCATTAGTCTATTCAATAACTATAAAGCCTAGGCCACAAGCCTCACAGGCACACAACCTCAACAGCTGGTCGCCTAAACTGTAAGCCACAGAGGCAAAGCATTGCCTAAGCTACTAGCTTCATTGGCAAGCCTCCAAACATATGAGTAATAGGACTGCTAACCAAGAGCTAATCCTTTATACCCTTAAATCACGATGTATCGAATGTCACACTTAAAAAATAGGACTGGCTATCACGATGTCAATCCATCATACACTAAATCATATTCGGAAACTTACCCAAGGAAGGGTAAAAAACAACAAGTGGAAGGTCTCACTGCATGACCTCCACTTCACCATCTGAAAAGGCTAGTACTCAGCATATTATGAGAAACCAGTACCCACAAAAGGTACAGGTACCTACCACCACGGATCACAAACACACCACCGAACGCAAACACAACTGTGCCACCACGAGGGCACACCACAACCAATCAAACCACAACCAGTGAGTCTACTCTCACTAACCACAATAACAACTGTGCCAACACCATGGCACACCTCAACGGGTAAAACTACAACTAACACATGCTATAGCCAATAGCAAAGCACGAGCTGGAAAGCACGACGCCACCACACGGGACAGACTACTGGTTCATGACGCCAGTATCCAACCCGGACAACACAACATAAGAACTACCTCTCAGTCTCGCAGTCACGGACGTAAGGTCCAACTGCCGCTCCACAACATAAGTAAGGCAAAAGAACTGTGGAGACCAACCAAACCACCACAACCTACAGGTCACACACCCTGCAGGCCCATGCCTAGCACCTTTAGAGACTCTGGCCTGAGCTCTCTAAAGTGAGGCATTGGTAACAGGACTAGCTAGGGCCCAGTACGTCTACTGGTGTCCATAACCCCCAGTTACGAGCGTGCTACAAGTGACTAACACAAACTCTCACAAGTCACTGTCCCACTGTCATCTTTCCCTCAGCCGGACGACAACTCTCCCCGAGAGTGAGGGTGTCCAGGAAGACGACAAGACCTCGATGGTACCACTCCACCGGGACAAGCCCCGAGCACACTCACGTCGCTGGCTCTCCTAGGAACCTGGGGCACCTAACTGAAGAAGCATTCCGGAATAGGCGCCGGACCACCAAACTCAGCAGTGCACAAACCACGATGTATACTTATATATTCTTTATTACAAACCACAATACAATATCAAGAATAGCTTAACCTCGGTCACCCTGTGATCTACAAACTACCTCACATTAATACACATGTAAACCACGATAACCATTACAAACTAGCCTATCATTGGTCGTCACATGACCTCCTTGCCCGATAGATACCATATACACTAACTATACATTAACTCTTAACCTTACTTACATTACTTTAATTCAACCATCTCTATTAGTCCATAAAGGATGCTACAAGACTGAGGCTAGGTTCACACTTGAACCATCATTGCCTAGCATCACAATACTATGTGCCATGCACATATTCATATTACATAAACATACGCAAACTATTTAAATGACATGTTTTAGAGGTGTTACAGGTGCCAATGCACCTCACACCATGATAACACCACACCGATTATGTAAACCACCTACTAACCATGTGGGCAACCTGCTCACAGAGTTTCACGGGTGTCAATGCACCTCTTACCAAAGCCCTGCACAATAAACGACGATAATCAGATAACCAAAACACCAAAAGCATGCAAAGCAGAACCCTAGGCTGTGATCGTGACAGAGGCCATGACCGCCTTCGATCGCAACGCCATGATATGGCGCGACAAGAAATCCTGTCGCGACGGATCGGCCTATCGCAATATGTCACGACAGCAGGGTCCGTCACCTTCTCAGGCAAAAACCCTAATCCAGGAACCATCTCTGGATCTTCCATGCAAACCACCCTAAATCCCGTTTCAACCCAGTTTTCATGCTCATTTCACCTCCTAGACATGGTATCTACTGTTTTGAAAGTAATAAACAAACAAATCTGCAATCCACGTAACAAATCAAGGTAGAACTCCCTACCTTCGCGAAGAATGCGCAATCCATGCATGGCAAGGCATTTCCCCCACTCCTCGCGACGTCCTCGCGTCGAGAGCGCGACGAGAACTCCGCCGAAATGCCAAATCGCCTAGAAAACCTGCGACAGCTTCTCTCCCGGTCGAGCAGAGCTTGTGAAAGCTCTGTTCGGCCAGCCTGCTTAAAAATCGCACAGCGGTTGGGATCGCGACGTGCCTTCCCATCGCGACCTAATCGCGACGGACTAAGGCGTCGCCTTCCCAACCCTGATGTCAGCAAACCCCACTCCATGCGCGACACGCGGCGCACATGCAGATGTCGACCCCAGCAGCGGCAACCAGAACGCGACCCCTACTGCCGTCGCGTTCAGAACGTGACCTACACCCCCGTCGCGTTCACATTCAGTGAACCAACGGGCACCATGGGCCTAACCTACCGGCCCACTAAGCTCCACACAGTGCGCGGAAACCACAACCAAGGCTCAATGACCCCATATTGGTCATGAGCACCATACCAAAACCAGTAAACACAGATCCAAACTATGACTAATCAACAATCCACAATGATCTGAAAAACCCGCTACGTTACATTACTATCACCTAAAAAGGAATGTCGTCCTCGACATTCAAAACAAGCGACAATAAACCACACTATCACCTAAAAAGAAACAAAGCCATATGCAGAGCTTCCTCTACTTCTTTCTTCCAAACTATCTGCTTATTTTCATACTTGCTCTATCTTCCCTTTCTTTTAAATTTAGTCCACAATTACTTTTTTCTCTGGAATTATTCTACTATTCCTTACCTTTTAATTATAAACATTCTACTTTGCTATTAGCACTTTATCTCCTTGGACTGAACCTACTTCCACATTTTCCGAGCAATTCTACTTAGCCGATAGCGCTTTATCTGCTTGGGCTCGATCTATTTCCACATTTTTCCTGGTTATGTTTGCAACATTTCTTTCTGGGCTATTTTCTTGCTTAAATCCATTCACTTTACATTATTTAAAATTTCAAATTTCTTGATGTTATTTCACTATTTATTTATCACCACTAACCATCATTTGACTCAATTGTGCACAAGACTTTAAATTCTCCTTTAATTACTTAAACTTCAGATAACTTATGAATATTAAATCTTGCACGCTTCTGCTGTGGTACTCTGATCATACTAAACCTTTCACCAAATATTTCATGAATTCTGGATTCCCTTAATCCATTAATAACTTATCTCGCTTCAAATTATACTTTGCAACTAACTTTACATTTTTCTTATCATATATCAATACCACTTAATTGACTCCACTCATATTCTATCTTCTGCTATATCTGCTTCACACTAAATTCTAAATCTTGGCCTATATCAATATTGATATACTTTTCCCTTATATATATATATATATATATATATATTATTTTCTTTAAACAATATTCTCTAATTGATTTAACAAACCCAATTCATATCTTTTCACATCTTCCCTTCTCATTGCTACACATACCCGAAAATTCATCTTTACCTTTATTCAAGGCTTGCTCAATTATATGACATCAAATCTCGAAATTTCTTTACCATTAAACTGATTATATTGCTCCTCCCTTTTTCTATTCCCTTTCACTATACCTTAATCTGCTCACTACTCCTTAACTGATTTATTATAGCTTTACTTCAAACTCTAGAAATATTTTTATAACAAAATTCATTTATTCATTCAAATCACTTTATTGCATATCATTACGTAAATTCCTATTGCACATTTCCTGAATCATTTAATTATCACTATTCTATAATTTATCATATATATATATATATATTTACCTATTCATTAATACCAAACTTTATCTTTACTATCAATAACATAAAAACCATTTCTGCAAAATATTTCTCTTAACTAGTTTACTAGCTGACTAATTTCCAGGTGCCATTTATGCTACAATCTTCTTACTTTCCACCATAAATATAAACTAAAATTATTTCTTTAAAACACAATGATTTATTCTACTTGATTTCTTTATTCCACATTACTAACATACCACCAAATATATACATTTTCATTGTTACAGCTCATTCACAAATATCCATTCATAATCCACTTTGCTATTCCCCATTACTTTTCAATAGACTTAACCTTGTCCATTCTAACTTACATAGCTTCAACTTACTTTAATTATTTAGCTTTAACTTCAATCTGCCTCTAACACAAATTTTCCCTTCTCTGCTTCCACAATCTACACACAAATGCTAACTCCACTACTCTTATCTTTAACACTGCAACAACCTTATACAAATCTTTCTACGAATCACTGCTCCTCTGCTTACCAACCTCTCATCTCAAGCTAGATTACCTCACTTGATCATTTCAAACCTAACATGCCATTAATCATACTATTATCCAAGCAACTTCTTAACACTTTATTAACATAAATCTCAAACACAATGACTGTCTCTGCTACAATTCTCAAACTCAATGACTATCTTTACTATAATTTTCAACCACCATTCACCCATTTAACAGTTCTAATCACAATGCCATATTTCTCATCATGATGCAATTCCTCTATTATTCCATCACATTACTACTTCATACCTTTCTCTATCAGCTCTGATTCTTATTAAAACATTTTTTTTAGTGAATTTCATAACTGAATGCACTAATTCTTTCAATTTCTATAATAAAGAATCTTTAATCAATTATACTTTAACCACAATCCAATAATCACTCATACTACACCACCAATCATATCTGCTATTACCCACAACTACTGATCTAACCAACTATACATACAATTCATATACCAAGCTCATATGGAAACCATACTAAAAAGCACAGGAAACTACAGACTTACTACCAGTAGTGGACATTAAATCATGTATTGGGACATTGTAATCTTAATATCTTTTCATATTCTAACTAGACAATTGCTCTGATACCAACTATAACGGCCCTGGATATTTATACCCAATAATGGTCCATATACAGATCCGTCTCCCGCGAACGGACCGAAGTATCGCAAGGGATAGCTCGAACACGTGTCCAAGAAGAATATAAAAGACAAACCACAACAGTAAGAGACACAAGAAAGGATATGTGCTCATATCTGTAAATAACAATTTACAACTGTCCCATTACATTATTACATGTCCAAATTAAAAAGAGTAGAACTACCTGGGGCATACCCCGAGGGAGCACAAGCTCACACAACTCTACTAAGACTACTGCTGGTGGTACAAGTCTATCATGACACCACCGCATGCCACAGCAACGGTAAACCTTGAAAAAAACTGTAACGGAGTGAGCCTCAACAAGTCACTGGCTCAGTAGGGAACCACCCAAAACCACACACAACACAGGAAAACCTCAACCCCAACGGGTCTCACTGGCAACACCGGAAGCCAAACCATTTCATGCTCACAGCTAAGCATAATTACAATACTAAACATAATTAACTCAGTTGCTGCAAATCTCGGTAAGACGAAGAGACAACAACACCATTAGTCCATTCAATAACTATAAGCCTAGGCCACAAGCCTCACAGGCACACCACCTCAATAGCTGGTCGCCTAAACTGTAAGCCACACAGGCAAAGCATTGCCTAAGCTACTAGCTTCACTGGCAAGCCCCTAAACATATGAGTAATAGGATTGCTAACCAAGAGCTAATCCTTTATACCCTTAAATCACGATGTATCGAATGTCACACTTAAAAAACAGGACTGGCTATCACGATGCCAATCCATCGCACACTAAATCATATTCAGAAACTTACCTAAGGAATGGTAAAACACAACAAGTGGAAGGTCTCACCGCATGACCTCCACATCACCACCTGAAAAGGCTAGTACTCAGCGTACTACGAGAAACCAGTACCCATAAAAGGTATAGGTACCTACCACCACGGAACACAAACACACCACAGAACATAAACACAATTGTGCCACCACGAGGGCAAACCACAAACAATCAAACCACAACCAGTGAGTCTCCGCTCACTAACCACAATAACAACTGTGCCAAAACCATGGCACACCTCAACGGGTAAAACTACAACTAACACACGCTATAGCCAATAGCAAAGCACGAGCTGGAAAGCACCACGCCACCACACGGGACAGACTACTGGTTCATGATGCCAGTATGCATCCCGGACAACACAACACAAGAACTACCTCTCAGTCTTAGAGTCATGGACATAAGGTCCAACTGCCGCTCCACAACACAAGTAAGGCTAAAGAACTGTGGAGACCAACCAAACCACCACAACCTAAATGTCACACACCCTGCAGGCCCATGCCTGGCACCTTTACAGACTCTGGCCTAAGCTCTCTAAAGTGAGGCACTGGTAATAGGACTAGCCAGGGCCCAGTACATCTACTGACGTCCGTAACCCCCAGCTACGAGCGCGCTACAAGTGACTAACACAAACTCTCACAAGTCACTGTCCCACCGTCGTCTTTCCCTCAGCCGGACGACAACTCTCCCCGAGAGTGAGGGTGTCCAGGAAGACGACAAGACCTCGACGGTACCACTACACTGGGACAAGCCCCGAGCACACTCGCGCGCCTGGCTCTCCTAGGAACCAGGGGCACCCAACTGAAGAGGCATTTCGGAATAGGTGCCGGACCACCAAACTCAGCAGTGCACAAACAACGATGTATACTTATATATTCTTTATTACAAACCACAGTACAAACATCAAGAATAGCTTACCCTCGGTCACCCTCTGATCTACAAACTACCTCACACCAATACACATGTAAACCACAATAACCATGTCGGCCTATCATTGGTCATCACATGACCTCCTTGCCACATACATACCATATACAATAACTATATATTAACTCTTAACCTTACTTACATTACTTTAATTAAACCATCTCTATTAGTCCATAAAGGATGCTACAAGACTGAGGCTAGGTTCACACTTGAACCATCATTGCCTAGCATCACAATACTATGTGCCATGCACATATTCATATTATGTAAACATACGCAAACTATTTAAGTGACATGTTTTAGAGGTGTTACAGGTGCCAATGCACCTCACACCATGATAACACCACACCGATTATGTAAACCACCTACTAACCATGTCGGCAACCTGCTCACAGAGTTTCACGGGTGTCACTGCACCTCTTACCAAAGCCATGCACAATAAACGACGATAATCGGATAACCAAAACACCAAAAGCATGCAAAGCAGAACCCTCGACTGTGATCGCGACAGAGGCCATGACCGCCTTCTGATCGCGACGCCATGATATGGTGCGACAAGAAATCCTGTCGCGATGGATCTTCCTATCGCGATATGGTCGCGACAGCAGGGTTCATCGCCTTCTCAAGCGAAAACCCTAATCTGGGAACCATCTCCGGATCTTCCATGCAAACCACCCTAATCCCGTTTTAACCCAATTCTCATGCTCATTTCAGCTCCTAGACATGGTATCTACTGTTTTGAAAGCAATAAACAAACCAATATGCAATCCACATAACAAATCAAGGTAGAACTCCCTACCTTCACGAAGAACACGCAATCCACACATGGCGCGGCGTTTCCCCCACTCCTCGCGACGTCCTCGCGTCGAGAGCACGACGAGAACTCCGACAAAATGCTGAATCGCCCAGAAAACCTGCGACAGCTTCTCTCCCGGTCAAGCAGAGCTTGTGAAAGCTCTGTTCGGCCAGCATGCTTAAGAACCGCACAGCGGTTGGGATCGCGACGTACCTTCCCGTCGCGATCTGATCGCGACGGACTAAGGCGTCGCCTTGCCAACCCTGACTTCAGCAAACCCCACTCCATGCGCGACACGCGACGCACATGCAGACGTCGACCCCAGCAGCGGCAACCAAAACGCGACCCCTACTGCCGTCGCATTCAGAACGCGAGCTACACCACCATCGCATTCACATTCAGTGAACCAACAGGCACAACGAGCCTAACCTGCTAGCCCACTAAGCTCCACACAGCGCGCGAAAACCACAACCAAGGCCCAATGACCCCGTATTGGTCATGAGCACCATACCGAAACCAATAAACACAGATCCGAACTACCACTAATCAACAATCCGCGAAGATCCAAAAAATGTGCTACGTTACAGTTTGCATATGCTATAAAATTTCTGGTTGGTCAGGTATGTTTATTTGGTCTAATCATGAATTCTTGTTAAAATTTTTATCATAATTACGAATTATAGAATTTCTGTTAGGAGGAATTGTGCATGTCTTGATAGATTTAAATTCAGAATAAATAGGTATGATGTATGATATTGTTACAGAAAAATTCCATCAACCTAGGGTTACTGTATACATGTTTTAAGACTTTTAGAACCATCTGTTCACTATCTACCATGTCTAATTGAATTACCTTATTAAATTGCATGAGACCTCTGTTAAATATTAAAAATAAATATACTATAATGAAAATTCTAAAAAATTATCCATATGATATATTTCATGCTTAAAATTTATGGTTAAAATTGGATTCTGTTCTGACATCTGTATGTACTGTTTTGAATTGTAAAGACATTAAAAGGGCATATTAAGCATGATTAGTCAAGAAACGATATTTATTATGATTAGTATCATGTTTAAGTACTGTTAAGTATATTTTCTTACTATTAGACAGCCATGTTAAGTTCTGTAACCTGAAAGATATTTGTTTGCATTATAAGCATGTGAATGGATCATTAAGAGCATGTAACATGTTGCTAAGCATGTGATTATGTGAAGTAAGGACCTCTTCCAGGGAAGGCAAATGTTGTGGCAGATGCACTCAGTAAGAAGAGGTCCTTACTTCAGCATGATTGGAAGATGATAGAGGATGCGGCATGTGCTATGACCGAGCTAGAGTGACAGTTGTGTCAGGATTTCGTGGCACAGTTGTGTATCTGATCCACTGTGTTGGACGAGGTGATTGAGCAGCAAGGAGCCGATCCTAGACTTCAGAAGATGGTGGGAAGGCAAGCATTGCTTGTGATGAGGATGGTGTTATTAGATTTCAGCACCTAGTGTATGTACTAGATATCGTGGAGGTTCGTGAGCAAGTACTTGCAGAAGCTCACAGGTCACAGTTCTCTATTCATCCAGGCAACACCAAGATGTACTAGGATTTGAAGAGATCCTTCTGGTGGTCAGGCATGTAGAAGGATGTGGCAGAGCTTGTATCTAGGTGTTTGGTGTGTCAGTAGGTTAAGGCTGAGCATCAGAGACCATCAGGCCTTATGCAAAGATGGAGATACTGTGTGGAAGTGGGAAGCGATCACCATGGATTTTGTGATGGGTTTGCCCAGGTTGACTAAGGGGAATGACTCGATTTGGATGGTTGTAGACCGTTTCTCCAAGACATCTTACTTCTTGCCCATGAGGAAGAAACAGTCTGTGGAGAGCTTGGTGAGGCTATATGTTGGCAGCATTGTGAGATTGCATGGTGTGCCGAAGTCAATTATCTCTGACAGAGACCCGCGATTTACATCGAGGATGTGGCAAGATCTTCGGGAGGCTTTGGGTTCTCAATTGAAGCTCAATTGGACATTTCACCCTCAGACAGATGGACAAAACGAGAGGACGATTCAGACGCTCGAGGACATGTTGACAGCGTGCGTGCTTGATTGGAATGGCGACTGGGAACGTCACCTACCACTTGTGGAGTTTGCCTATAACAACAGTTTTCATACGAGTATCGGCATGGCTCCATTCGAGGTGTTGTATGGTCGGCCTTGTAGGTCTCTGTTGTGTTTGGAGGAGACAGGCGATAGGCAGTTGGTTGGACCTGAGTTGGTGCAAGAAACTTCAGATAAGATTCAGCTCATCAGGCAGAGGTTGGTTGCAGCATAGAATAGGCAGAAGAGCTACGCCATCAACAGAAGTAAGGATTTAGAGTTCGAGGTTGGCGAGCATGTTTTCCTCAAGGTTTCACCTACAGAAGGCGTGGCCAGGTTTGGCAGGTATAAAAAGTTGAGTCCGAGATTCATTGGCCTATTTAAGATTCTCAGCCAGATGGGCAGTGTGGCGTATGAGCTAGCTTTACCCCCAGCACTAGCAAGTGTGCACTCTGTCTTCCACGTGTCTATGCTCAGGAGATACATGTGGGATTCGTCACATGTCATCAGTCACGAGCTAGTGGAGCTTCAGCCAGACTTATCCTATGTAGAGCGACCAGTGGCCATCCTAGATCGTAAGGTTCAGCACCTCAGGAACAAGACTATTGCATCTGTGAAGGTGTTGTGGAGAAATTTCTCATGGGAGGAGGCTACATGGGAGCTTGAGGAGGCTATGAAGAAGTCGTATCCCCATCTATTTGGTTAGTACATTTGCTCTAACTTTGAGGACGAAGTTTTCTTTTAGGGGGAGAGGGTGTAAGGCCCTCCATTTCTGTGCATTTTATAGCTGTTTTGATGTTTAATTGTTTTGCTCGAAACTCTTCTTAACATCAGCATCCCTTGACGTTCAGGGCTTGTTGATGGCAACTTTTTTGCCGTTGACTATGTGACCAGAAGATATAGACGTCAACATCCATTGATGCCTATTTCTGGTTGATGGCAGCTATGTGGCCGTTTACTTCTCCCACAGTGTTTGGGATTCCAAATCTGAAACTGACCCATTTTCTCTAGAAACTTATTAGGAACCCCCCCCCCCAACAGTCAGGACTCTTATGACCTAGGATTCCTATGACTCTATTGCCTATTTAACCAGGACATCTCGGCTAGGAGAGGACTTTAGTTCAAAAGGAAGGTTTCTAGGTTTCGGGAGAGAAACAGAGAACTTGTGAGGGTTGATCCAGAGATTTGAAGGCTTCACCGATGATCATCTGTGAAAAGGAGATCTACTGATGGTGAAGAAGCTCTCCTAACGCCGGGGAGTGGATTGCATAAGCGTGGAAGTCGAATCAAGGCGAGGAACATCACCTCTTTGGCTTGGCTGAGGAGGGCTTCACCACAAAAAATTCTGTTTTGAGGGGTTTCTGGAGAGGCAAGTAACTAAGGGTTTTCATCCCTAGACCTATCACTTAGAGTTTAGGTATTTTTACGGATTTTTAATTCCTGTCCTGGACCCCCAAATTTCTTGTTTTTCTGTGTTTGGTCTACACTTTCTGCAGACAGGAGGTTGACAGCAACCTTCTTGCCGCCAAGCTCTTGAGTTAACAGCAATCGATTGTGCCATTAACCGACCCTGACGGCAAGTCCCTTGCTATCAAGTTCATCTGGTTTTACAGAACAGTGGTTTCAATCTATGTAGTGTGATGTTTTGGGGAATTGTGGATGTTTGCATATATTATAAGATTTTTGGTTGGTCAGGTATGTTTATTAGGTCAAAATATGAATACCTGTTAAATTTTTTATCATAATTATGAATTATAGGATTTTTTTTAGGAGTAATTGTGCATGTCTTGACATATTTAAATTCAGAATAAATAGGTATGATGTATGATATTGTTACAGAAAAATTCCATGAAACTAGGGTTAATGTATGCATGGTTTAAGACTGTTAGAACTATCTATTCACTGTCTACCATGTCTAATTGAATTATCTTATTAAATTGTATGAGAACTATGTTAAATATTAAAAATAGATATACTATCATGAAAATTCTGGAAAATTAACCATATGATATATCCATGCGTAAAATTTATGGTTAAAATTTGAGTCTATTATGACATCTGTAAGTACTGTTTGCAATTGTAAAGGCATTAAAAGGGCATATTAAGCATGATTAGTTAAGAAACGGTATTTGTTGTGATTAGTATCATGTTTAGGTACTGTTAAGTATATTTTCATACTGTTAGACAGCCATGTTAAGTTCTGTAATTTGAAAGATATGTGTTTGCATTAGAAGCATTGAATGGATCATTAAGAGCATGTAAAGTGTTGCTAAGAATGTGATTAAGTGAAATTTGTGCTGATATTGACATTGCTACCATAGAAGGCTGTGGAGCCGTACTGTAGAAAAGTCCCTATGGGAAGGCTCAATGTGTAGGTGATATCCTATGGGTATCAGGATGAAATCCTGGAGGTGGACAAGTACCACTGGTTAGGGTGGAGAGGGCTTCTGCCGATTCTTTGCAATTACCAAGATTTGTCACTATAATGCCTAGGTGATGGGTATGTGTTTTGTGCTATGTGTGTCCTTCATGGTGGTTCGGATTATGTGTCACGGAAAAAATAATGTGTAATGATGTGAACTATGTGTGAATGTGCCAAGTGATTGTGTGAAAGTGATATGCTAATGTGCTACAATGTGAAATAATGTGAAACCGTGTGATCATGTTATATTTATGTTAAAACAGCAAGAAACGTGTGTGATTATGTGATATAAAAGCATGTGAAAAGTGATAGATATAATGCTAGGTTTGCTAGTAACCATATGTTTAATTCCATGATCAAGTTGTTTGGAAAATATATTATGAATGAGTTGCAATTGATACCATGATGTAAGCTAAGACCATGTGTAGATAACATGTTACACTACAACAAAATCGGGCTATACTTACAGTTCGTACTTACGGTTATAATTTTCGTAAGAAAAAAACGTAAGTAGAGACTGATTTACTTACGAAATTTAAGAGTGTAAGGGCCATCATTCTATAGAGACAGTTTTTAAATGGTAAGTACGAAAAAATTTCGTAAAATTAATATACTTACAGTGTAAACCGTAACTATATTTAATTAAAATTTAACTTAAAAAAAAACTAAAAAGGCCAAAACAAGTAATCCCGCGTCCGAAGGCCTCTAATTAACCCCCCCTCCTCCGACGGGGTTTAGAACTTTGGAAGGAAAAAATCGAAAGATAGCAGAAAGAGGGGGCTGTGGCGGTGCGCGGTTCCAAGAGAGATCGGATGTGCACCGCGATCTCAAGAGGCCGGCTGGGAGGGCAAGAGGCAGAGCCAGCTGGTCACGTTCTTCTTGAAGTTGCGGTTGGATTGCTGTGAGGTATACTTGGGTTTGCTGCGTGAGATATTTCCTGCATAATTTTATTACTTCCTAGTAAGACATGTTGGGTTTTGCTATATGGTGAGGAAGCCTTATGCTGCATATTGGGTTTGGATTGCTGTGAAGGCATATTTGGGTTTGCTGCATGCGTGAGAATCTTCCTGCGTAAGACTTTAACGCCAGCATCGTCCAAGACTTCTTCTTGTTCCTTTCTCTCAAACCTAAGGAGGTAATATTTATTCCAGCTTTAACTAAATTAATTGCTCTATAGATATTTACTCAAGACTTAATTAAATTAAACACCACCGTAGATAGAGCATATTGATGTGATTATTAATCATTTTATGCTTGCTGGTAAGCATTGAAATAACCGTGTTTTTCTTATGTGTTGCTTTCTGATTAAGCTTTAAAAGTCCTGCTGGTTAGATATAGTCAAATAGACATTTTTATGTATTTGGGTTGATTTTAAGTTAAGATTTGTATAAGAATAGTTGATATGTATGATTATACTCTAATAATCAGTGAAAATCATGTTGTATTCTGGTTAAAGTTTTATTAAAACTCAGTTGTATGATGGAGGGGTTATAAGCTTTAATAATCTATTGTATGTTTTCTGGAATACTTATGCTCTAATAAATGTATTATGGGTTGTTTTTTTTATTAACCTAAATCTTGTCTAATATAGTAAAGTAAAACCTTTATAACATGATAATTCATAATAAAGGTTATAAAATAATGATAACTCCTAATGATCATGATCCCTTGCATTTTAACTCATGTTCCCCTTATTGGATCTTGCCCTTACAAGTTAATTAACCATAATGATATTGTGGTTAGCTAGATACATATTATCTGATATGTACTTGTAGTTTTTATGCTATTGGTTGTATTGTCTAATGAATTATGAAAGTTATAATTTTTTTTACAATTGAGAAATTTTTTATGCTTGCATTTTATAAGAAATTTGTATTTAGTTATTGAACATGTTATTGTTATAAGGTGATGGTTGCATTAGTAGTCATAGTTTTAGTTTGTAAAAATGAATGATGACATGATGACAATTGATCTCTCTGATTGCACTTCTAATATATCCCCATAATATTTTCTAATATTTGTCTACATTCTTTGATAGGATATTGTGAAAATGGATTGGAGTTGGATGGATAAGCCCAAACAATCAAAGGAATATCTAGATGGTGTTGACATGTTCATTGATTTTGCCTTAACACACTCGATTCCATCAACAAAAATAAGTGCCCTTGCATCAAGTGTGCATGCATGTGCACATTTGAAAAGGAAACAATCAGAGAACACTTGTATTTCAATGGAGTGATAAAGGATACACATTTTGGGAATTTCATGGGACTTGTTCTTCTTCTAAGCAAAGATCTTATGATTCAGCACGACAAGATCTTCGAAAAGATCATGCTTTGCATTCAATGTTGCAAGATGTCTTCTACAATCATGCTGAAGCAACACCCAAATGAGATAAAGGAGAATATGAGTTTTTAAAAAGTTCTTGAAGATGTTGAACAGCCATTGTACCCAGGTTGCATGAAGTTTAGCAAACTATCATTTTTAATACGGTTGTTCAACATTAAATGCACAGGTAAGATGAGCAATAAATCATTCAATACATTGTTAAAGTTGTTGAAAGAAGCTTTGCCTGAAGGCGAGCTCCTGCCAGGTACATTCTATGAAGTGAAAAAGATTATTGCTCAGTTGGGATATGGTTATCATAAGATACATGCATGTCCTAATGATTGCATTTTATATCGGAATGAGTATGAGTCCTATGATCAGTGTCCAAAATGTGGAGAATCTAGATGGATTGCAGGACAAATGAGTTTGCATAAAAAGAAACAGGTGCCAAAGAAGGTTCTTCGCCAATTTCCATTAATCCAAGGTTGCAGCGGTTATACAGTTGTAGCGAAATTTCAGCACTTATGAGGTGGCATAGTGATGAGCGCCAAGAGGACGGTATATTGAGACATCCAGTAGATTCTCCATGTTGGAAAACATTAGATGCCATTGATAATTTTGGTTCAGAACTTCGCAATGTACGTCTAGGTTTGGCAAGTTATGGTTTTAATCCATTTGGGGTGATGAGTACAAGTCATAGTACATGGCCTGTATTGTTGACACCTTACAATTTACCTCCATGGCAGTGTATGAAGCCACAAAATATTTTTGTATCATTACTTATTCCTGGTCCTAATGGTCCTGGCAGCGACATTGACGTCTATCTTCAACCACTAATAGAGGAATTGCAAATTCTATGGCAGGGTGTTGAAACTTATGATGCATATAAAGGTGAAGTTTTTTCTATGCGTGTTGCATTATTGTGACCATCAATGATTTTCCTGCTTATGCTTATCTATCTGGTTGGAGTACTAAAGGTGAACTAGCTTGTCCTATATGTAATGTGCACACCTCTTCACAGTGGTTGAAGGCAAGTGGGAAGTTCTGTTACAACAATCATCGTCGGTGGTTAATTGAGGACCATAAATTTCGTTCATTGAAACGACGATTTGATGGAAAAGAAGAAATGAGAAGAAGGCCAAATGCATTATCTGGGGATGATGTACTTTAGCAGTTGCATAGACTTTTTTTTACTTTTGGAAAAGTACCTAAATCCAAAGTTGGGGCAAAAAGAAAACAAAAGAGTGTTAACACATCATCATCTACTATTGATAGTCATACAAATTGGAAGAAAAAAAGTATTTTCTTTGAGTTACCATACTGGAAGTCTTTACTTTTAAGATATAATCTTGATGTGATGCATATTGAAAAGAACGTTTGTGACAGCATTATCGGTACTTTGTTAGATATTGTTGGAAAAACAAAGGATGGTTTAAAAGCTCGTAAAGATCTCCAACATTTAGGGATAAGAATTTCACTTCAACCACAAAATTCTGGTGTTAATAGATTACTCTTGCCACCTGCTACATTTACTTTGAGCAACATAGAGAGACAAACAATATGCAAATTTCTCAAAGATGTGAAAGTTACAGATGGTTATACAACAAATATTTCAAGGCATGTTAATCCCAATGATCGAAAAAAACTATGGGGTTTAAAAAGTCATGATTGTCATGTGCTTATGCAACAATTACTTCCAATAGCAATGAGAGCAGTGACATAGAAGGAGTTGAGATCTGTGATTATTGATGTTTGCAACTTCTTTTCACAAATATGTTCAAAGACCTCATCGTCCAGTGATTTTTTCACTCTTCGAGAACAAATTGCAATCATCTTGTCTCACTTAGAGATGATTTTTCTCCCAAGCTTTTTTGATATAATGGTACATCTTCTCATCCACTTACCTGATGAAGCTAGGGTTGCTGGCCCAGTGCAATATAGGTGGATGTACCCGATTGAGAAGTATGTTTGCGACTTATTTATGTAAGGTTTGTATAAACATATACGTCAAGTTTTGAAAATAAATCAGCCCTTATTTGTATTGTGTAGGTTCTTGGTGAGATTAAAGTCCTATGTTCAAAATAGGGCACGTCCAGAAGGGTCAATGGCTGAAGGTTACATAGCCGAGGAGACATTGATATTCTCAGCGAGATACCTAGATGATGATGTCCAAACATGGCTTAACCAACCATTAAGGAATGAAGATGATGGTCAAGTTCAAACTGAAAAAGGATGGGAGATCTTTTCTGAAGGTGGCCGACCTTTAGGTGGTGGGACTAATTGTTATCTTAGGAATGAAGAGTTGAGTGAGGTTCATCTCTATATACTTTTTAATTGTGAGATCTTATCTCCATATACAAAGTAAGTGAACGAATAATTCATATTTTCATATTTCAAGTATAAACATTTTTTTTTTGTCTTTTTATTATATGCGTTTTATGTAGCATGCATCTTGACATTATACGTAAGGCAAGACCACGATCCACAGAAATGGAGATCAAGAGACATCATACAATACAGTTTCCACTTTGGTTTAAACACAAAGTGAGTGCTAAAATTTTTCACCATTTTTACTGATATGTCATATTTTATTTGACAATAACTCGTGTTCTTTATCTTTACAGATTGAGACATTGTATGATGAGTATGGAGAAGGATTGGATCGAAACATTAGATTGTTAAAAGATCGGCCATTGCCTTTTGCGAAGAAGTTTGATACTTGCTTGATAAATGGATTTCGTTTCCAAACTCAACATGTAGAACAACATAGAAGGACACAAAATAGTGGAGTTGTCATGTCTGCAAAGACTTCAAGCTTTTCAAGCTCTAAAGATAAATGTCCAATTCGAGGAGATGTTACATATTATGGTGTTGTAAAAGAAATCTTGGAGGTAAACTATTATGGTGGAGGGAAAGTTATACTTTTCAAATGTGAGTGGGTTGATGTCCAACGAGGCTTGAAAGTGGAAGAAGGGTTCACCTTAGTCAACTTTGCATATAATTACGAACAAACGAGCCTTATGTTGTAGCCTCACAGGTGGAACAAGTTTGGTATATAGATGATCCAAGAAATGAAGGGTGGTGTGTGGTGAGGAAGACAAAGCCAAGGCACTATTTTTATATTGAAAGTGTAGAAAGTATTGAAAACAATGACAACTCAACCATGTTAAGCAACACTTTTGATGATTGTGACATGAATTATTTTCATGATAATATGTTACATGGGACAGTGGTGGACATTATTATGTTTGCATTTCTTGTAGACATTGATGGTTTATTGATTTAATGTATTTTTACAATTAAAAGGGGCCGTAAAAGAAAATTGGGCATTGTGGATGTTGATGATGTCAAGAACAACAGAGATAGTACATGAAAAAAAATGTGTTCATCCTAATGCTAATGAGGATGTAGACAAAGCTAAGAAGAAAATTTTAACAGAGTATGGACAAGATGTAGACACAAATCACATCAGAAGTTGAATACCAGAGAGTTTCAAGAACATGTGGAGTATGTTTTCATTAAATAAATCATTGACATTATCTAACTTTAATGATGACATTTTAATGATTATTTTAAATTTGTAGTTATATGTGGAGTGTGATCCCATCTGAATTTTTAGAACATTTGAATGTTGGGATTGTATATGGTTATCATACCATAACTTCACCAATATTACTAAGAAGACAATGCTTGGGTGGGCTAATGCAAAAGATGTATTGGAGAAAATGTACTCATTCGTTCCCATTTGTATACGGTAAGTATCGTTGGACACTTCAATTTAAGAAGTTCATAATTTATTACTTCTAATTATGTCTTATGTTTTGAAGGGATCATTGGAGTATTGCAATTCTTTGTCAACATGGCAATGATAATTCACCATACCTCATACTTCTTGATTCTCTTCAATCTATGGATTCTAGTAAAACTTTTGAACCACTTAGAAGGTAAAAAAGTTTTGGATATTATTAGATTTTTCATATTCTACTTATATTCAATTGTCATTTTAATGATTTTTTATTTGTCTTAGCTTCTTGAAGGATATGCTTACTTTAAAGAACAAGAAGGATCTTGCAGAGAAAATTTCCTCTATTGAGATCAAAGTGCCATCGGTACATGTATTATATACTTATCACATTAACTGTTTTCTCTATGTAAAATATTTATGACTTGTGTTGTTAACATATAATGAGCATATTCTTTTTGTAGGTACCACAACAGAACAATGGTACCGAGTGTGGATTTTTTGTGCTATATTACATATATAGATTTATGCAGGCTGTTCCATTGTCATTTTCTTTAGTTGATTATCCCTCTTTTGTATGTTGCATATGAACTTGAACCTTTCCATAATACTTTTATAGCTTATTATTTTAGTTGTGTAGAGATAATTAACTGCTATTACTACTTTGACAGCTCACCAAAGATTGGTTCTCTAGAGAAGAGTTTGAAAAGTTTGTACATGATTTGATTCTGAATAAATTGCAAGTTGAAGTCATAAATGTGCAGACCCAGAGAATGAAAATGAGAGGCCCTACATTGGTGGCATCTATTCATGGTATGGATAATGAAAACGGATTATTGTGGACATTAATGAGCTAGGACAACCAATTGGAGAAGGTGGGCACAAACTTAAAATTTTTTAGGAACAATTGCTAGACTGTCTGACAAATTGCCCATTGATGTTCCAACATGGAGAGCAATGCCAACTGTGCAGAAGGATGATGTCTGGGAGTATGTGTTGTGAGTTAAATCAATTCATAACTTATAGTATTATTTTTTACTATAATAATATATTCTAACTTTGCATATTCTACTCATGAAGAAAAATTTGATGTTCCATCATATTTTAGAGAGTGGGTTATGAAAGATTTAGACCAAAAATGGAGATCATGGAAGTATACACTCAGGTATAAATATTTCAACCCCTCCTTAAAACCAAATCAGCAAGTAACTCCAACAGATGCAAGAGTGGATCAAGAGCAATGGAAGAAAGCAATTCAAACATGGACCTTGACTGACTGGAAGGTATTATATTTTTTAACTTTCTCTTTAGAAGTATCATACACTCATTTCAATCATCTAACTGTTCCTATTTTTGTGTTCTACAGAAACACAGTGAAATCAACAAGAGGAACAAAAGTCTTTACAAGTATTACCATTGTGCAGGAACCAAGAGTTTTGTAGACATTAGATTAGAGGAGGTAATATATATTATTCTAATCATTGATTAATAATAAACTTTAGTAATAATTGATCTAAGTACAACTCATTTAAATGTTGCAGTTCAAAACTAATGGTTCAACACTTGATCGAGGGGACTTGTTTTTAAAGACCCGTGTGAAGAAAAATGGACTCCCAGTGAATGAAGATACTGCTACAGTGATTGTATTTATTTTTGAAATTCTTATTTCTATCTACTCATATTATGACATATGTTTGTATTTTTTAATAACATTAATATTTTATGAATATTATTTGCAGGAAAAATTTCAAAATGTGAAGCTCACTCAACTTTCATCTTCCAAAAGTTCATTTGCTAGCGTTAATGATACATACGAGTAGGTTTTTGGGAAGGATAGGCCTGGTAGGGTACGAGGAGTTGGGACAGGTCCCACCCCAAAAAGTATGTGGGGAAGTAAAGAGGAATCTTTGAGGGAACAAAATCTTATGTTGCATAATACTCTTACAGACATGCAAGATAGATTGAAAAAATTGGAATGCATTGCTAATGAGGTAATTTCAATAAATCTTTGTTAGTTTATGTTTTAATTACCTATTTATATTGTCATTGTTAACATTCCTCATTGACAGTCAAAACAAGTTGATTATGTTGCTGGTCCAGAAAAATGTGTACAACCATCTATAATGACATTTGAGCCTAAACAAAAAATGGTAAAATTTGTTAAAATTTTCTTATGTTCTCTATTTTTTTTAGTGAAATGTATTATAATTAATGTTTATGTACACATTTTATAACAATTTCAATGCTCGGAAGGAAGGTGAAATTATGTGATATGTATAGACGACCGATTGCCGGTGGTATAGTCATGGCCGAGGAGATGAGTAAGATTGTCATGGGCAAGAAGTTAGGTGAGGAGTACTTGGTGATTTCTGTTCTCATAGAGTATGATCCAGATGCTCCTCTTTTCGTGAGAGACAGAGATAGAGAAAAAATCAAAGATGCCGTTGGTAGCCATATCATCTGGCTTAGAGACTTTGTAAGTGTTGATATTATGTGTTCATTATGATAATCTGTGCTACTAAATTCTTCAATTTTATTATATGAACTTCATTGTTTTTGCAGGTTCACTTGGAAGAAGAGACTTAATCTAAAGTAATATTTTTATTGAAGTATAAACTTTCCATTTGTATGTGGTCTGTTTTACTCATTTCAAAATATTTTTTTTACAGGGATTATATACGAGTTTTGAATGCTGCAAGACATCATCAGAGAATTTGATGTTGATGCAATTGTTTTATTTTTCTTCGAAATGATGTTTATGCATTTCTAATGTAGTCTTTATAAACCCTTTTTTCAAACATACAAATGGCATTCAGCAAAGACTTGTCATGTAACTTGTCATCTAAACTTTCATAGTTTTAAGATACAAGTTCTGTGTATTTTTATGGATGTGGTTTATGTGGATGTGTATGAGCGAATATTTGTGGTTGTTTGTGAATGTATGTGGATGTGTATATGTGGATATGGATGTATGAGTATGTAGATAAAATATGTATGGATGTGTATAAATGTGGATGTATCGTGTGAAAACAAGCAGATTATGGAGCACATGTTAGTTTTTAAATATTTAAATATTTTATTTTTTATTAAACATACATTACTTACGGTTCTAAACTCCGTAGGTATTTAATATTCTTACGGTTTTTAATTCCGTAGGTATGTGTCTACTTACGGTTCAAATTCCGTAGGTCTAGCACTTCGCCGATTATACCTCAACACCTACGGTTTTCCTTACGGCACATATGCGTAAGTACTTGCTACGGCGTAAGATCTCCGTAGGTACTACCTACGGAGGGAAGAACCGTAGGGATAGCTTTTAGCTATGCTAGCTGTACCTATGGAACACAACTGTAAGTAATTCCATAAGTAAATGTCTATACTTACGGTTGTAGAGCCTGTACCTATGGTTTTCTGCCGTAGGTTTAGCCCAACTTTTTTGTAGTGTTATAGGTTATTCATTTGTATTTGTTTGTTATGACATAAACCATGTGGTAAAATTTCTCTTTTGTTAAATTAAATAGCATGAATGTGATATGTGTAAGGATTGTGCCAATAGGTTACTTGCTGAGTCTTTTGTGAAGACTCATCCTTGTTTTAACATACAGGTGAGACAAGTGTTCCTGTGATTGAGGAGGACGTAGTGAGGAGCGACTCCGAGCGAGAGGAGTAGCGGAGCTTGTGGAAGATTATTTGCTTAGGGTGTACTTTCCATTTACTAGTATGTGGACAATAATATGTTATGGACTTGTTTTATTATGGACTGTGTTTACATTCATTACTACTATATAGATTGTGGAATGTGTGAAATGATGATGGAATAAGAATCTTTTTCATTTCTGCTGTACTTTCCTTTGTTATTTGTGTACATCTTAACCTACTGTGTTGTGTTGGGTACATGTCCCGCTGTGATGGCGCACTTTATATCGACGTGGATTGGTATAATCATACCGGTATAAAGAGGGTCGTTATACCATGTCTAGTTGTGTTTTCCTATAATAGCATCAAGATTTTCCTTCCCCTTAACAAATCTTGACAAAGCTTCATTTTTGTCTTTCAATTCCTTTCGAACTTCTTCCATCTTCTTCTGAATCTTTTGAATCTCATTTAGTAATTTTTCAATAGATTCATTTAGAACTTGTTTTATTTTTCATTTTCTTGAAATTTTTCTTTCATGCAGTCCATTTCAAATGGATGTTTTCTTTTTCATTTTTTAGTAAATTTATTTCTCTGTTCAGAATTTCAACTTGTTCATCAAGACTTGGGTTATGCCCAAGGTTATTGATTTTCTTTTCTAAGGCTTTGTTTTCAGATCTATATTCACAGATTTTTCAAATAGCATGGTGTAAGCCTCTTCCCATTCTTTAATTGTATAGCTTTTAAAGGAAGAGTTTACCTCATTGGAGCCACCACTCCTTGCCATCAAGCACTTGATTTCCTCATCTCATCATCAAAATCGGCTTGATCATGTTCAACATCATCTTCAGCACTCCACGTTGCCATCATGGCTGTGGGCTTTTTGTATGCTAATTTCTTCTTTATCAGCTTCCTTTTCAGCTCCGGGCATTCACCTCTCATATGCCCCTATTTTTTGCATTCATAGGAAACAACTATGTCATTTTTCTTGTTTGTATCAAACTTGTTTGCAATATCTCTTTTAAGAGTAGTTTTAAAGTTACCTTGTCCCTTCTTTCTGAACTTGAGAAATTTCCTGAATTGTCTAGTCAGCATGGCCATCTCATCATTTTTGCTTTCACTAAACGTTTCACTTTCATCCTTTTCTTGTTCAATTTCTTTCTTAGAACTCGATGAGGCTTTACTAGAGGCTTTCAATGCAATTGATTTTCTTCAAGTGGCCTCAGATTCTCTTCTTTTTAAATTGATTTCGTAGGTCATCAGTGATCCTATCAATTTATCTAATTGCATTGTAGGTGGGTCTTTAGAGTCCTCAATGATAATGGACTTAGTGTGCCAAGAGGATGGAAGAGACTGAAGTATCTTCCTCACTAAGTCACTTTCTCTGTACTCATTCTTAAGACCTTTCAAACTGATCATAATTATCATGAAACGTGCAAACATGTTTGAGATGGTTTCTTCATTGTTCATTTTAAACATTTCATATTCAAAAAGCAAGCATGCTAGCTTTAGTTTATGTTACCTCAGATGTACCTTCATAGATGAGTTCCAATTTCTCCCACATCTCCTTTGAAGACGAGAATGTGGAAACTCTTGAGTATTCCTTTGGATGCACAGCACATTGCATCATATTTATGGCACTCCAATTCAAAGTTGCCCTTCGAATTTGCTCCCTTGTCCAGGTGTCCTCATCAGCAGGTAGCTCATAGGATCCTTTGCTTACTATCTTCCATAGCTCATAGTCTTGAGCTCTCAGAAATACCTACATTTGATTTTTCCAAAAGGTATAGTCAGTTCCGTCAAAGAAGGGAGGCCTAGTCACTGAGTGTCCTTCAGCTAAAAATCCCTTGCTATAGTTCATCATTCAGAATCTCTCCTGATCGTTAGATCAAGTAATTTAGGCTATGAAACAGGAGAAACCCACTCCAATACCAATTGAAGAGTGTGCGGAATTAGTTATAACGGGAATCTAGAAGGGGGTTGAGTAGATTACAACTAATTTTTAGCAAATGGACCTTAATTTCAAGAATAAGACAGATCGTAAAAAAAACTTGTAAGGATGTAGATCAAATTTGAGTCTAATTGTGTGTGCAAAGTGTGTACACAAGATTAGCAGTATGGAAGATGTGAGATCAAATAATTGTGCATATCAAACATCTAACGGTAGATCAAAGCAAACTACAAGGCACGATGATTTAAGGTGGTTCGGATTACACAACTTGTGTATCCTACATCCACCGGCCACATAGACATGCCAAACTGCTTATAAAGCAAGTTCAACACATACAGCCACACACGCACAAGATCTGAGATGATCAGGATTTCAAATCAAACCACACACATGCAAATTGACCAAAAGGATTGCTCAATTCAACATCACACACATAAAATGAAAAGTTGAAGTATGGGAAGAATTCAAGTATGTGAGGAATAGATAGAATGGATGAATTCTTCATATCCTTCACCCAGATGCTCTTTTGACTTCGAATTGTAGATGATATGATGTTTGTACTTGAGCCTTGAGGATGAACTTTCTCCAATTTGGTCTTCTGAGATGGATCTTTTGGTTGTTGATGACTGGAGCTTGGAGCTGAGCACTGGGAACCTTCCTCTAGTTCTTCTGAGCTTTGGAATTCATGTGGAGGCTCCTTAGTGCGAAAAGGAGGCTAAGAGGTCTTTATATAGGTGTGTCCTAGTCCCACACAACCATTGGGATTCGTGTGTATGAGAAAAAGACGCCTTAATAAAGAGCACATGTTGCTCACGTGTTGCAACTTAACCGGAAGTTGTTGACAGATGCACATCGGCTGTCGGCAGCTACTACAGTAGATCTGCCATCCAGAACTGGGTTCCTGAAGGAAAGGCTGGGTTGTCGACAGGCGCATACTGGCTGTCGACAGCTGCTGCTTGCTTTGATTTTCCAGAAGCTCATTGATGGAATTCTTCAGTGGTTGTCGACAGAAGAGTCCTGGCTTGTGGACAACTACTGCTTTCTTTGGTTGTTGCAGAACCTTGTTTCTGGATGGTCATCATTGGTTGTTGATAGATGTAAGGGTGCTGTCGATAGCTACTGCTTAGGATCATCCATTCAAAAGCTTTTTTGCTTAAAGTTTCTTCAAGTTGTACACTACCTTTTCATTTAGTCTTCTACAAGAAACAAGCTTCAATTTAGATATCATGTAGTCATTGTGTATGCACAATCTTTATGTCATTATGTCATCATCAAAACATAGAATCATATGAATGTTCATGCAATCACAACCCAACAAGAGGCTGCACAAGCTGGAGGGTAGGCTTGAGTGATTAGGAGTTGTAATAGTGGTAGGTAGGATATGAAAAAGATTGTATTTCAGATTTGATTGAGAGTAGACATGATTGGAGATTGTATTTGGAGCTTTAAATTAATAAAATTGATTTTCTTCGCTATTTTGTTCATATGAGCAATGTTGTTGTAACATATCGGGCTTTTCGGTTTGCTTCAGTGCGTTGTGGATGACTGGCAACTAACGCGTCCATCTTGGGTGATGCATTAGTGTCACGATGGAGGGGCCCGTCGTGATAGTCATCCCTGTTGCGCCAGCTTTCGGCGTCATGTTCTTGTCGTGCTCGGTCAACGGGTGGTGACTGCTTTCTACTTTTTGGTTGTCTGACGCATGTCAAAGTGGGAGGCATGGAAAATCGACCTGTCGGGTTGTCGCGGCGTCCAGGCGGGACACGTTCTGGTCACGATCTGGGCGGCCGTCGCGATAAGGTTTGGATCGCGATGCCCTGCCCCGTCGCGTTCTGGGAGCCAGAGGCTAAAAGCCTTGGCTGGCTCTCCCTTCCCTTTCTTTGGCTTTTTCTTCCTTCCCTCCTCTATGAGGGGAAGGTTTCCCCCTCTCTTCTCTGGGGGCTTGGAGCTTGGTGGCGCCGACGGCAGCTCGTGGCGGAGCTGGAGCGGCGTCGTGGGAGCGAGGAGGAGGCAGCCGTGCATCGTGAAGGCCCTTGGTTGGGTTCGGTTCTTCCAAAATCTGTAGGGATTTCTAGAACTCTTTCCATTCTGGGTGATTGGGAGTCTCTTTGTGTGAATCCATGCTTTAAAAGCATTCACCATGCTCCCCTCCCCATTGTGTGTTTGGTTGTAGCGTGTGGGGGACCCTGGGATGTAGCATCCCAGAGGTTGGCCTTCCTGCTGATGTCGCAACCGCCGAGTGTATCATGACATCATAGAAGGCATCGCCCCTGTTCGATGCGACCTTATTGCGGTGCGGTTGGCCGTCGTAATAAGAGTCATGTTGCAACCTGGTTTTTCGTCGCAACAAGCGGTTGTCGCGATGCCCTGCCCCGTCGCGACAAGGGTTGTCGCGACGCGCGGCCCTGTCGCTACTTGGTTCTTGTCGCGGTTGCCCTAGCCATCGCGATGCCATCGCGACAGCTCAGGAGGGCGCGACAAGACCTGTGTTGCCGTGGGTGTTTTCGTGGCCCGTTTGGCGTGTCGGCTTGTGCCCCAAGGTAGGGTTCCCCTCCAGACCTTCTGGTGAGGAGTGTGGCAGGTTGCCTCACTGCGTTTAGTGACCGAAGGTGACACCTTCGTGGCCGTGTCCTAGCGGCTGTGCTAGGAGGCTCGCGTCTATCTAATAATCGATTGTTTGTTTGTTAATCGATTATTACAAGAGTGGTGGTTTCTGTACTGTCTGTGGTGTTACAGTTTCTCGGGCCGTGCCTTGTGTGTCGGCATTGGCCGACGGCCCTTCTAGGGATTTCTGGAAGGGGTGCCGTGTGTGCCTGTGCCTGCTGGGCTTGTCTTGGTTGCAAGCTAGTTGTGCTATTTCTGTTGGTGGTTTCCACGCCAGTTCTCTTTCGCCTGGTGCTCAGCACTTGAGGGCTTGTCCTCGAGACAGGTTGTTACCGTTACCTGGGACCTCCAGCCCCGCGCGCCTGTGTCAGAGGGGGTTAATCCGGGCGGCAAGCGTGCTTAAGTCTACGACTTGGAGCAGAAGGGGAAAATGGTGGGGGCAACAGCATGAGCTGTTTGTAGAGCTCTCTTAGCTGGTCTGGGTCTCTGAGGTAGTTTAGGTGCTCGTCCGGTGGGGACTAGCTAGTCCTTCCCACTACCTCGCTCTGCGTTGGTTCTGGAGCCATGTAGGGAGGTCAAGTGTGGGGCCACAGCTCGGCTGGGCTGCGGTGGTTTGTGGTTGTGTTCATGGCTCTGGCTCGCTAGCCTCACTCTACCTAGGGAGGTTGTAGGCAGAAGTCGGCGGCCGGCATGCTGGAGGTGTGGACGGTGTGTCCTCCTCTTAGCTGCCTGTGGCGGTGGCTTGGTTGCTTTTGCTGTGACGGTGTTTCATGCTGTTTCCGAGACTAGGTTCTCGTTGCCCTAGCTCGCACGGTGGTTGTAACTTAGCTGTGTCTTGTTCCGTGGGCTCTGTTGGTTTGGCTTTGTGGGCCGTGCTTAGTGGTTTCCACTCTGCGGGTTCTCTCAGGGTGCCTGGTGTAGGCACCCAACCACTGGTTCAGTAACCCGTTCCTCGGTGCTATTCATGGTGGCACCGGTGTGTAGTTTCCTGACCTCGTGGCATGCCCGAGGTCCAGGGTTGTTCTGCTTGTGGGCCCTCGACCTTGTGGAGGTCTGAGGTGGCCGTGCCTATGGTGAGACGTTGCTTCTCACGTGGTTTCTCAGTGTCTCTCGTGGTGACACCTGGTTGTACCTCCCCGACCTCATGGAGGTCTGGGATGTTGGTGGTTGTGTCGTGAGACTCTGGTCTCACGTGGTTGCTCCGGTGTTCCGTGAGCTTCTCTATCTCGGCGGGTGCTCGCCGAGTGTTTGCTTCCACATTGTGTTGCTCTTGCCTGACCCTGGTTGTGGGTCGTGGCGTTACTCTAGTTGCTTTCGCATGTGTTTGAGTCCACTGGTTCTGCGGGAGTCATCTTTGGCCTAACCCCAGGTTGGGGTCGAGGCGTTTCTCTATTCCGCTGCTTTGTAGCTCTCTGTAGTAGGCGTTTCGTTTCCCGCTTTACGGCTTTGTAGAGTAGTTTGCTTCCGCTTGTTGGAGTTCCTGCTACTCTGACTGGTAAGGGGCTGGTAATCCCTACTGAGCCTTGTTCGCGAGGCTCATCCCCTACTCTCTTCAGGTAGGGACTTGCTGTCGTAGGAGTTCGTTGTCGGATAGTCATGGTGGTGGCTTGTTCGTCGTGCGTTGCTAGCAGTGTGAGTTGTGAGCATGAGTGTTCTTTGTACTGTGAGTTGAGAGTGGCCTTTTTGCAAGTCCTCGGGGTATGCCCCTTAAGGACTGCACCTTTCTTTCTGTACTTGTACTTTTATTTGGGACATGTTGTACATATTTTCTTTATTAATGTACGAACATTCTGGTTATAGTTATTTGAATTCATTGCTTATCTCACTGGACTAAATTCTAACCCTTTCGGGTCTTCGGATCCGTGGGTGGCGGCGCGACCTTCGGGGGTCCCTGGTAGGGGGTCCGGGAGGTCGGGTCGTTACAGTGGTATCAAAGCTCAGAGGTCCAACGAGATTTGTAATGAGTTGATAACTATGGCTGTCCCAAAGAAAGGTGCTAGTATGTTGTTGGCCCGTCCGTGTAAAGTGTTGTTCTGTGAGCATTTGGGCTCTTTGTTGCAGTTGGCTAGCTTTCCAGCAGGGTCTGAGTGTGAGCTGCAGGATGGTGTTGCTGCTGTTGTCGGGTGCGCGTGCTGCGAGTGTGGTTGTTTGGTTCGCTCGTACTGCGGTTGTAGACACTTCCGATGGACGACGTGTGGTCCACAAAGAGGGATAGATGAATGCGGGGTGATCGTGATCTCCAGGCACGCGAGGTTGCCGAATGGAAGATGCAGGGCGAGGGGTGCAAGATGGAAGAAGTGATCACAGACGTTACCTGTTGGAGCGTGCGGGGATTGTGCGGGGGATGTGGGTCCTTGCTCCTCTACTAGCACGGCCGGCCATGGTAGAGGGAGTTTCCTCGTTTTGATTACCCTGACAAAGAAAAAAAGAGAAAAAATGAAAAGGGGATTAGCCACGAGCGTGTAGTATACAATCCTAAAAAAAATGGAATAACATAAATAAAGAATGGGAGAACTCACCGCGTGGTGGCTTTTAAACCCCTAAAATGTAGCTGTGTGTGTATGCATGCATGTGTGTGCATATAAAAAAGGAATAAGGAAGGGCCACGTGGGGCCCGGACGAGGTAGGAAGGAGTAGAGGGGGTGCTTCCCCAAAAGTTGATGGCGCGGCGGCGCGACTGATTGGTACAGAGGAGGATGAGGAAGAAACTTCCGCGTTCCGCACTGATTGACGAGAGGAAGACGACGGCTTCAAACGCCTTGGTTCGGAGTTGGGTCACCGGTTCGGAAGGGCTCCGCCGTAGGGAAGTCGTGGGAAGAATCTGGCAGGGCTTCGCTAGGGTAGAGGGGGATTCATTCAAATGGCTACCCTCGGGGGTCTATTTAGAGGCAACACAAGTTTAAATCACGTCCGACATAGTGGACGCGACGTTCAGAGTGAAACGCGTCTAGGCGGCAGACTGCGATTTGAAAAGCGTCGGGCAAGCACGCCAAGACTTGAATTGAATTATGTCCGAGCGGCAGGCCACGATTCATTAGGTCGAATTGATGTGATAGGTGCATGATGACTGTAGCCTCAACTACGCTTTGGAATCACGTCAGGTCAGGCCACCGTAACTAGAAACGCGGCGGCTTTGCCCGACGCGATTACAACTTGCGTGATTCCGAGGTAATCGGCTCATAAATGCGTTGTCTGCTAAGGTGGGATTTCGTATTTGACCTTCTGAATCGTGTCTACTGACAAGGACACGATTACAGCATTTTCTCATGATTACGGGCTTGGCGCAATGACTTTCAGGGCTAATAGTCGGCTCTGAATCGCGTCCGATCAGCAGGACGCGACTATAAACTGAATTACGTCTGCACGATATGACGCGATAAGCTTTCCTAATTTATTTATGAAAATACTGCCGAAATGAAATTAGAATCGCGTCGCCCATGGCGGACACGTTCATGAAAGGGGCAATTTTTGTAAATAAAATAAGAATTCATTATCGCGTTATGCAGGGCCGACACGTTAAGATATAGTCGTGGTCAACTTTCCGGCCGCGTTAAGGTCACGCCCATCAAGGCCGTTGCGTTAAGCCAAGGTATCCTGAATCACATCCGGGGTACTGGACGCGTTTAGAGAGGCGGCTGCCATACTTATCGCGACTTTAAAATGATGCCTATAATTCCCGAGGGGCCCTGGAAATGGAGGGGAAGCATCGGGGAAGAAGGGGGGTGAGGTCCAGAAATATCAGGAAAACACTCTTGCAAGGAAAAATGAGGGCTATTTGTGGTGTTATGGCGCAATATGAACTTTGCCCGTGGTGGAGCCAAATTCGCGTGTCTACAGCTGCCACGCCTTGGCGTCTGCTTTGCAGGGGAGCGAAGCGAAGGGACACGAAGTGTAGTGTAATGGAGTGAAGTGAAGTGAAAAGAAATGTAGCGTAGCGAAGTGGAGTGCAGCGGGAGCGGACTGAAAAGTAGACGCCAAGGTGAAAAATAGACACGCGGAGCAATTGGGTGACTGCCACCTGATAAGAGTCTTTCCCCAACAACCTAGGAAGTCACCACCAGGAAGAAGACCTAAAACAAATCGATGTTTTGACCGAGGGAAAGGGATAAGAAAGAAAAGGTGCGCGCGGGCTCAAAAGGAAAGAAAATATCAACTTCCAGCATCAGGGATGTACCTAAGGACACAATCCATTAGGTTTCACCATTGGGGGCATCTGCCACTGCCGCAGGTGGATGTTTGGGAGAGAGAGACAGATCAACTTCCAGCGAAGGGGAAGTACCTAAGGACATAATCCGTTAGGTTGCACCATCGGGGGCGTCTGCCACTGCCTCAAGCGGATCTCTGGGAGTAAATGCGAAAAATAAAAGGGATAAGTCTAAACAAAGGATTCTTAAGGAAATCGGCCGGGAGGCAACAACAAAGGGAGTTGGGTATTCGACCCAGAATGGAATATTTCAAGGTTGCTTTTGAATTTGAGGAGCGGATGACCCTCAAATTGCATTGCAAGAGTGGATTTTCACTGTGATTTTAATATGCGTGTATGCTGGGCTAAAAAGAAAATAAGGTTAAAAGGTGAGTAGAAAATAACCAAGGATAATATTGTGACGCCGGTGAGTCAAGACCAGGGTTTTATGCATGGGTCTGTCGTCCTCACATGCCAAGAGTAACGGCCTATCTGTGCGGCTAAGGATCCTCTGGGATAATCATTGTTTTTGTTAAAGGGGAACTCAAATCCCAGATTCCTTAGAGCCACAAGGTCCTTGGTGTGATCTAAGAGTATACTACATAGTAGGTGCAGATAAGTGATGGTAGGGGCAGCAGCAGCCTGATTGCACCGGATGAAGTAACTCGAATCCTGCACTGAAAACTCATTAGCCAAGAAAACAAATTTCATTGAACAAACAACATTCATGGCATGGAGCATTAATAAAGCATTAAACAAACAGCTCATTCAGTTTGTTTGTTTAACCATGAGGATGATGGGTCTTGGATGAGAGAGTTTGGAGTGCAAGAGATGAGGTACCGATCATTGGAAGAATTGATGCGAGGCATAGACAGAATCTGCTTGCGATGTGAAATACCATCGGGAATTTTTTTTTATCTTTTTTTTTTTGAAAGATATGCAAATTTTTATGGTGTTAGGAGATTTTTGAAGTTTTGTTGGATTTTTGAAATATTTGAATTTTTGTTGATTTTGAAATATTTGAATTTATTTTGGATTTTTTTTGATGTATTTGGATTTTTTATTTTGAAAAATATTTGAATTTTTATGAGATTTTGGAAATATTTGATTTTTTATGGGATTTTGATAGTATTTGATTTTTTTGGAATTTTGAAAATTGCCATGCCATGGCGGCATTAGAGTTATGAAAATCGATCGGCAAGGGTCCTCATTACCTCCCGTTTGATTAAAGAATGCCCAGAGTAGGGTGTGCGTTTTAACGTGGTGCCCACGAGCAATTGCACTTGGTTAACAGTGCACTATCAAAGCCATGCCTAAAAAGGCGACTAAGTCTAGCCGAGAGAAGGGAAGAAAAATTGGAGATAAGCTTGGTATGGGCATTGAGGAGTTGGGTTAGACTTCCTTCCTTGGCACAATCGTCAGAAGTTTTAGTCTCATTAAGCGCTGGGGCTTTTTCCAATTATTTTGGAATCTTGAGTGATGACCATTTGATTGTAGAGACATGCGTACGACCAGGTCCATTTGGATCTCCGTGGGGATTTTGCCACTCTTTGCCATGCCCTATTATCTAGATTTGATTTTGATTTTTGCATGCTTATGGCCGGGTTCATTTGGATCTCCGCGGGGACTTTGCCACTCTTGACATGCATTGGACTTGATTTTTCTTTGTCATTTTGATTTTGCTCACTTTGGAGACATTCTCTTATGACGGAGTGCCTTGGGTTGGTTTCCTTGCCCATACTACCTCTTCTACCCATACTTTGGCTGAATAGGAGGAGAAATAGACATTTTGTGCCCTTTAGGCATGGATGTGATGGTGACGGTGTCTACCCTGAGCAATCGGCTTAGGGCGCCGTGGAGTGTGTGCATGTGCCCATGCTAATGACAGTCCTTAATGACCGGGAGGAAATTTCAGACACCTGGCTCAGAATTTTTATAACAAAAATGCTGCAATAGTATGGCAATGCTGGATATTCATCTTTTTTTGGATTTTTCATATTAGAGTTTGGAAAGTAAAAAGGAGGACGAATGCTATGCGCTGAGGCGAGACTCGGGGGTCTACGATAATTTACAATTTATTTTTGGAATTTTAAAAAGAGACATGGGGCTGAAGCCCCAAAAGAGGGTAGAGAGAGGACGAATGCCCTGCGTCGGGGCGAGACTCCAGGGTCTACCAGAATTTACAATTTTATTTGAAATTAACATGACAAGTGGGGGCTAAAGCCCTGAAAGAGGGTAGAGAGAGGATGAATGCCCTACGTCGGGGCGAGACTCCAGAGACTACAAGAATTTACATTTTATTTTTGAAAATTAGAAAAACACATGGGGACTAAAGCCCCGAAAACAATGCGAGAAGGGTCGAAGGACCCGATTAAAGGCGGTGAGGAGAGAGCAGAGGAAAGGTTTTGGAGACTCTAGTGGGGCCAGAGGGGATTGGAGAATAAAGAGGGTGCGGTGCCCTGAGAGAGGAGAATCCGGATGGCTCGGAAGAGAGAAAGGAAAAAGCGGGCCGCGAGAGGCCAGAAAGAAGGGCCCGCCGCGTGGGCGCAAGATGGAGATGTGCCACGTGGGGCACAAGAGGGAGTTGTGCCACATGGGGCACAGGATGGAGATGTGCCGCGTGGGGCACGTGATGGAGGTGTGCCGCATGGGGCACGGAATGGAGGTGTGGCACATGGGGCACGGAGGGGAGTTGTGCCACGTGGGGCATAGAGAGGAGAATAAGGGATACGAAAGGGGGCGCGATGCCCGTATAAGGAAAAGGATTATACATAAGATGAAAATAAAATTCCTCCCGTAGGGAGGGAATGTGGAGAACCCACAGGGAGGTTCTAAGCAGCAAAAAGGATGATTCAAAAGAAGAGGGAGATGAAGGTCCCCTGGCCTTTTGCCTTGCCCGACATTTTGTCTTTTGCTTGGGGGTCGGCATTCTGACCGCCAAGTACTTCCTAATAAATTTTTCCCGGCGGGCAGATGGTCATGCTCTTCTCTGAGGGATTGAGCGGCTCTCAATGATTGGAGGGCTATTGACTTCTGTCGGAGTTTCAAGCAACAGTGGTAACTCCCTTGGAATGTAGTGTGATGAAATGGTGGGGAGTTCCACCGGTAGAGTTGGAAGCAACAATGAGGGGACCATGACCAACGATTGTATAACGTTTGATATGGGAAGGGGCATGACCCCTTGAGTAATTGGTTGTGCCAGAGATTTGGCTTTTGAATGCATAAGCACAATCTGGATAGTTGACCCTTCACTAGAGTGGGAAGGTTCACAACAATTGTGTGAGGGGTCATGAGAGCTTGGAGTGTTTGATTCCCTATGATTATGGTGAATTGTGCTCGGTTGGAAACGAGCATGATTGGCATTGATTTAGAAGGCCTCTTGATGGCCATGATTGGAGGGGAGGACTCCCGCTCGGTAAATGTGCCCGGTATATTAACAATGACCGGCATACGAGGAATAAAATCTTAGATTTTGAAAAGCATGCCAGGTCCCGGGCCTTCCCTCTGCTGACGCTTGAATCTCCTTAAATGTTTGCACCCACTCCATTGGATGGGGGTGGATACGGTGGGTGTAATGGAAGGTTGTATGGCCTGTCGAGGCACGATGGGTATGAAGGGAACGATTTGCTCAGGTTTTGTTGCTAATGGTGTTGGTGAAATGGAAGGTGTAATGATTGGCGTAATGGTGGGTGGAGGATTGATAGTGGAAGGTTTAACGGTAATGGATGGCAATATGGGAGGAGTAGGTAAATGGCATACAAACATGACCTTGAAAGGTTCATCGTCGTAACACCAGGTGGTTTCCTGGATGGGTTGGGTATTGGCAACCTCAGCCCTATGTTGCACCTGCTCCGGCTCCCACGCCGATTCCCGTACCTCAACCACAACATCCTCCACCTCCACCCGTACCTTCTTCATTAAAAATAGAGGCATCGTAGGGCTCAGTTGGAGGTTGTTGGGTCTGGAAAGGACGAATCAGTGGATGCCTGGGTGGCGGCATGCTGTGGTAGATGGGTGTTTGTGGAGGTATACATGGGGTGTATGTTGTAGGGTGGTGAGGTGGATGGTGGATGGCGTCCACTAATCCGTTCTTTCTCGGATTAATTTGATTAAAAAGCTCTACGATCGGGGAGTCCGTCAGATGTGTCTAGATGTAACGTCCATGTTCATAGAGCTCCTCCATGGAGGTGATCTAGTTCATGGCCAAGATGTGCCTAAACCTCGGAGTAGAGTTAGAAATAATTATTTTAATCTGCTCTGACTCAGAGAGCACATGCTGCATTCTGGTGGCCATTGACCTCAGACGGTCAGCAAATTGTACAAATGCCTCGTCGGCCCCCATCTTGTCAGATGCTAGATCCGTGATAGAGAGATAAGGGCTGACGCGGTCTTTGTACCTCTAAAGGAATTTTTTGTGCAGTGGGCGGAAGTCTCCCTCCTCACTTGGTTCTAGGGAGTAGAACCATTCGAGTGCAAGGCCGTCAAGAGATTTTCTAAATAAATATGCCAAGGTAATGGGGTCTTGCTTCCAACGCGAAGACTCATAGAGAAACTCCTTGACATGGAGGTAGGGGTTACTCGTGCTATTGTACAATCGATACGTTGGCATCTCCGAAGGATGTATATAAATTTGAGGGAGAGCCGGCATGGCGGCGGCGGGGTCACACATAGGATTGGAAAGCTTATTTATTTGACTCTCCAGATTGTTCAATTTCTGGAGAAGAGCACATGGAGTGGGTTGCTGCTGGGCAAATGAGGGAGTACATGGGGGGGCTCGAATTAGTGGCCCTTCCCAAGGGTTGGTCCGTACGGACCGAAGCACGGGAATGCAATTGGCCAGGGGGCCGAGGTGATGAAGAATGTATAGGGGTATGCGGCGAAGTTGTCGGAATATACAAAGGCGGGTGCCTTGGAGGAGGAGCAGGAGAAGGGGTGGGAGAAGGATTCACACCCTCAACTAAACACTGAATCAAGTTGAGCTGTTGAGGGGTGAGTTGATCAAGGGTGTGCAGGAGAGTTTGGACTGTTGGATCTTGGTGGGGGGAAGGCTCTTGCCAAGTTTTGATTGGAGTAAGGTATGGAGGGACATCAGATTGGTTAGTGCGCGGTGTGTGCACGTAACCATAGGAGGTGGAAGGTTGTCCCTGACGGTGGTGAAATGGATGGACATGGGATTGGAAAGATTGGACATTTGAATTATCCTCAAAGTCCATGTTGAAATTATCATGATAATATTGGTCCATTTTTTTTTAAAATACAAGCACTCAAATAAGTTGAACAAATATTAGATCAAGCAATAAGGTTCAAGCAAGTTATGATGCTTAGAGCTTGTTTTTAGTAGTTTCACAATTAATTAATGGATTGAAAAATCATTGTGTCACTCTGGGTGAGATCCTAGTTAGGTACAGTATGAGTACTTCGGGGTGCAACTAGAATCACCTCTCACCACGCAATGGATATCTAACCCGGGTCAACAGAGGGGTACAACTTGCTCGGTCCGCCGTGAGGGAATCCATGGGGTACGGAGACTTATGGCGTTCCGGGAGAAGCTCCGCTAGTCCAAAGCGACGGAATGCCCAATGGAGAGCTCGCCTTCACCGGAAGGGTGTGTGGAGCCTAGGATATGAGGGAAGGCGGTCCCTCGACCGATGCAAAATGCCCTGTATGCAACAATTTATAGAAAAAATGGCAGAAAGGGCGCATTTCTGTCAGCACTGTGAATCGCGGTGGGTACAGGCACCGTGACTACAAGATCACGTCCAAACATCTGGACGTGGAACTGAGAGCCCCAGAAGGCTGTCAGCGCCACACCTGGTCCCTGTGGACGACTACTGCCATAGACGCGTCGGCTAAGACCGCCGTGACAAGGTAGCTGAACGCGTCGGCTTTAGCCGCCGCAACAGCAAAACGAAACGCATCCGATATAGTGGACGCGTTATAAACACATCCTCTATGTTGGACGCGATTCCAACAGCCACCCGAGGACAGAAAAAAGTGCAGGAAAGCAAGAGATGTGTAAAAAGAAGAAAAAATAAAAACTATAGCATGCAACACAGTATAAAGCAGGAAAAGAAAGGAGAGTGCCACGTGGGGCATGAAAGAGGGGGTAACCAAATGGAAATCGCAAAAAGAGGTCCACCATGATCGCCAATTTGTAGACACCGCCGATGGACGACGTGTGGTCCACAAAGAGGGATAGATGAGGGTGGGGTGATCGTGAATGCCAGGCACGCGAGGGTGCCGAATGGAAGATGCACGGCGAGGGGTGCGAGATGAAAGAAGTGATCGTAGATGTTACCTGTTGGAGCATACGGGGATTGCGTGGGGATGTGGGTCCTTTCTTCCTCTACGAGCATGACCGGCCGTGGTAGAGGGCATTTCCTTGTTTGATTACCCTGACAAAATAGACAAAAAAGAATAAAAGGGGATTAGCCACGGGCGTGTAGTATACAATCCTAAAAAAAAATGGGATAACATAAGTAAAGAATGGGAGGACTCACCGCGTGGTGGCTTTTAAACCCCTAAAATGTAGGTTTGTGTGTGTATGCATGCATGTGTGTGCGTATAAAAAAGGAATAAAGAAGGCCCAGGTGGGGCCCAGACGAGATAGGAAAGTGTAGAGGCGGGTGCTTCCCTAAACGTTGCTGGCGCGGCGTCGCGGCTAACTGGTACAGAGGAGGAAGAGGAAAAAACTTCTGTGTTCTACACCGATTGACAAGAGGAAGACGACGGCTCCAGACGCCTTGGTTCGGAGTTGGGTTGCCGGTCTGGCAGGGCTCTACCGTAGGGAAGTCGTGGGAAGAATCTGGCAGGGCTCCGCCAGGGTAGAGGGGGATTCATTCAAATGGCTACCCTCGGGGGTCTACTTATAGGCAACACAAGTTTAAATCACGTCTGACACAGCAGACACGACCTTCAGAGTGAAATGCGTCTGGGCAGCAGACCGCGATTAGAATCACGTCGGGCAAGCGCACCGCGACTTGAATTGAATTGCGTCCCGGCGGCAGGCCACGATTCATTAGGTTGAATTGATGTGATAGGCGCACGATGACCGTAGCCCAGCTACGCTTTGGAATCGCATCGAGTCAGGCCGCCACGACTTGAAACGCGACGGCTTGGCCCGACGCAATTACAACTTGCGTGATTCCGAGGCAGTCGGCTCATAAATGCACTGTCTGCTAAGGTGGGATTTTGGATTCGACCTTCTAAATCGCGTCTGCTGACAAGGACGTGATTACAAGATTTTCTAATGATTGCGGGCCTGGCGCAACAACTTTCTGGGCCAATAGCTGGCTCTGAATCACGTTCGGTCGGCATGACGTGACTATAAACTGAATTGCATCTACACGATACGACGCGATAAGCTTTCCTAATTTATTTATGAAAATACTACCAAAATGAAATTAGAATCGCATCACCCATGGCGGACGCATTCATGAAAAGGCAGTTTCTGTAAATAAAATAAGAATTCATTGTCACGTCGTGTAGGGCCGACGCGTTAAGATATAGTCGCGGTCGACTTGCCAGCCCCGTTAAGGTCGCGCCCATAAAGGCCATCGTGTTATGCCAAGGTATCCTGAATCACATCCGTGGTACTGGACGCGTTTAGAGAGGCGGCTGCCATACTTGCCGTGACTTGAAAATGATGCTTATAATTCTCAAGGGGCCCTAGAAATGGATGGGAAGCACCAGGGAAGAAGGGGGTGAGGTCCAAAAATATCGGGAAAATACTCTTGCAAGGCAAAATGATGGCCATTTGTGGCGTTATGGCGCAATATGAAATTTGCCCGCGGTGGAGCCAAATTCGTGTGTCTACACTATTGAGAGTAGTACTTTTGTGTACGTACATGCTGTACTCTTTACTTTTGTTAGATCTTCTCTAAGTTCTACCATTTCATTATATATATATAGTGTGGTTTGTTTAAAATTATTGTGGTTTGTACATTTTCTTGTATGTTCTCCTAAGACATTCTCTCTTAACCCTTCCGAGCTTCGGCGCATGGGTGGCGGTTCAGGGTTCCGGTTACTAGTAGGTAACCGATAATTCGGATCTTGGGTCGTTACAGTTGGTATCAGAGCCTGGTCTGTCGAGACATATAAGGAAATGTTTATGTTGGTAACTCAGCGCATGAAGAGTATAGTAGCAGCAAGAAAAATTGGAGTAATTTTATGTATTGATTTTGTGCATGTCCTGTGTAGTTCCATTATAGCACCGAGGCAACGCCGTGTTGAGGAGGTGGCTGAGAAAGCACCTCAGCAGGAGGCTCGAGATGCCCCGCCACCATAGCAGGCACAGCCTAGACTGCAGGATGCACACAGTGGTGTTGTGCCAGTGCCGCCACCCCCTCCTCAGGTAGCATAGGGTTTGACTAGACCCATTTTCTTGAGGGGATGGCACAGATTGTTGCTCAGCACTGTGATGTTCCAGAACCTCAGGGAGGTTCTGGGAGGGCATTAAGGGAGTTCTTGCTGTTTCACCCACCCCAGTTTGAGTGACAGCTAGATGCAAATGCAGCCTGATCGTGCTTAGATGCGATGGAGCGAACATTCCATTCCATGGAGTGCACAACAGAGGAGAGGGCTATGTTTGCAAGCTATTAGTTACAGGGTCAGGTGCTGGCCTGGTGGTCCTCAGAGTGGGAGATCACTTTTCAGTCTCGCCCACTCAGGCAGATCGCTTGGCAGGAGTTTGCGGCAATCTTTGAGAGAGCTTTCTGCCCCACTTACGTTAGGACTGAGAGGGTGTACCAGCTCCTAGATTTGACCTATGGTGAGATGACAGTGGTCCAGTATAGAGCCAGATTTGTAGAGTTGGGGCGATATGCGCCGCAGATCATGGAAGATGAGGGCCTGAGGACCAAGCAATTTGTGAGAGGATTGAGGCCCGAGCTCAGGCAGTCACTAATAGTTGCTCGCATCACTGACCACGACGTAGCCTATCAGACTGTGGTCGCACTTGAGGCTGACACTTTACAGACCGGTGGGCACACCAAAGTTGTTTAGGCACAGGTGGGTCTATCCCAGTAGAGACAGCAGCAGAGTAGTTCTCAGCAGACCTCAAGGACCATGACCTTTTTTACGTCTTCTTCTATAGGGACGTGGTCGAGGTTAGGGTACTAGAGGAGGTTCCGTCATTAGAGGAGGAAGTTAGAGCAGAGGCAACCTTCAGTGGAGAGTGTTCAGTAGCCTTTCGGGAAGCCTCAGCAGCAAAGCCATTGTCTGACAGCACACGGCACCACAACCGCCTTCACAACCTGTCTGACACTGAGCCCCTGTGATGACGAGCCCCTAGCTGAAGGGTGGAGGGGGAGTGAGCCTCGCCAACAAGGCCTAGTAGGGATTACCAATCCCTCACCGGCCAGAGTAGCAGGAACTCCGAAAAATATGAAACTACACTAGAAAGCTATAAAGCGAGGAACGCCTACAGCAGGGTACTACAAAGCAGCGGAACAGAACAATGAAATGTCACAACCACCAACCAATGTCATGACACAAACACGACTCCCGCAGAAACCAACGGAGTAAGGCACAACACGGAGACAACCCTCGGCATGCCCACATAGACATGGGTCTAATAGAGGCCACAGAGCAACCACGTGACAAGGACGTCTCACACGACCATGGCCACCTCAGACCTACACAAGGTTGAGGGCCCACAAGCAGAACCACCTCGGACACACCACGAGGCTGGGAAACCACACACGTTGGTGGTACCACAGATTAGCACCAAAGAATGGGACTAACAAACTGAGAGAACAATAAAGTGAAAACCACCAGGAGCACGGCCGACAAGTCCTAACCATCAATGCCCATGGAAGCTAGACATGGTCAGGCTACAACCACCATTCAAGCTAGGGCAACGAGTTGCACTAGGAAACATCGTGAGGAAATGCTGTCATAACAACAACAACCAAGCCACTGCCATTGGCAGCTAAAAGGAGGAGACACCATCCACAAACCTCTCTGCTCTCTAGCTGGCTCTCGCCTCTAATCTCCCGGCAAGAACGAGATAGAGCCACCACAGAACACCCAAACGCACGCAACACCGTAGCCTGGACTAGCTGCAGCCCCGCGGCTGGCCTCTCTAAGTGGTTCCGGGGCAACAAAGAGCGAGGCCATAAGACAAGGGACTGTCTAGGCTGTGCAGGGAAGAGAACTGCCTTAAAGATCTCGACGTACCACCCCAGACCGCTCTACAAATGACATAGTGCCTCTACCAAACCTCGTTTTCCCCTACGCTCTAGAGTTCGCCTCACTAGGCCGTAAACTCGAGCATGCCCATAGTTTGGAGCACTCCCTCAACGGGCTCATGAGGATGGCGGTCCCAGGAAACGAAGACAACCTCTAAACGAGACAAGCCCTCTAGTGCCGAGCACCAGGTGAAGAACGGGGCAGCACAACAAAACCACGCCGAAACTACTGGCTTGTAACCCACAACAAGCCCAGCAAACACGAAGCACACACGGATCCTCGAGAGGGCCGTCGGCCAACAAAGACACACACGAGAAAGCCACAACCTCGGAACACCACTAGCCGATACAGAAAACGTTGCTTTGCTAATAATTGATTGGCCTCCAGTCAATTGATTATTATACAGATGCGACCCTCTTGGGACCGCCGCCAGGACACGACCACGAAGGTGTCACCTTCAGTAACTAAACACAGCAAGGTAACCTTTTGTGTTCCTCCTGAAGGTCCTAAGGGCAAGCTTGCCCTGGGGCACATGCCGACACCCTAATCGGGTTCACGGAAACAACTGAGGCAACATAGGTACTGTCACATCCCCCCTGGCCGTTGCGATACCGTTGCGACAGGGAGGGGCACCGCGATAGCCCTATCGCAATGGAAGGCGCATCGCGACAGCAACCTTGTACCACCTCGAAATTTCTGTAATTTAAAATTTACGGATAAATTAGAAATTTGACAATTTAATAATCTAAAATTAGTAATAACATACGCATCATTGTCATATACACGAAAACACATCGAGAAATTTCATAAAAATCGTAGTTCAACTCGAAATAATATTTCGGAATGACTCCGAAGAGATTCTGGTGACGAAAAATCCAACTAGCCATGTTTAAAGCGTTTTACAACTTATTATCGTAATGATAAATAAATCAGAAAATCATTATCATACGTACTTAGATGAGTAAAAAAATAAATAAAAATTATAGATGGAGTTCTAATAATATCCTATAATGAACCATCTAGAAATTTGGCTTAATAAAAATCATTTGGGCAAGGTTTAAGAATTATTGTGACTTATTATCGTAATTAAGAAATAAGTCAGAAAATCCATTATCATGTGTAGAAAAGTGAATCATAAATTAAACTAAATGTATGGGAAGACTCCAAACAAGGTTTGGTAACATCCCATCATAGGAATTGGACCAATGGACAACTTCTGGACCATGAATAAATTCAGGTTAGAAAATCATATGGAAATTCGTAGGTTTAAATGGGCTTGAATTGGAAAGACCAATTAGGGCTAAAAAGTAGTTTAATGGACTCCTAAAACTACCCAAATAAATCCACAAATGTAATAGGAGGTTTCCTAATATATTTCCCACTCATATTAAGATGGGAATCCTCAAATGAAGGAAGGGATTAACCAAACTTGGAATTCCCTAATTCCTAGTTACATTTGGATCCAAACAACCCTAAATCTATAATACTCTCCCTAAGCTCTTTGGGGACGAGTTTACCATATGTTGGGTCATGAGGGGGCTAGAAAGGGCACCAAAGGAGGAGGAATTCATCCCCAACCCAAGGCTTCTTCCTCAACTCATGCTCTGTACAACTTGTGTAGAAGACTTCCCTTAGGAGTGATCAAACGTAGGTGTTCTCAAGCCAAACATGTACAAATCATACACCATGTGAGATTTTATCGAGTCTAGTATCATATACACTTGGTTTTCCCAATTTTCATCAATCATGCATCGAGTATCAAGCATTTTCCAAACATCGCACATGATTAGGGCTTTTAGTGTTCATGTCATGTTTCATGCATCCCAAGACCAAATTGGGTCAACCTAAAGCCATAGTTCTCTATTACTCATTGTTCCCTACAACATTCATGTTCACACTTTAGTCCAAAGACCCTTAGATCCCATGATATAGACCAAACATGGATGATTGTAACATTTTTCACTGTCTTCGGGTTGAACCCTAAATCACGACCAAACCAACCGTCGCTATTTAGTGGCTGGTATTGCGATAGGTAAATCCGTAATGATTACCTTAAAAGCGACAGTCTAAACCTTCGTGTTTCCCTTTTGTTCGGACAAGATCCAACAGCGTCAAATTATATGCTGCGTAGTTTTCAGTGCATGTCTGATACACGTTCAGTCTTGCCATCATAGTTAGACCTTTTTCCCGCCCTCGGTTTACATGCATGGCTTTTGTATTTCAATGTCACATGAACGCGTCAACATGACACGTCACAAATATGAGTCACCAATCGATACCCTGTACCAATTGCCCTTTAATGCGTCAATCATGGCCGTCGTGTTTCTGTACCGATTGCCATGAACGTGTCAGTCTGTCTCATTGTGTTTCTATCTTATATCCAATTAGACATATCAATTGTTCCAAATTGTGACCATCACACCCATCGTGATTTGGAAGCCCGACTACTTCCCTATTTTAAACAGTTTAAGCCTTTGTAATAGGTGATGATTGAACCTGTTGCATATTCTAAAGCCTACCCGAGACCTGTTTTCATAGTCTTAAGTGTATGTCTTGCATGCTATGTGTTATATAAGCATTGTTTAGTCTATCCAGTGGCTGAAAATGTGTTAACCCATGAAAAATTCATAACATACTAAAAGCTTATTCTAATTGTTTTTAAATGCTTGATCTATTCTTTATGTGATTGATTTATTCATCTTGGTGATCTAGCTTATTAAAGTGAATGAATATCATGTTAAAATTTTGCAAAGCATGTTGATATAATTGCACGTTCTATATTACGTCATCATGTTATTTGCTTTCCTCTTGTTTTAAACCGGTGGATTGTGATATTGAGGCACGTTCTACACTACACTGTTGCACATATAAGCATCCCTTTCTTAAGGAATTGGAAACTCTCTGTTAGTCATTCCGTATCGACAGATTAGTGACCTTTTCTCTAAGGACCTCTGTAAATCTCCGTACTCCATGGATTCTCTCATGGAGATCGAGTTGGTTATACCATCAAAGTTCCCTGGAGATACCGCGTGCACTTCCTTTCTCATCCATTTCTCGTGAGTGTGAATTTATAATTATAGACTCAAGCCATTAATGAAAGGATTTAACTAAAGTGTAAATTGTGCCGTTATGTTGCAAAAATTCTCTCTTGACTAATATTGTTATCATGAAATCATGTTCACATGACTTGTCTTCTTGAAATCAACATGGACATGATAGTGCAATGTATACTTCTTGAAACTCGTGTTATTGGCCATGAATGACTATGGATATCTACATTTGAAAATAGTGAAATACTGATCGAGCATGGTGAGTGTCCAATGGCTCCAGTCTAGCCCTAATGACAAAGAGTCATAAATATATTATTAGCCTTAGGGTATAATGATTACTGGCATTGCATCTACGCTGGGAAATAGTGTCGTGATGAATGTTAGATACAATAACCACATATATGTGTTCTAGTGTGCATTCCAAGGTGGCATAGATCCTTAGTGCACATTTGTGTCTTTGTGGCTGATTAAGTGTTAAGTGTTAAAAGTTCCTGCTAGTGCGTGCTTGCTTGTGTGATAAGGCCATCCTGTGTTCTTGCAAATAAATGATATCCTCTGTACTTGTACATATTTCTCTACTGCTAGTTCTCTCTTGTTACATCATTCTTGATCTTGTTCAATCACTCTTGTTCAATCTATCTTGCTCATGTATCATGTTTAATTGGATTTATCGTTCATGCATATCTAGTTAATCGTGCTTGCCTAGTTCTAAAATGTTAATCACTTATAGCATTGCCCGCACATTAAGATATAAATCCTACTAAGCTAGTTTTCTCATTCCCTACTTTTCAACATCATAGGTGACATTGATAAAGAAGCTGAAGGACAACACTTTGAGGGGAATGCTTCAAAGTGATGAGTGTGTTCCAAACTTAGTGTCCATCTTTAGATTATTGTGAGAGTAGACGATGTAGTAGGTAGTGAGGGAGTACAATCTCATGTCATTTTCTTTTTCTTGACTCGTTGTAGTTGAAGTCTATGAAGTTGTACTCCACATTTGGAGTTAATGAATGAGAGTTGATTGTGTTCACTATTTGGGCCCTATTATTATGTTTATGTTGATATACATCAATTTCTTGCTAGCTGGAGTCTTATTTTCCGACTGTTCACGTATCAGAATATCGATTTTTAATCTAAATATTTCCGCTGCATAATTCTTAAAACATGATAAACCTTGTCGCGATGGGGAAACGTGTCGTGACAACAACCCTACCACGATAGTGCAACGCATCTCGAAAAGATCGCGTCTGACGGGTAGACGCCTCTTCTGTTGTCGCAATGCGCACCGCGGTCGCAACACCAGAAGGAAGGCAGACCCACGAGATGCTCCATCCGAGGGCCACCCACAAGCTACAAGCACACCACACGGGGGAGGGGAGCATAAAGAAGCTATCTATACTAACTAGAAAGCAAGAGGAGCATGGATAAGCTATCATACTAACTAGAAAGCAAGAAGGGTTCAAGCAATCCCTACTTAAATGAAGAAATGAACCCATTAGGGCCCTTCATGTCAGATTGGCCACCTTTTCCTCGCTCCACGCAATCTCCACAATGCCAAGGCACCATGAACGACCCTCCTCCTAGCTTGAAATGCACAAAGGAGAAGAGAGGGAGGCGGAGCACCGCCGGAGGGGGAGGAGAAGAGAGGGGAAGGAGGAAAAGGAAGAAGGGGTCTCCGGCCAAGGCCTTAACCCTTCGGCACCCAAGTCGCGATGGACCGCAACGTCACTTTAAGAACCTTAACGCAATGGGTCAACGCGTGGCGACACCAACACATTCAACAAGGATGCTGCGACAACCCGACAAGTCGTATTGACATGCCAACCACCTTGCCAGATGTGAGATGACCAAAGCCACGACACACTGTCGTGACCTGTTGACCAGGCGTGACAAGAAGACACGATGGGAAATCCGTGCGCGACAAGAACACGACGCACAAGCTGGTCGCGACAAGGATGACTGTCACATCGGGTGACACTGATGCCTCACTAATGCGTGCCCCAGCCTGGACGCATTAGGAGCTAGTCACCCAGAAGCCAAATGGAAAGTTGAGAAGCCGAGTATTATAGTTGTTCTCATCGCGTTCAATTGTGGCGATGCGTTTAGGTCGCATCTGACAGTACCAGCGCCATATTCAGTTGGTGTCGTGCCACATCGCGGGCACGTGACCTGGTCACGTCGTATGAGAGCGGCGTGTTCTCCGGCCGAGAATGCACAGTAGATAGGTCTTAGATAAAACACTTATATCTCGATGTATACAACATGAAATCCATGAAATCAATTTTAAAACGTTGCTAACAGGATTCTAAACATGATAGAAACAAGAATCAATTCAATAGATGTGGATTTCATGGAGTTTGAGATCAAACTAGAGGACTCGGGTACATGTCAACAGCCGAACTTTGAGCATGAAATACTCATAAATTGCATGATAGAAATTGGGTAAAATATGGGGCTTTTATTGCTGGTATCATGGACTATCATGAACAAGATTAATTATATTTTCTTGAGAGATTGTCTACCTTTGGACGCTGTGAACTCCCTAGGGCTAGAAATCAAAGAACACTTGAAGATCTCCTTACAAGCCTTCTCCTCCTAGAATCTCCCATCCAATGGCCTAATCCCCTCGTCCTTCAAGTCTTAGAAGATCAATAGGGTTGGCCTTGGATGAGATTGAGGTGTTTTTGTAGATCTAGGTTCGACGAGTCCATCTAAAACTCCAATTCTTCCTTAATTACGAGTTTCCTATATTTATCCTAATTTCTTCCCATCTAAATCTTAGTTTTAGATTAGGATGGGACCAGATTTCATGGCTAATGAATAAGCCTAGGGTTAGGACTCTTAATTAGATAATTACATGAGTTGTAAGGGACTTTTTGCACCTTTTTAATTTATCAATAATTTAGTTACGAATATTTACTTATCTATTTCTAATCCATTATTTGGACTCTTGTTTTTGGCCCAATAACTTATGTTGGACCAATTATAACTCTACACTTGCTACTTATGGTCACATTTCCCTTTTTAATAAATAGCGGGTTACAATTTGAGAGAAACTTAGAACCATGTAGTAGGTAGTGAAGAGAAATATGTACTTTTCCTTTCTTGAGTCTTTGTCGTCCAATAAAGTTCTAATAGACAATTATTGAGTTTTGAAATAAAATTTTAGTTAATTATTCATTATGTGGGCTGTTATATATGTGTTGATGCACTTCAAATGCTTGCTAGCTAGGGACTTATTTGGCAACTGTTCACATTTCGACTATTTATATAATTTTCGCTATGTATCCTCGGGACGTGACAGCCATAAACCGCATTTGGTAGTCCAACACTGACAAATTCCCCTGCTACAATGTCATAAACTGCTGCCTCTTTACTTGCTGAACCTAAACTGAAAATAAAATATCATTAAATACCTTAAGAACTCTCGCCAAGTAATAGAGTCCTCAGTCCTTCTTGTAAAAACTATTTCCATCTTCAATCTCCACCACTCTTGAGCAAAACCATGCAACCATGCAATTGGTAGGTAGCCAGAATCACCTATCAACTGGCGAACACCTCAAAGTAACAAAGACCCTCTCAATCTCATTCACCCAATGCTCAGCTATGTCTAGATTCAGACATCCTAAATAAATAGGTGGTTGCAACCTCAGAAACCTCTCTACTAACACTATGGGCTCCTCCACACCAACTGGATGCACTAGTGCTACTGGGGGTGCTACTACTCTTGGTGGTGGTGATGGGGGTAGTACTGTTGTTGTTGTTGTCTCCACTACTATCGGGGCCTCTGCTATTGTAGACTGAACTGGTGCTTGTTGATCCAACCTCATCCGAATCTCAATGATGCTTTGACACAATCTTTCAATTAACTAATGTGTGGACTCCTCTGGTTCCTCTCCTCTACCTCCCCAATCTCTCCTTTCAGCCATCTCAAATCCTACAACATTCATTATTCGAGAACAAACAACAAAGCAACAAATCAATATAAAATTTGGGACCAACTACCAGTAGTGGACTTAAGTAGAGATCAAGGATATGTAGATCTTCTTGTCTGTTTATATTCACACGGACCTTGCTCTGATACCAACTGTAGTGGTCCTCGTTGTTCAGACCTATTAACTCAATAACGAGCCCAACTGAACTCTATCTCCCATGAATAGGCCGAAGCCTTGCTAGGGATACCATCACTCGAGTTCATGAGAACATAACAAAAACCCATTAAACACACATAAGATCGCACACTTCATACAATCTCACATATATTTACATGAAGTTTACATAGCCATATCTCAACTAAAGTTAAAGGAAACAAAGTACAACAACCTGGGGCCTACCCTGAGGTGAAACAGAAAGTAAATTACATTGCTGGTGGAGTGGGTCCACCTCTACTATTGTGCGGCTCAAAACTAGATGAGGGATGGGAACCTTCCTGCTCTTCTTCACCTGAAAGCGGGAAGTAGGGGGTGAGCCTCACAAGTCACTAGCTCAGTAAGGAAACTTCCCAAAACCATCACTACTCAAACCATACGAGAAGTAGGAGTAGACAGTTAATAACTAATCAATGAACAAATATAAATATATACTGAACTATGTACTGAAATTAATTAAATAGATAACTAAATAGTAAGCACTAAGCATTTATAAATAAACGGCAAATCACATACAAAGGTACTATCTAAAGAAGGACAACGCCACACTCAAGTCACAGAGTCTAGTTTGTGACACCAGCTACTGACTTAGACAAATCACACAAGTCTACCTCTTAGTCTCGCAGTCACAGACAAGAGGTCCAATTGCATCTCCACCTCTACAAGAACAAAGAACTGTAGAGTCCAACCAACACCACCTGCTAGCTAAAAAGCTGCAGACCTACACCTGATGCACCCTAAGGATTCCGAAATCCCTAGAGTGAGGATGTGGAACACAGGACTAGCTGTGGAACATGAGACTAGCTAGAAACCAGTACATCTACTAGTGTTTGTCCCCCCAACCACGAGCGCACTACAAGCGACTGTACAAAGAAGCCAACCACACTATAAGTCGTTGCTCCACTATCATCTTTTCCTCATCTAGATGAACAACTCGACAAGCGAGTGAGGGAGTCCAGGAAGATGACACAAACCTTTACAATATGCACAATACCGGGACAAACCTCGAGCACAAACGTGTTTGGCTCACAAAGAAACCTAGGGCATCCGACTGAAGAGGTAACCACGTTAAGCATCATACCATCAAACTCAGTCTCACACACAAACCACGTAATAATGATGTCTGATATCCTTAATATATAACATTAACTTAGCAATAACTACCCACACTCTCAAGGAACCAAAGATTCTGGTGTTGATGTCTGTGTTCCTGAGGTTGTGGCTAAGTCTGCTCAGGAGTGGAGGCCAATTCGTGGGCTCAAGAAGAAGGTTGTTGAAGTTATATCGGAGATTCCGGTTAATAATGCCTTTGAGCGATTAAGAGATGATGTGGGTGATCCTGTGATCAGGGAGGCAAATAATGTTACAGTTGATGGTGTTATAAAGGAAAATATAGTTCCCACTCCATCCATTCATTCTCCTCCACTGGAGGTTATTCATGAGGAGCACGTTGATCAGCGCACTCTGCATGCCCTTGCTGGTGTGCATGGCCCATATTCCGACCATGAACCTACGTCGCTGCCGCCGCCCGTGGCCATGCATGGCGGGTCTTCCGTCAGAGGTGTGGATGATGGCAAGTCTCATAATTTAGCAGTGCCTTCGGGTGGTAGCCCAGTTGCCAAATCGTCTTCACAGGGAACCTCCTAGGTTTCACGTAAGGTAACTACCGAAAACCTCCTCATGCCTCCTGTTAAATCTGCTAAAGAACGAGGGAAGTTTTTTAGGAATGAAATACATACAAGATCTAAGGCAAAATCTGCCGAGGCACATAAAGGCTATGTTTCCTCATGATTAATTATCTTATGTTCTGGAATATTAGGGGGCTTTTTAACAAAACTTCCAAGTGTACTCTGAAGCATCTGGTGAGGGACAAGAAAATTCAATTCCTAGCTATACTTGAGCCGAAATTGAACATTTGCAAGATTTCTAGTATGTGCAGCTATGTTCATATGGACTGTTGTGTTGAGCAGCTCCAAATGGACTCCAAAATTTGGATTTTTTATAATAAGCTGTTCTCCTTTGATCTTATCTCATATTCATCTCAGCATGTTACGGGTATGCTTCTCAAAGATGGGTCGCCTTTGGTTGTGATCACCTCAGTTTATGCTAGTTGTCAACTTTCTGACGGAAGGTCGTTATTTGATGACATCCTTGCTTTCGTAGATACTATAAATATTCCATGGCTTGTTGGAGGGGATTTTAATAGTATTGCAAAACATTATAAGAAAAAGGGTGGTCGTTTGCATAGCACGACGTCTATGGTTGAATTCAATGCTTTCATCTCTGCCTGTGGTCTCTTAGATACTGGCTTCAAGGGTTATCCCTACACATGGTCTAACAACATAGTTGGCTCTCATTCAATCAGGGCTAGGTTGGATAGGTTTCTTATTGATAATTGAGGTGCGGGGATTTTTCCTGGTTGTAGTGTCTAGCATATCTCTCATGGTCCCTCTGACCATGCTCCCCTCTTTATCCAGCTGCATGGTTTGTACTCTTAACCAAGCCGGTTTATTTTTCAGAATATGTGGACTAAACATGACTCTTTTTTGGAATGTGTAAAATTGGCTTGGACTTCTATGGACAGATGGCATCTGAATCCTTTTTATAGGCATCAGGATAAACTAAGAGCTACCAAAATTGCCTTGAGACACTAGAATAAAAATATTTTCAGTCACATAGATGATAACATTAGAAGAGCTGAGGATCACAATTGCCAGATGTCAAACCCTTTTTGATGAATCGCCCACTTTCTTAAATCGTTCTCTTCTGAATGAAGCCAACGCGCAGCTTTGACAAACTCTCCATTGTCAAGAAATTTTCTGGTGCCAAAAATCTAAGATTCAATGGTTAGAGGAGGGTGACAGAAATACGGCTTTCTACCATGCGGCTGTGAGAAGTAGGTGGAACAGAAATTTCATTCATCGGCTTAGAATTGATGGTCAATGGTGTGATGACCAACATGCCTTAAATGCTGCCGCTGTGCAATTTTTTTCTTCTCTTTTGTCCACGGATAATCATGCTATTCACAATCAACTTCTTCACTCTATTCCTAATATCATTTCTGAGGAGGATAACCATATGTTGTCTGCTACCCCTAATGATGAGGAGATTAAACTTGCTGTTTGGAATATGAAAGGGGATAGTGCCCTGGGTCCGGATGATTTCACTGGGAATTTCTACACTGCTTGTTGGGATATTATCGCCAAGGATGTGTGTGAGGTTGTTTCTAGTTTTTTTGCTGGTCACCCCCTCCCCAGGGGTGTCTCTTCTTCTATAATTGCCTTGATTTTGAAGGTGGATAACCCAAGCACTTTTGGTCTATACCGCCCCATAAGTCTTTGTAACTTTTGTTATAAGATTGTGTCTGTTATCATCTCTAAAAGACTGTCTTCAATATTGCCTAATATCATTTCTGAGGAGTAGGGAGCTTTTGTGAAAGGTAGAAATATTATGGTAATGTTTTTCTAGCTAGGCAATTGGCTGCTGATCTGGGCAGGAAAGTGCGTAGTCATAATGTCATCTTCAAGCTTGATATGATGAAAGCCTATGATAGGGTGGAATGGGACTTTCTGCTGGCCGTTCTCTGCAAGTTCGGTTTCTCATCCATGTTTAATTCTGTTGTGGCCATGTTGTTATCTAATTGTTGGTTTTCGATCTTATTCAATGGCGCTCTAGCTGGTTATTTCAAATCCTCTAGAGGTCTTCGACAGGGAGATCCTTTGGCGCCTTCTCTTTTCATTATTATGGAGGAAACCTTGAGTAGGGGTCTTCGCTTGCTTCTGGACAATCAGGTGATCATTCCATATTCGGGACCAAGAGAGTGCAGGGCAATATCTCATCTTCTATATGCTGATGATGCTCTTCTTCTGCTCAATGGTCAGCCATAAACATTAGGAAAATCATGAAGATCGTAAAAGGTTATGAGGACTCCTCTGGCCAAAAGATAAATCATGCTAAAAGCTCTTTTCTCATAGCCAAAACTGCCCCCACTCACCTTGCTTCTAAAATTAATCGGCTTATTGAATTCCATCGTCAAAGTGGGACTATGAATTACCTTGGTGTGCCTCTTAAGCAGGGTAGAACCGCTATTGTTGAATACAAGTCGTTGATGGATAGAATTCAAGCTAGAATTGACTCTAGGAAATCTAGATTTTTGTCTAAGGCTGGCAGGCTAACTTTGATAAATTCTGTTCTTTCTTCTAAGTTTATTTAGCTACGACGTCAGCTATCCCGAAGACTATTCTTCTATATATTGAGCGTCTCTGTGCTGGTTTTTTTTTGGGTCGGTTCTGGTGGGGATAGGCATCGTCACTGGGTGAGATGGACTATCATTCAAAAACTAGTTATTAAAGGGGGTCTTGGCGTGAGGAGTCTTTACCATGTTCAGTTGTCCATGGCCATCAAGCTCCTTTGGAATATATCTCATGGTTCTTCTTTATGGGCTACATATGCTAGACAAAGGTACTTAGATAATGGTAATATCACTTCTCATCCTCATGGCATTTCTAAGAAGCTTTTCTTCAGTGCTTATAACATTCTGAAACAGCACACCAGATGGGTGTTGGGTGATGGCAGTAAAATCAGGTTCCTGGATGATGTTTGGTACGGGGACCGACCGATCAGAGAGCTCTTGCACACTTCTTTCTAGGAAGAGGTTTCCCCGACTGTTCAAGAAGTATTTCTTGATCAACATCATCCTCTTCGTTATCTTATCCCTCAGGATCTCCAGGAGGTCACTCTTGATTCGTATGAGGATTTCCCTATTTGGGAGGCAACATCTTCTAGTTATTTCAACATTAAGAGTACCTATGATTTGGTTCGCCCTCATGGTATCAAGAGGTCGCCGCTTCTTCGCATCTGGCACCAGTGTTTTAGTAGACAGGCCTCACTGTTTGTTTGGTTGCTTCTTCATAGAGCGGTTCCTGTTGATTGTCGCATTGCTGAATGTGGCATTCCACTTCCTTCCAAATGTTGTTGTTGTAGGTCCCCTCAGATTGAGGATCTGAATCACCTATTTGTGCATAGCGACCTTGCAAAATACTTGTGGTCTTGGGTTGCTCCCCTTCAACAGAATGGTACGGGTATTCATATGAATATTTCTATGAGGATGTGGGATATTATCAAGGAATGTGATACCAACAACCCTCTTAGTTTTATCTCCATTTACTGCTCCATTCTTCTTATCTGGGAAATCTGGAAGATTAGATGTAAAATGAAGTTTGAGCAGGTTGGGTATTCTCCTAATCTTCTCACACAAAATATCCATGCAATGGTTACTATTGCGATTGGAAAAATGGTCTTTAAAGAAGCGGTTACTCCTGAACAATGGAAGTTATTAATGACTTCAGTTTTGTGGTTCACTCTACTGTCAAACAGTGCAAAATGGTCTCATGGATTCCCCCCTTACATGGTTACCTTCTTAATGTTGTTGGTGCTTCTAAAGGAAATCTAGGCCCTTGTGGGGGAGGGGGTGTAGTTAGAAATTCTGCTGGCATTGTTGTTCTTGCTTTTTCACATTTTTATGGAGTTGGAAATAGTCTTCTTGCTGAAGTCCGAGCGATGGCTGATGGCGTGTGTCTCGCAGCGGAAAATGGCATATTATTAAATCAGATAAACTCAGACTCCATGATTTTGGTTACCTCCATTCGCATGGGTATTGCTCCTTCTTGGACATGTTATAGGTGGTGGAGAACATTTTTTGATTTTGTTCAGCGGTGTGGTGTTCAAGTGAATCATGATTATAGAGAAGCAAATCAGGTGGCAGATGCTTTGGCCTCTTTTCCTTCCACCAGTCGCTGTAATGGGGTGTTTACCTCCTCAACCCAGCTCCCGCGCCCTTGTTTCCTTGCTCTTATTGGGGACCGGTTAGGTCTTGCAAATTTGAGATTTTCTTAATACATTGTACTTCTCAGGGGTATGCCCCGTAGTTCTTGTAAAATAATTATTCATATATAAAATCTTCGTGTAGCAGGTGTCGCCTGGGGGAGTGATTACATGCCATCTCGCTGGGATGGTATGCATTCGACCGGTGCTGACCCTGTTTCACTTTCCACTTTTACCAAAAAAAAAAAAAAAAAGTTAACCTGTCAACAAAAAAAAAACTCACACTCTCAACCATGGTCATGGTCCACCAGACCCACATGCACCAAAAATAACTATTTAGCTTAGAGAGAAAGAATGTGTCAGGGTCGTGTGTCACATTTAGAATGCAATGCCCCAATACGACTCGTTCTGGATGTAAGCGCATCGGGTCAGTCTGTCGCGTTAAGGACGCGACCACCGGGTCCGTCTTGTTCACAGACAGAACTCCAGTCTAAAAACTCAGTTCTAGGAAACCCGTAAATCACACTTGATATCGCTTTATGATCAACTACATGGTATTAAATGCCTATCCTACATGCATACTACTTACCAAAACCCTTTTCATGAATCGAGTTCATCAAACCACACAAAATAAGACATTACAAGAGATAATCTCTCTACCAATGCGAAGAGCATCACTCGATCAGCGTTTCCCACGCTCCGTACAACCTCCTCGCGTCAAGAAGAAGTTGAATCATAGCTACAAAACCAAAATCGCCCAAAAATCCTTCAAAACCTTTCCCCTTAGCCGAACAGAGCTTCTTGCTCTGTTTGGCGGACCTATATCACTTAAATAATCGAAATCAAGAACGCGACGTAGCAAGCTGTCACGATAAGAATGCGACGTGCCAAGCTAACGCAATCCAGAAACTGATGCCACGCATCAGAAATGCATACACCATGCATCATGCGTGTGGTTGAAGACCCAAAACAACCGGCGATGAGAACACAACATAGGCGGGGACGCATTATGAATGCGATGCTCACTTCGTTGCGTTCTCAAACAAAGTAGTAGTGGGTTTGTTGGGTTTGGATTTCTGGCCCACAACACCCACACAACCTGCCAAAAACTCTAAACTCCACACTAGACCACACACACTAGCCCAGAAGCCAACTAAATCACAATCCGAATGATCACAATGTTACACCGATATTTCACGTCAAGATGTAGCATAGGGAATCGTAGAAAACATTTTCCTTTTCTTGAGTCTATTAGTTATTATGAAAGAATTAGAACTAATGTAATAATTAAAAGATTTGTGTTATTCTAAGTCGCCAACAAGTCAAGGTAATAATATTAGACTTTGAATTGTCAATAAAATTACTCTTTTGCTATTTATAATTAATGCCTAAAATTGTGGCCCACACTTACATGTTTGTATATTCATGCTCTGAATGGCATGAATTATACAACTTCCACGTTCTAATATTCGACATCAGAGTGTGATGCTTTTGTGGTATTAGAGTCTAGGTTAATTAAAACCTTAGGAAAATGATTCTACCTCATAACTAGAATTCTATAGAGGAACCCATGAGATAATTGGGTAAAGCCTTGGACTAAGTTCTAAACCATGATTAATTCTAAAAGGAAATAAGATTTCTAAATATTTCTTTATTATCTTGTAGGAAATTAGATCTCGTGAAACGGCAGCCAAACGTGTGCATTGGTGAGACATGTAGAGGTTAGTCTAAGAACTAACTCAGGCCCTACAACAAGCCAGTCTCGTAGAGGCACACTGTTGGTGCTATGGATTTGCACCGTAACTTTAGGAATATGAATCTCCCTAAATCTAGTGGTTCTACTAATCCTGATGAAGTTGAACACTAAGATAGAAAGGATATTTGGTGTAAGGCCCTCAATTTCTGTGCATTTTATAACTGTTTTGATGCCTTGTTGTTCTGCCCGAAATTTCTTCTCAACGTCAACATCCCTTGACATTAAGGGCTAGTTGACGGCAACACTTGTGTCGTTTACCTTGTGTCCAGAAGATCTAGACGTCAACATCGATTGACACCTATTTCTGGTTGACGGCAGCCATGTGGCCGTTTACTTCTCTAGTTGTGTTTGGGATTCCAGAACTAAAACTGTCCCATTTTTTATGGAATCTGATTAGGAAACCTCCCCCCAACGGTCAGGACTCTTATGACCTAGGATTCCCCAAACTCTATTACCGACTTAACCTAGACATCTCGGTTACGAGAGGACTTTAGTTCAGAAGAGAGGTTTTCTAGGTTTCGGGGAGAGAAAGAGAGTGCTTGTGAGGGTTGATCCAGAGATTTGGAGGCTTCACCGACGATCTTCTGCGATTGGGAGACTTTACTGAAGGTGGAGGAGCTCTCCTAATGCCGGGTGATCAACTGCACAAGCGTGGAAGTCGGATCAAGGCGGGGAACATCACATCTTTGGCTTGGCCGTGGAGGGCTTCATCATCAAAATTTGATATTCAAGGATTTTTAGAGAGGCAAGTAACTAGAGGTTTCGTCCCTAGACCTATCACATAGAGTTTAGGTTTTATTTTTGGATTTTTAATTCTTGTCTTAGACCCCCAAATTCATCATTTTTCTGTGTCCGGTCTGCACTTTCTATAGACAGGAGGTTGACGACAACCTTATTGCTTCCAAGTTCCTGAGTTAATGGCAGTTGATTGTGTCATTAACCCACTCTCACGGCAAGCCCCTTGCTGTCAAGTTCATCTGGTTTTACAGAACAGTAGTTTCAATGTATGTGGTGTGATTTTTCGGGGATTTGTGGATGTTTGCATATGCTATAAAATTTCTACTTGGTCAGGTATATTTATTAGGTTAAACCATGAATTCTTGTTAAATTTCTGATCATAATTATGAGTTCTATAATTTCTATTTAGGGGAATTGTGCATGTTTTAATAGATTTAAATTCAGAATAAATAGATATGATGTATGAAATTGTTACAGAAAAATTCCATAAACCTAGGGTTACTATATTCATGTTTTAAGACTATTAGAACCATTTGTTCACTATCTACCATGTCTAATTGAATTATCTTATTAAATTGCATGAGATCTCTGTTAAATGTTAAAAATATATATACTGTCATGAAATTATTAAAAATTAACCATATGATATATTTCATGCATGGAAGTTATGGTTAAAATTGGATTCTGTTCTGACATGTATATGTATGGTTTGTAATTGTAAAGGTATTAAAAGAGCATATTAAGCATGATTAATCAAGAAACGTTATTTGTTGTGATTAGTATCATGTTTAGGTATTGTTAAGTATATTTTCTTACTATTAGACAGCCATAATAAGTTCTGTAACCTGAAATGACCTTTGTCTGCACTATGTGAATGGATCATTAAGAGCATGTAAAATGTTGCTAAAAATGTGATTAAGTGAAATTTGTGCCGAAATTGATACTTCTACCATAGAAGGCTGTGGATCCGTACTGTAGAAAAGTCCCTATAGGAAGGCTCAATGTGTATGTGATATCCTGTGGGCATCAGGATGAAATCCTGGAGGTGGACAAGTACCACTGGTTAGGGTGGAGAGGGCTTCTCCTGGTTTTGCGTAGTTACCAAGATTCGTCACTATAATGCCTAGGTGATGGGTATGTGTTATGTGATATCTATGTCCTTCTTTATGGTGGTTCGGACTATGTGTCACGGCAAATAATGTGTAAAGATGTGAAATATGTTTAAATGTGCCAAGTGTTCATGTGATAGTGATGTGTTAATGTGTTATATTGTGGAATAATGTGAAACCATGTGATCTTGTTATATTCATGTCAAAACAGCAAAAACAAATTGTGTGAAAATGCATTATAAAGGCATGTAAAAAAAGTGTTAGACATCATGCTAGATTCATTAGTTAACATGTGTTTAATTCCATGATCAAATTGTTTGGAAATATTTTATGAAAGAGTTGCAATTGATACCATGATTCATGCTAAATACCATGTGTAAATAGCATCTTATAGGTTTTTCATTTGTACTTGTTTGTTATGACATGAATCATGTGGTAAAATTTCTCTTTTTGTTAAATTGAGTAGCATGCATGTGATATGTGTAAGGATGTGCCAATAGGTTGCTTGCTGAGTCTTTTGAGAAGACTCATCATTGCTTTAACATACATGTGAGATAGGTGTTCCTGTGATTGAGGAGGTCGTTGTGAGGAGCGACTCCGAGAGAGAGGAGTAGCGGAGCTATTGGAAGGCTATATTTGTAGCTTGTACTTTCCATTTACTAGTATGTGAATAATGTTACGTTATGGACTTTGTTTATTTTCATTATTGCTATTATATAGACTGTGGGATGTGTGTAATGATGATGGAATAAGAATCTCTTTCATTTCCGCTGTACTTTCCTTTGTTATTTATGTACATCTCTACCTACTATGTTGTGTTGGGTACATGTCCCACTGTGACGGCGTGCTTTATATCGATGTGGATTGGTATAATCGTACCGGTATAAAGAGGGTTGTTATAGAGATTGGTATCAGAGCAACAAGTTGAAATTGTACATAAATAAGTCATCATCTACACAACATTTCAAAATCCTTATAGAATTAGTCCATATGTGTGGAAAATATCTAATAATGAATTAAAGATAGTTATGAAAATAGTTAGGACTAAGTAACTCAGATTCTAACAGAGATGATTGTTTTACAGGCAATGGTGAGTCGTGGTAGGCGCAGTACCTCGGCTCGGGAGGATGAGCAAAGGCATGAGGAGAGGGGTGAACAGCAGGCTCCAGCACCCCAGGGTCCCACGGTACTTCCTCCACCACCACCTGTGGACTATGGCGTGTTCATGCAAGGCCTGGTCCAGGCGATGCAGACCTAGCCATAGGCTCATGCTGCATTGCAAGCTCAATTGCAGGCATAGGTTAGAGTTGTTAATATGAAGTAGTCTGTTTTGTTGGTTGTATGATTGCTTATGTGTTGCTTATTGTCGTAGGCTCAAGCTCCAGCTCCAGTTCCCCAGGATCAAGGCTATGGTGGTCCGTCCATCATGGAGAGGTTTAAGAGGATGGCTCTGCCTTCTTTTAAGGAGGAGAGTCAGCCCCTTCTAGCAGAGAGCTAGATGAGAGAGGTGGAGAAGATCTTCCAGTCTATCAAGTGTGCAGAAGAGGACAAAGTTAGCCTGGAAACTTACATGCTACAGGTACTTAGAGTATATGTACTTGTGTAAGATTAAGATTTTCGATCGGATGGTGCTTATGGGTTGTATTTTGCAAGAGAGAGTTGATGTTTGGTGGGCCTCTATGCTACGTACGAGGTACGAGGATGGTGCTATAGAGGTGACTTGGGTCGAGTTCACTAGACTCTTTCGGGCCATGTTCATCCCCGAGCACATTCAGGATAAGATAGAGCAGGAGTTCCTATCTCTCACACAGGGCTCCATGACTATCCTAGAGTACAAGGCAAGATTTGCTGAGCTTTCCAAGTACGCTCCCCACATTGTTGCAGATCAGTGCAGGAAGCCCAAGAAGTTTGTGATGGGGCTCAAACCATCACTCAGATCGAGACTGGTTGCTTTTGACCAACAAACTTTGGATGAGGCTCTCAGCACAGCATGGAGGCAGGAGAGCGAGATGGATCAATACATAGAGAAGAAGAGGGCAGCCCAGAAGAGGTTAGTGCCACCTTTCCAGAGGCAGGACAGAAAGAAGGCAGTGGTGTACCAGCAGCCACAGCATTCAATAGCAGCTCCGAGTCAGCAGGTGGTTGTACCCCAGACACCCAACTTCAGGCCCAATGACAAGAAGGCGTGTCCTCATTGTGGAAGGACACACGATGGATCCGAGTGTTGGAAGCTAGCAGGGAAGTGCCTGAAGTGTGGCAGCACGGAGCACCAGATTAAAGATTGCCCCACACTTCAGCAGTTTGCTCAGAGAGGAGCACCAGCCCTAGTAGCGGCAGCAGCAGCGGAACCAGTGACAAGGAAACCAGGAAGGCCTCGGGCCCAAGCCCGAGCGTATGCACTAGCATGTGAGGATGCAGAGTAGGCTGAGAACGTCACAGAAGGTACGGTTTTGGTTATGGGTGTGTAGGCTTGAGTGTTGTTTGATACGGGTGCTACACACTCATTTTTTTCCGAGCGATTTGCTAAGCAGTTAGCAACAGAGTCTGGAGTTGAGGTAGAGGAGTTAGAGGTTCCCTTGTATGTGCACACACCAACAGGTACGGTAGCGACAAGGAAGTGCATTCCATTCCTACCTGTGTGTATTGAGTATCAAGGCTTGTTTGGGTGCTTCTACTTTCTCAAGATGAAGGAATATGATGCTATACTTGGTCTGGATTGGCTTGAGGAGCACTATGCCTTGGTTGATTATAGGGGGAAGAAGATTACTTTCTGTATTCCTAGAGAGGATGAGTTCTCACATCCGTTGCCAAGGAATTTAGTGGGAAGGTTTGTGATCTCCGCCATGAAAGCTATGAAGATGGTAAACAAGGGTTGTGATGCTTTCCTTGCCAGTGTGGTCTTAGTTCCTATGGCTGATCAGTCACCTACCCTTGGGGAGATTGAGGTTGTGCAGGAGTTCCCAGACGTGTTCCCTGATGATTTGTCTAGATTGCCGCCAGCAAGGGAGATAGAGTTCACTATAGAGTTGCTTCCAGGCACCTCACCTATCTCTAAGACTCCCTACTGGATGGCACCTACGGAGTTAGCTGAGCTAAGCAGTTGCAGGAATTGCTTGACAAGGGGTTCATTCACCCTAGCATGTCGCCATGGGGTGCACCTCTTCTATTCGTGAAGAAGAAAAATGGTTCCCTCAGGCTATGCATTGACTACAAGAAGCTCAATCAGGTGATAATGAAGAACAAGTACCCCTTGCCATGCATAGATGATTTGTTTGATCAACTGCAGAATGCATCCGTGTTTTCCAACATAGATCTGCGATCCGGCTACCATCAGTTGAGGATCAACGGAGAGGATGTGTTCAAGACTACATTTAGGACCCGCTATGGACACTATGAGTTCCTTGTGCTTCCATTTGGTTTGACTAATGCCCCTGCATCATTCATGGATCTCATGAATAGGGTGTTTAGGCCATATTTGGATAGTTTTGTTGTGGTGTTCCTAGAAGATGTGTTAGTCCATTCCCCGGATGAGGCTACACACCATGAGCATCTGAGGATTGGTCTGGAGGTTCTCCAAGAGCACAAGTTGTATGCCATGTTCAGAAAGTGCAACTTCTGGATGCGCGAGGTTCACTTCCTTGGGCTTGTCATCTCATGCGCTGGAGTTGCTGTTGATCCGGCGAAGGTTCAGGCGGTGTTAGAGTGGGAGTGTAACATCCCTGTTACCCCCCTTAGGTCAACAGCTCTCGGTTAGTATCGCGACATGCAGGGCCGTCGCCTTCTGAAGGCGAGGTAGGTAGCCGTCGTGTTCTTGATTAGAACGTGCCGGCTGCCCATGTCGCAACTTGGCTCTGACAGCAAATGACAGTTTTGTCATTTTGTTGTCTAGGCAGAACTTACATGTGTTTGTAGACATCCGGTTCTGACTATTGAGTTGGACCACATTTCTTGCTATCTTAGTGAGCCCCTAGTTTTCACTCACCTTGAGCCCATCATTAGCCTTATTTTGAGCCCATTAACAACTCAAATTGCCTTCAAATCCCGTCCATTATCACTTTGAGAGAGTCCTTGGACATATATAAGTCTTATCCATTCATATGATTGGCTGATAATTTGCAGTTATTTGGTTTTCTTGATGCGTCGTATCGTAGCGCCGCGTCTTAGTGTCGCGATGCTACGGGCTGCCGCGACAGCCCATGCATATCCATGCACGTGGGCATACTGTCGCGTCGCTCCTCCCCGTCGCGTCTCCATGTCGCGGCCCTACGATACGTCGCGACAGCAGTTGCGCATACAGGCCTCCGCAACCAACTCCTATTTATCCTCCCATAGGTTTATCTTTATCTCCAGGGAATATCTCAACCCCTTGGGCGGGATTTGGGCCCTAGGGACTCTCTTGAAGGTCCCAAGGACTCTCCCATGTGATTTTCCTTGGCATTTATCTCCCATTTTCACTTATTATCCATTTTAATGAGAGATTCTCTCTCAAAGGCTTATAAAAGCAAGGCCCCCTCTTCATGGACGGGGGAGCTCCGATTTTCACCCCAAAGGGCTGCCGAATTCTCCATTGAGCTATACTTAGCCTCATAGCCCTCCCATTTCCACTCCTTCCCTCACATTCCACCTCACAAAAGCTTGCTACTTCATCATCCATGGAGCATGGAGCGTGAGGAGGGCGACCCCCACTTCATCCAGGAGCTTCTGCACGATCATTTGAACATCATCCACGCCAGGGAGTCGCCCTAATGGGGCTCATTCTTCTCTCCTCCCCTGTTCCTCTATTTCTTCATGCATTTTATTTTATTTCTAGATAGGTTGCATCCCTTCCCATTCCCACATTTTCTTACTACCCAAGGGGTTTTAAAACCACACCCAGGTTCGTTCCCACTATGCTTTCTTTTTTCTTTTCATTTTTGGGAATAGTTACTATGCTTAACTTGTTCTAATAGGGATTTTCTTGTTTCTTTTTGTTTTGGCAGGCACCCAAGCGAGATCCCACAAGGAGCTATCGTCCTCTAGCCGGCTGGAGGATGGGAAGAAGGTCTCATCCATCATCTCCTGCCCAGAAGAGAATGCGACAGTGGAGAGGGACGCGACAAAGCGACGCGGCTGGCAATGTCGACGCGTTCTCAGCATCATCGCGACAGGTAACCCTGCCGCGACACCAGGTCCACTTCCATTCTCTTTCCCTTTCCTAGAATAGTTAACCCCTCACATTTTCTACTCATTAGGCAACTTTCTAGGTGGCGATCACATCCTATTTTCCATGCTATTAGATTTAATACGTGTTTGCGTGTTGAGGGGGGGCACAATCCCCGTGATTACACCTTTTGGCGATCACGATGGGACCTTCAGTTCTACCCTCATGGATTTAGTTTGCCTGCTTGCCATGTTTTCTTCCTTGTTTGTCATTTTAGTGGCCTGTTAGTCTTTTTTTTTGTTCTTTGTTTCCTGCTTTTTGTCACTCGGTTCGTGTCGCGGCGTATCGCGGGGATGCGACAGGCTCGCGGCACCCAACAAGGATGCGATAGCAGGTCAGCATTTTTCTTCTCATATGTAGCACCCCAGAAATTTTAATTACAAAAAAAATCGAAATAAATGGAAATAAATAATTTCCATAATACCAAAGTATTTAAACATATGTATCATTATCGTATGTGCTAAAATACATCAGAAAATTATGTAAAAATTATAAATCAACCCCAAACATTGTTACTAAGTGTTCCACAAAGAAATTGGTGCCAAGAAAAATCGTTTGGGCTAGGTTTAAGAATTATTGTGACCAATTATCCAAATTAGGAAACAAGTCAGAAAATCGTTAACACGAAAATACGACGAAACTATAAATTCAATAAAAAGGTTGGGGAGACTTCCAACATTCTATATTGATGACCTATTATCATAATTGGGCCATTGGACCTCATATGACCCAAAAATCAAATGAAGCAAGAAAATGTATGGAAATTCGTAACCATAAATAAGTTGAAATTAGAAAGTGGTAATTAGGGTTTAATTGGGATGCAATCATGCATTCTTGGCAACCCAAATTCGTGCCTACCCACCTATGGAGGTTGCTTGATGGCCAAGACTCTCTAATGGAGGGAGAGATCTTCAAATTATGGAAAGACACAAGCCAATCCCGCAACCCTTCTCTCCTTGTTGCATTAGGACTCCTAAAACCCATAGATGCTTAAATACTCTTCACCCAAACCCTAGGGACGAGTTTAGAACTTGCTGGGGTCGTGTGGAGGAGCTCTTGGTGGCTGGGGAGCTGTGGATCATCCACAAGAAGCTAATCTTCTTCCCCCGTTCTTCTTCTACGACCTGCACAAATCGTCCACTTCAAGTGACCAAAGGTAGTCCAAACCTAAACCAAACCTTGCAAGGCTTATACCCCTAAAAAGAGCATCAAGTCTACATTCTAACCAAGTGAAATGCCCAAATTCCATGCAGTATACGCGGAGTATTAAGCGTTCTTCAAACAGTGGTCTGAACACAGGTTTTCTGGAAAATAGGACTTCTTCAACCCAGAAGGTAGGTTTTCTCGGGCCAAATCTTAACATATCCTTTACCAATGTGTAGAGCATCAAGTTAACTTTCATTTCCCACTGGTTTCATCGAATTTCATTCAGTAGATTCTGAACTATAAGCATTTTCCCAAACTCGCGCACTATCACGGTTTTTCCTATTTTTTATTTGTTGCATGCACTTTGAGACAGAATTAGAGCAAACCCCCAACATTAAAGTTTTCCTACTAGTTGTCCTCATCATGTCTTGTGTTGAACATTTTGTCTAAATGTCATTAGTTAGAGAGTTATAAGCATGGTAAGAGGGTTGCTTTTTGAAACTTCGTTTTCAGGTAGCACTTGGCTTTTACATTCGAGTTTGACTTGATTAAAGCCAGTTGAAACCATCATTGTTTTCTAATTATGATTTACTGGAAGCACCCTTGCATGTCTAGGTTGGTTTAAAACTGGTTTCGTTATTTTTCATACATTGTGCAATTTGTTCTCTATTTTTGAAGCACCCTGTGTCAATATAAGGCAGTTCTGGACTGCAATCTGATGCCCTGTCCTTTCCCTGTTGTACTCTGGCACGGACCCTGTGAACGCGACGGCCCGATAGGCTGCGTTCACAAGGCCGTCGCAACAAAGTGCACTGTCATGATCTGATCGCGACAGGACATGTCGTCGCGATTTGCTGAGAACCTGTCGTGTTCCCTTCATACCCTTGTCGCGATCTGCCTGCTTGATCTGTCATGCCTGTCGCTACCTGTACAAGGCATTGTCGCATTCTGTTCTCGACCCGTCGTGACCCTTACCAGGATCCGTCGCGACCTCAGTATTTCGCATGAAACCCCAACTATTTTGTTTGTAAACTTTACCGTTATACCCAAGGTCTATTTAATATGATTTTAATGTGTAAATTGTATGTCATGGGTCTGATCATTGCATGATGTCTATTTAACGGCTTAAAAGTGTTTAACCCATTTAAAAAGCCTTAAATCCATGAATATTATTCTAAATTCTTTCTTAATGATATGATCATTCATGAAACTTGTGATTGACTCTTGTTACCATTCTAGCTTGATTAAATGATGATTATTATCTTTAAATCTTGCAAACCCATGTATAGTTAAATACATTGTCATTGCATGTCATCATGTTAAATGTTTTCCACGAATTTGAGACCGATGGATTGAGAATTGAGACGTGTATGTCACTACACACTTGCACATCTAGGCAGCCCTTTCTTGGGGATTTGGAAACTCTCTACTGGTCATTCCGAATCGATAGACTAGTGACCTTTTCTCTAAGGCCTCCGTAAATCTCCTCTGACCGTGGATTCCCATATGGCTAACGAGTTGGTTGTACCATTGAAGTTCTTTCGAGATAGCGTGCACTTCCTCTCTCATCTTGTTCTCGTGAGTGTGATTTAAAATATAGACTAAAGCTATTAATGTAAAGATTGAACTAAAGTATGAATCGTACCGTTATGCTGCCAAATTTATCTCTTGACCATTATTATCATGAAATCATGTTCAATTTACTTATTGTTGGTTCTCATCATTATCATGAACATGATATCACACATGCTTACATCTTGAAACTCTCATTGGCCATTATTAATGACTGTGGGTATCTACATTTGAAATTTAAGTGAGATGCTGACAGGGCACGGCGTGTGTCCAAGGGCTCCAGTCTAGCCCCAATGACAGCGAGTCATAAATATATTGTTAACCATGGGGTATAATGATTACTGACGTTGCATCTGCGCTGGGAGTCGTGCGTGTCGTGTTGAATGATAGATACAATAACCACATACACGTGTCCTGTTGTACATTCTTGATGGATTAGTGTCTACGTGCCTGATTAGTGTTACATGATCGTGCTCGTGTGTGCTTGCTTGCTTGCGTGATATGGCCATCCTGTATTTAATGCAACTAGTGATATCTTGCATTCTTGACATCAAGTGAAATCTTGTGTGCTTGTACAAAGTGATCTACTGCTAGTTCTATCTTGTCATCTTATTCAAAAATCTTGTTCTATCGTGATCACTCTATCTAGCTTGTCCATGTATCATGTTTTAATGAGTTTTATTCGCACATGCATATCATGACATTCATCGTGCTTACCTAGTTCCAAAATGTTAATCATTTATATCATTGCCCGCACATTGAGATATAAATCCTACTGGGCTAGTTTGCTCATCCCCTACTTTTACCCAATCTAGGTGACTATGAAGTTCAAGAGGAAGAGCAAGTCGAGGATGGGAATGCGTCCGAGTGAAGAGCGTTCCAATTATGAGTCTATCTATAGTTAGTTTATTTTTAGTGGTAGAACAATGTAATAGGAAGTGAGGTATTATGTACTTTTTCTTTTATTGAGTCTTAGTCCTGTAATAGTTTCCATTTGGAATATAATGAGTTGAGATTTGAATAAAAGATTACTTAAGTTCAATATCTGGGCCCTATGATGATGTATGTTGTTATACATTTAGTGCGTCTAGCTAGAGGCTTATTTTGCCGACTGTTCACGTCTCGGGTTATCGTCTCGAATTATTTCTGATTTATTATCAATATCTGCTGCAAAATTCTCGGGACGTGACAGTTTAGTGGTATCAGAGCCTAGGAATACCAAATAGCATATATGTCTCAGGAATAGGAGATACCTATGGAACCTAGGTCATGGAAATTAAATACAGTACCTGGTGAGAATGGGTAGAGACTGGGAATATGTTAGCAAGAATTAAACACTCCTACCTATTGACTCTGATAATGTATCTAGAGACATTAATTGGTTTCCATTCTTTTCTCAGGAACCCTCATAACTCTTGCACTCAACTGCAATGGCTCGCAACCAATGGCAAGCTATGCAAGAAACAGTAGCTGGATTGACTCAGGCCCTGCAAAATGTGGTTCAGGCTGCTGCAGTTAGAAATGGAGCCGGTGATTTGCACCACAATTTTAGGAGTTTGAACCCTCCTCGTTTCTCTGGATCCTCTGATCCGGACGAAGCAGAGAACTGGCAGGAGGAGATAGAAAGGATCTTCCAAGTCATGCAATGCACTAACAGGGAGAAGGTGGTACTGGCCACTTTCTAATTCACTAAGGATGCTCGAGCATGGTGGAAGGCCACATCGGCCCACCTGCCTAATGTTGGCGAACTGGAGTGGGCCGGATTCCTGGAGATATTCCGGGGAAAGTATTTCTCTGAGAGAGTCAAGGAGAAGAAGGCAGCGGAGTTTGCCACACTAAAACAGAAAGGGATGTCTGTGGCTGAGTATGAGGCTCAGTTCGCGTGTCTTGCTGTGTATGCCCCACACTTGGTGGGAACTGAAAGACTTAAGGCAAATCGGTTCATGGATGGGCTCAGGCCCATGTTCATTGAAAGGCTTGGACCACACAACATTCAAACTTACACTGAGATGGTCCAAAGAGCTCAGCTGGTAGAAGACACCATGGCCAAAGTAGAGGGCATGAGGGGCAAGGACAACTCCAAGCCGGTCTTCATCAAGAAGGGAGCACCCAATATTGCTCCAACTTTTCATAACAACAACGTCAACAACAACAACAACAAGAGGCCGAATACCAGAAGAGATGTTGCCGGAGACAAGAGAGTCAATGTGGAAGGTAGGCAGTTGGCTGAAAACTGCAAATTCTGTGATAAACTGGGGCACCGAGCTGAAGAATGCTAGAAGAAGCTCGGGGCATGCTTGAAATGCAGAGGTCGTGACAACGTATTCCTGATTGTCCTATACTGAAGGATCAGCCAGCTAGAGCTCAGAATGTACCACGGCGTCAGGGATGCCTTAATGCTGTTTTAGAAGCTGACCTACCTGAGGAAGGGGGTATGGTGGAAGGTACCATTTTCATACACTCGCAACCTGCATTCGTGCTTATTGATACTGGAGCTGCATATTCATTTATTTCCACCACATTTGCTGCAACTCTACCTGTCCAACCTGTACCCTTAAAATCCAAGATCACTGTAGCTTCTCCACTTGGCTTAGAATCTAAACTTACCCACTACTTGCCAAAATGTGAAACTATAATTGGAGGACACAATCTCCCTGTAGACCTTATCTGTTTAGATATGAAGGGTTATGATGCCATTTTTGGTGTCGATTGGCTAATCAAATATGATGCTGATGTAAACTGTCGCCATAGGATGGTCACTTTCAAAAGACCAAACCTCCCAACTCTATCACTACTTGGCACCCGTTATCACAAACACCCTATCTTGATATCCTCCTTAAAGGCTTCTAAGATGATCAACCAGGGTTGTGATGCTTTCCTAGTTTCAGTCTTGGCAATTGAAAAGAAGAAACCATCCGTAGAAGACATTCCAATAGCCAGGGACTATCCTGATGTATTTCCAGAGGAATTACCTGGTATACCACCTGAGCGGGAGGTAAACTTCACCATTGAGTTACTCCCTGGGGCAGCCCCTGTTTCAAGAGCTCCGTATCGCATGTCCCCTGTGGAATTGCAAGAGTTGAAGAGACAAATCCAGGAATTGCTAGATCAGGGTTTTATCAGGCCTAGCACATCCCCGTGGGGAGCGCCAGTGCTATTTGTCAGGAAGAAGGACGGGACAATGAGGCTATGCATTGATTACTGTCAGTTAAACCAGTTGACAATAAAGAATAAGTATCCACTGCCTCGCATCGATGAGCTATTTGACCAGATCTCTGGTGCACAATACTTCTCCAAGATAGATCTAAGATCAGGCTACCATCAACTAAGAATAAAGGAGGAGGATATTCACAAGTCTGCATTCCGGAGTAGATACGGTCACTATGAGTTCGTGGTCATGCCGTTTGGTTTAACAAATGCTCCAGCGGCTTTCATGCAACTTATGAACAATATTTATAGGCCATACTTGGACCAGTTTATAGTGGTGTTATTGATGACATTCTTATTTACTCCAAATCCAAAGAAGAACATGAGGAACACTTGAAGGTTGCTATGCAAGTGCTCAGAGATAATCAACTCTATGCTAAACTTAGTAAGTGTGAATTCTATATGGAGGAAGTGTCTTTCCTTGGTCACATTATATCCAAGGAGGGAATCTCTGTGGACCCATCCAAGGTGGAGGCAGTAAAGAACTGGGAAAGGTCGACAACTGTGTCGGAGATTAGGAGTTTTCTGGGTTTAGCCGGTTATTATCGTCGCTTCATCAAAGATTTCTCACAGATAGCTGTACCATTGACCAGGCTTACCAGGAAGGAGAATCCATTTGCATGGACTGATGAATGTGAAGAAAGTTTCAAGGCGTTGAAAGGACACCTTACCTCGGCACCCGTACTGACACTGCCAGTTGCTGGGGGTAGTTTTGAAGTATACACCGATGCATCCGGGATCGGCCTTGGCTGTGTGCTGATGCAAAATGGGAAAGTTATATGCTACGCGTCCAGATAATTGAAGAAGCACGAGGATAATTATCCTGTACATGATCTGGATCTAGTTGTTGTAGTCTTCGCCTTGAAGATATGGCGTCATTATCTATATGGTGAGAAATTCATTGTGTTTTATGACCATAAAAACATGAAGTATCTGTTTTCTCAGCAGGACTTGAATATGAGACAGCGGAGGTGGTTGGAGTATCTCAAAGACTTTGACTTCACGATTCAATATCATCCAGGAAAAGCAAATGTTGTGGCAGATGCTCTAAGTAGGAAGCCAATGATCACATTGTCAAGTTTAATGGTGGACGAATGGAAGTTATTAGAAGACTTGCCAAGTTAAATATTGATGCTGACATAAAAGAGAAGGGATGCCTTGTTGCTAGTGTTAGAGCACAACCTACACTATTGGAGGACATTACAACACTCCAAGACAATGACCTTGTACTTGTGGAGATTAAGGCTAATCTAGACCAGATGCCGGATTTCTCATTAACTGAAGATGGAAGACTATTGTTTCGGGATCAAGTCTGTGTACCTGACCATGCGGAGACAAAGAAAATGATTATGGATGAGGCTCACAAGATCAGGTATACCATTCATCCTGGATCTACCAAAATGTATCAAGATTTGAAAAGAAGCTTTTGGTGGCCTAATATGAAGAGAGAGGTGGCGGAATATGTCGCCCGATGCTTAACATGTCAAAAAGTCAAGGCGGAACACTTGCGACCCGTAGGTAAACTCAAAACCCTAGAAATCTCGGCATGGAAATGGGAAGGGATAGGGATGGACTTTATTTTCGGACTACCCAGATCTAGAGGTGGATTCGATGGTATCTGGGTTATTGTCGACCGCTTAACTAAGTCGGCTCACTTCTTGCCAGTGAAGAATAAATGGTCAGTAGATGTTGTGGCTGCATTGTATGTGAAGGAAATAGTCAGATTACATGGAGTACCGGTGTCTATCGTGTCTGATAGAGACCCTAGCTTTACATCCCACTTTTGGAAAGGACTGCACTACTCCTTGGGATCTAAACTAACTTTAGCACGGCTTTCCATCCACAGACAGATGGTCAGACGGAGAGAACCAACCAGGTGATTGAAGATATGCTTAGAGCATGTGTCCTAGATTTTGGAGGTAACTGGCATGAACACTTACCTCTTGTGGAGTTCGCCTACAATAATAGCTATCAAGCTAGCATTCAAATGGCACCATTTGAAGCACTCTATGGCAGGAGTTGCCGATCTCCAATATGCTGGTATGAGGTTGGCGAAAAACAAATGCTAGGACCAGAAATGATAAGGGAAACCATAGGAAAGGTAAAGCTTATTAAAGAAAGAATGGCAGTGGCGCAGCAAAGACAAAAGGCATATGCGGATAATAGAAGAAGAGACCTGGAGTTTCAGGTTGGTGAACATGTATTCTTGAAAGTGTCCCCAGGCCGTGGGATCAGGCGTTTTGGTATTAAAGGCAAGTTGTCACCAAGGTTCGTCGGGCCTTTCAAAATTCTTGAAAGAGTCGGCGAGGTGGCTTACCGTCTCACTTTACCACCACAAATGGAGGGAATACACAATGTGTTTCACATATCCATGTTGAAAAAGTATGTAAGAGACCCATGGCATGTCATTGAATATGAGCTCCTGGAATTCAACAAAGACGGAACATATCAAGAGAAGCCAATTAAGATCGTGGACCGGGAACTGCGCCAACTAAGGAACAAGGTCATCCCACTAGTAAAGGTTAGATGGAATCAACGCATGGATGAAGACGACATGTGGGAAACCGAGGAAGCAATGCGCAAAAGATACCCAGAGCTATTCATAAGTAAGTACACCTCACTTGTACAATAACTTTCTATGCATGAATTTGGGGACCAAATTCTCTTAAGTGGGGGAGGGTGTAGCACCCCAGAAATTTTAATTAAAAAAAAATCGAAATAAATGGAAATAAATAATTTCCATAATACCAAAGTATTTAAACATATGTATCATTATCGTATGTGCTAAAATACATCAGAAAATTTCGTAAAAATTATAAATCAACCCCAAACATTGTTACTAAGTGTTCCACAAAGAAATTGGTGCCAAGAAAAATCGTTTGGGCTAGGTTTAAGAATTATTGTGACCAATTATCCAAATTAGGAAACAAGTCAAAATCGTTAACACGAAAATACAACGCAACTATAAATTCAATAAAAAGGTTGGGAAGACTTCCAACATTATATATTGATGACCCATTATCATAATTGGGCCATTGGACCTCATATGACCCAAAAATCAAATGAAGCAAGAAAATGCATGGAAATTCGTAACAATAAATAAGTTGAAATTAGAAAGTGGTAATTAGGGTTTAATTGGGATGCAATCATGCATTCATGGCAACCCAAATTCGTGCCTACCCACCCATGGAGGTTGCTTGATGGCCAAGACTCTCTAATGGAGGGAGAGATCTTCAAATTATGGAAAGACACAAGCCAATCCCACAACCCTTCTCTCCTTGTTGCATTAGGACTCCTAAAACCCATAGATGCTTAAATACTCTTCACCCAAACCCTAGGGACGAGTTTAGAACTTGCTGGGGTCATGTGGAGGAGCTCTTGGTGGCTGGGGAGCTGTGGATCATCCACAAGAAGCTAATCTTCTTCCCCCGTTCTTCTGCTACAACCTGCACAAACCGTCCACTTGAAGTCGACCAAAGATAGGCCAAACCTAAAAAAAACCTTGCAAGTCTTATACCCCTAGAAAGAGGGTCAAGTCTACATTCTAACCCAAGTGAAATGCCCAAATTCCATGCAGTATACACGGAGTATTAAGCGTTCTTCAAATAGTGGTCTGAACACGGGTTTTCTGGAAAAATGGGACTTCTTCAACCCAGAAAGTAGGTTTTCTCAGACCAAACCTTAACATATCCTATACCAATGTGTAGAGCATCAATTTAACTTTCATTTCCCACTGGTTTCATCAAATTTCATTGAGTAGATTCTGAACTATAAGCGTTTTCCCAAAGTCGCGCACTGTCAGGGTTTTTCCCATTCTTTTTTTATTGCATGCAATTTGAGATCGAATTAGAGCAAACCCCCAACATGAAAGTTTTCCTACTAGTTGTCCTCGTCATTAGTTAGAGAGTTATAAGCATGGTAAGAGGGTTGATGTTTGAAACTTCGTTTTCATGTAGCACTTGGCTTTTACGTTTGAGTTTGACTTGATTAAAGCCGGTCGAAACCATCATTGTTTTCTAATTACGATTTACTGGAAGCACCCTTGCATGTCTAGGTTGGTTTAAAACTGGTTTCGTTATTTTTCATGCATTTTGCAATTTGTTCTCTATTTTTGAAGCACCCTGTGTCAATATAAGGCAGTTCTGGACTGCAATCCGATGCCCTGTCCTTTCCCTGTTGTACTCTGGCACGGACCCTGTGCACGCGACGGCCCGATAGGCCGCGTTCACAAGGCCGTCGCGACAGAGCACACTGTCATGATCTAATCGCGATAGGACATGTCGTCGTGATCTGCTGAGAACCTGTCACGTTCCCTTCATACCCCTGTCGTGATCTGCCTGCTTGTTCTGTCATGCCTGCCGCGACCTGTACAAGGCACTGTCACGTTCTATTCCCGACCCATCGCGACCCTTACCAGGATCCGTCGTGGCCTCAATATTTCGCATGAAGCCCCAACTATTTTGTTTGTAAACTTTAACGTTATACCCAAGGTCTGTTTAATATGATTTTAATGTGTAAATTGCATGTCATAGGTCTGATCATTGCATGATATCTATTTAATGGCTTAAAAGTGTTTAACCCATTTAAAAAGACTTAAATATATGAATATTATTCTAAATTCTTTCTTAATGATATGATCATTCATGAAACTTGTGACTGACTCTTGTTACCATTCTGGCTTGATTAAATGATGATTATTATCTTAAAATCTTGCAAACCCATGTATAGTTAAATACATTGTCATTGCATGTCATCATGTTAAATGTTTTCCACGAGTTTGAGACCGATGGATTGAGAATTGAGACGTGTATGTCACTACACACTTGCACATGTAGGCAGCCCTTTCTTGGGGATTTGGAAACTCTCTACCGGTCATTCCGAATCGGTAGACTAGTGACCTTTTCTCTAAGGCCTCCATAAATCTCCTCTGACCAAGGATTCCCATATGACTGACGAGTTGGTTGTACCATTGAAGTTCCTTGGAGATAGCGTGCACTTCCTCTCTCATCTTGTTCTCGTGAGTGTGATTTACAATATAGACTAAAGCCATTAATGTAAAGATTGAACCAAAGTATGAATCGTACCGTTATGCTGCCAAATTTATCTCTTGACCATTATTATCATGAAATCATGTTCAATTTACTTATTGTTGGTTCTCATCATTATCATGAACATGATATCACACATGCTTACATCTTGAAACTCTCATTGGACATTATTAATGACTGTGGGTATCTACATTTGAAATTTAAGTGAGATGCTGACAGGGCACGGCGTGTGTCCAAGGGCTCCGGTCTAGCCGCAATGACGGTGAGTCATAAATATACTGTTAACCATGGGGTATAATGATTACTGGTGTTGCATTTGCGCTGGGAGTCGTGCGTGTCGTGTTGAATGATAGATACAATAATCACATACACGTGTCCTGTTGTACATTCTTGATGGATCTTTTCTTGGTGTACATTAGTGTCTACGTGCCTGATTAGTGTTACATGATCGTGCTCGTGCGTGCTTACTTGCTTGCGTGATATGGCCATCCTACATTTAATGCAATTAGTGATATCTTGCGTTCTTGACATCAAGTGAAATCTTGCGTGCTTGTACAAAGTGATCTACTGCTAGTTCTATCTTGTCATCTTATTCAAAAATCTTGTTCTATCGTGATCACTCTATCTAGCTTGTCCATGTATCATGTTTTAATGAGTTTTATTCGCACATTCATATCATGACATTCATCGTGCTTACCTAGTTCCAAAATGTTAATCATTTATATCATTGCCCGCACATTGAGATATAAATCCTACTGGGCTAGTTTGCTCATCCCCTACTTTTACCCAATCTAGGTGACTATGAAGTTCAAGGGGAAGAGCAAGTCGAGGATGGGAATGCGTCCGAGTGAAAAGCGTTCCAATTATGAGTCTATCTATAGTTAGTTTATTTTTGAGTGGTAAAACAATGTAGTAGGAAGTGAGGTATTATATACTTTTTCTTTTATTGAGTCTTAGTCCTGTAATAGTTTCCATTTGGAATATAATGAGTTGAGATTTCAATAAAGATTAGTTAAGTTCAATATCTGGGCCCTATGATGATGTATGTTGTTATACATTTAGTGTGTGCTAGCTAGAGGCTTATTTTGCCGACTGTTCACGTCTCGGGTTATCGTCTCGAATTATTTCCAATTTATTATCAATATCCGCTGCAAAATTCTCGCGACTTGTCATTATATCTACCTTTTCCTACTTCTATGAGATCATGCATCCCTGTTCCATGTCTCTGTACCATGGCTTGTAGTGTTTTTTGGATGTTAGAATCCTGTTAGGGTTCAAGTTTTCCTTTTCTTTTCATTTGTAAGTTTTCGTGATATGTCGCGGTATGGCGTAGGGACGTGACAAGGTCGCGTCAAGCATATGCGTCGCGTCAACAGGTACGCTTTGTATGTCACTATTTTCATCCATGAATCGATTTCTGGGTGCTTCATGATCCGTTCTGTATCAATTGAGTGATTTGTTGCACTTTTATCATCTGTTAGGGTAGTCTGTTTGAGTCTGGTTTGTGACTTACTTTGTTCTCGGGCTTCTACTCTTATCGCGGCCGGCCGCCCTGTCGCGATAAGGTCGCAGTGTATACGGCTGCCGCGGCTCTGCCCGAGAGCTTGTTTGTCACCCTGTTTGATCTTCATTTGTTACTCTTGCATACATTTTGGGCACTTAGGCCCTTTGCATACGCTATTCATCCCATTTGTTCAGGTTCCCCCTTGGTCGAGTGAGCCCTCTCACCTATGAGCACTCGTAGACTGACTTGGGCCCACCTTCCAAGGACCTCCGTAAGTCCTCGTGACCGTACGCACATTGCGGTTCACCGGGCCGGTTGTACCCGTTGCACCAATAGTCCGAGCCACCCCTCGCATGTGAGTGTGTACCACCCTTAGATACACCGGAGGATTCGAGTCCATTCCTACTAGGGTCCACTTGGCTGAGTGATATCTCCTTAATCAATTCATTTAAAGGTCAGGTGCGAACTTTAAGAAATTTGTGCATTAATCATGACAACTTGAGTGCTTCGGTTCATCCCTCCTCCTCTCAGTCTTTCTTGCTGTGTTAGAGTCTAGGTGTTGTCAGTATCACCTCCTATTTGTTCTGGGGGTTGCATGCGTCATTGTTTAGGGAGATCGAGTCAGTCCCTTCCGATCCTTGTATTCTATCATAATCCCTTGTTCGACATGGACCAATTCCGGGTCCTTGCCGACGATGTCCTGCCCATCAGGCTCCTCGAGGATGTGGCCCAACCCTCTACGACCATACTCTCAGGGCACATCCAACCTCCCCTCATCATCGGGACTCAATCCTGTCCTCCTTCTCCTCCAGGGGGAGATGACCCCCATTCGCAATTCAGTCAGCTTCTCCCCCATCTCACTCCGGACCAAATCCGCAATTTCTAGCTATTCCCAAGGGGAAGCGACCTCTATCCCCCTCAGGTCAGAATTCAATCCGACTGACAGATTCCTCCGCCCGTGTTGCCTCAGCACCCCACCTTCCTTCCTCAGGGGCAGATCCTACACCCCTTCGTCCTCGGGCCATCCATTTCTCGGAACCAAGCTATCTTCGGGCACGAGAAGTTCGGCCTCGATCCCCTCCAACCTCAACATATTATACGGCTGAACCTGCTCCCCTCCCCCGTGAGAGGTCCCACTCTTTTGAGCAACCTCGCTCCCTTGTCTCTGCGCACCATATCCAAACTCCTTCCAACTTTCTTGCGGAATGGACAAGTATGAAAAAGGAGCTCCATGACCTCAGGAGGCAAATCGACCCTCGGAAGGTAGCTGACATTGCTCTCCCATCTTTCCAACACCTCCGGGTACCAACCCAGTCGGAGCTCCCTGTTTACCGGCGGTACTCTGGGGTAGGGGACCCATATGTTCATTTAAAGGATTTTGTCTATGAATTTGCACCGTACAAGTATGACCGCCACCTTATGGCATATATGTTTAGAAAATCCCTAGATGGTTCGGCCCTAGAATGGTTCTATTCTTTGCCCCCTGAGGAAGCAGAGGACTTCTAAATCGTTCAAGAGAGGTTCCTACAGCAATTCCAAGATCGGGTCAGACCCGAATACTCCTTTGTGGATCTAGAAGCTGAAAAGATGAAGCCCGAGGAGGAGTTCTCAACTTATGCTGACCGATGGCGTTCATTAGGTTCGTTGCCCCATGCTGGAGGAGGAGAAAGTAAAGCTATTAATTTCCAATGCTACCCCAAGTTACCGATCCATCTTGGCCATGAATGACATTACTACCATGCACCAGCTATATAGCCGAGCCCGTTTCATTCAGACCCAACTCAAGGACTCGCCTATACACTCTATGTTTGAGAGCCCTAAATCCCATTACACCAAGAAGCCTCAAGGCCCCGTCACTGAGGGGATCCAAACCAATGAGCAAGTGGGTGCAGTAAGTAACCCCCAAGGCCCGATAGGTAGGTCTCCATAGACCCAGCAATCTCAGCAGCCATGGAGTAACAATAGGCAGCAACTTCCCAGGGTCAGAACCCTCCATAAGACCAGCGCCAGTACTCCCAAGTTCCTCCTCCTCAGAATGGCTATGCCCCCAGAAAGCCCAACGGACACAAAAGAGCCCAATATCCTCCTCTGCCCAAGTCTTTGGACGATGCCTTTGCATCCGTTATGTCCTTAAATGCCCTTAGACTTCCTCCTGAGAAGGCAAATTGGAATATGGCAGCGGACCAAACAAAGTATTTTGTCTACCATCGCCATCCGGGCTACAATGTGTCGGATTGTTTCCAATTCTGGGACATAATATATGATCTTCATGAGCAGAACCAAATTGATTGGGCAGAAATAAAGAGGTTGATCCAGACTATAAGAGATCAACAGGGTCAGAGGCAATAGCAGTAACAGCAAAGGCGACAGCAGCAGCAGCAGCAACAACAACAACAACAACAACAGTTCCAACCCTTCCAACAACAGTACCAGCAACAGCTATAATAACAGCAGCCGCAGCAGCAGGCAAATGACCTTGGCATAATCTGCAACCCCATGCCTCAACACCCGCCTGCTCTAAACCCCCAACCTACTCCACCACCTCCTCCACCCGCGCATGTTAACCCAGTCATCCACCACCCACCACCAGAAGCTCAATGGGCCTTCGACGATGAACATGAAGTGGGCTAGCTTTTGGTTATTTCCCATATCACACCCCCTTCCACCACACCTACATCCACTGGGCCTCCCTCCTTCGCACCCACTATTGCCACCATCACCTCACCATCCTACAACTCCCCAGTCATATCACCCATTATCCCTTCGTCCAGCAACATCTCTCTCTCCCCTACGCCAGCGCTATTACTAGCCAACCCCTCCATTCTTGACACCTCATCTCCTCCACTCCACCATAACCTCACCCTGCGGAGCGGGCGGATGTTCCATCGGGTGTACCCTAATGCATCTGTATCCATGCCAGGTCAACCGGCATAGCAAACCAGCACTCAACAGCAACAAGATATGGAAGAGATAGACCCGGTCTCGGGGACCCAATATGACATTCTGAAGCATTTGGATCAAACCCCCGCCAAAATCTCCATATTAGAGCTGATCAAAAGGTCACAGACTCACCAAGATGCCCTAAGGGCCTTACTGCAGAGGGTCATGGTCAGTGAGGACATGAACCCCGACAATCTGCCTTCTGTACTTTCTATTGTGAACAGGGGACCCCACTATTACATTTGCTGATGGTGAATTAGCTGCCCCTGAAGCCAGGAAGATGCCTTTGTGTGTGACACTCACTATAAACAAGGTGGCCATTGACTCAACGCTAGTAGATACAGGGGCCTCCATTAATGTATGCCCGTTGAGCACCCTAAGCGCCTGCAACATCTCAGAGCGCCAATTGCAGCCTACCCCCACCACCATAGCTGCCTACGACAATTCACGACGTGCCTGTCATGGGATTCTCACGTTGCAAGCAGAGCTAGGGCCACTTGTCATGTCAATTGAATTTTATGTGTTGAACATCGATCACAGTTACAAGGCCATCTTAGGTCGCCTGTGGATTGAGTCACTAGGGGCAGTGCCTTCCACGACACATCAATGTTTGAAATTCCCCTTCCAAGGGTGGATAGTCAAGGTTAACAGCGTAGCAACGACCCACACAGTTGAAGCTGTTGAGAGAGTATTGCCATCAGTATGGCCATCCAATAAGCCCGTCATTTCAGTGCTCGATGTCAACTATCCCTGGGCTTATACATTCTCTTCTAACCGCCCAATCAGGTCCCCATCAATGATAGCTGTCAGGAAGGATGTGACCACAAACACAAAAGGTTGGGATATCATGTTCAGACTCGGCTATCAGTCAGGAAAAGGTTTGGGTGCTCATCTCCAAGGGAGAACCAAAACAGTGGCCAGCACAAAGAAATTCACAAAACATGGTTTAGGATACTCGGAATGGGCTGCATTCTCATCTTCTTCACACTCAGACCATGGCCCCCTCACCTGGACATTGTATGATCATTTTGTCAGAGGGCCGGCACAGCCTGGATACAACAACACGATGGAAGAGGCACCAAAGTCAGCATACCAAGCCCTAGAAGCTCAGCGACCCAGCAAGAAGAAGAGAGCCGAGTCAGATACAGAAACACCAGACCTTGATGATTTGATCTCGGCGGTCAGTTTGTTGTTCAATGAACCAGAAGCCGAGACAGAGAAACCAGACTTGGAGGATCTAATCTCAGCGGTCAACCACTTGTTCACCGAGGATGACATGTCACTGTCTCGGGTAGCAGCCCCATCAGCATCAGCAGCCACCACCAAGTGACAGTTGCTTGGATTTGGTGAGGAATTTGAGATCATAAATCCAGCCGATTTACAAAGGAGCTCTGGCTAGGGTTTTCCCGGCCTCCTATTCATTTCATTTCATCCATCCTTGTCCCAAATTTTGAGTTAATTCCCTTATCTCCACCCTTCATTCTCCAATTCTCCCCCGACGTTGTTGAAGCGTTAATCCACCCTTCACCCCTCTTCACCATCTTCCTTAATGGCTCGGTCCTGTCCTTTTTCCGAAGCCTCCTAATTTAATGTAGTTCTTTTCATTGTCAAATTAAAACAAAATAATAATAATAAATAAATAAAATGTGTGTTCCCCATTCGTCTTACCCCCCTTTCTTCGGACGGTGATCCCCGCCTTCTCCTTTCCCTTTTCTTCGGACGGTGATCCCCATCTTCTCCTCTCTCCTCTTCGTAGGACGGCGATCCCCGTCCTCCTTTTCTTTTTTGACTCATCCTTTCCGCTTTTTGCCTTCAGCTGTCCGGCTCTCACACTTTCTCTCGATGGCGATCCCCGTCACCCTCGCGCTTCCCCTTCGCTTTGACGGCGATCCCGGTCACCCTCTACCTCGACGGCGATCCCCGTTACTCCCCTTTTCTCCTGGGCGGCGATCCCCGTCCTTCTCCTCATTCTGCTCAAGCTGTGCTTTCGCCTGTTGACCGACATAGTCGTCCTGGGCGATCTGGGTAAGGAGCCTTCTGTCCCCCTGCACCCCAACTCTGCTGCAAGCACCCTGAGCTCGGGTGGCCCGCCTCCTCCTCCAGTCCCATCGGAGAACCTTTGCGGCACTGCCGCACCCTTTCCTTTCCTTTCCAATAAATCTCCGGATACTCATCCAGAGTCTTCTGTAAATATCAAGCCTAGTTTAGATTCAGGGGTAGAATCTAGCAAGTCCCCGTCCCAGTCTAGGAAGAAGAAGGGTAATGGCATACCCCGTAGGTATCTGTTAGACTTGGTACAAAGGTATGGCGCTCTTCTAGCTGTCTAAGAGTTCATCCAAGAAGCAGTAGTTCTAAACATAGAGGATCTGCACAAAGAGGAAAGGCTAGACGATGGATTCGGTGTGTATGAGATCTTGGCCGAAGATGACCCATTGGAGGAAAATGATTGCGAGATAGAGGATGCTGCCGAGATGTATGCAAGCGGCATGAGAAGATTCGATAAGCCTACCTCAGCAGTAGACGAACCCAACAAAGAGGTAAATGTGGGAACAGAAGAGGACCCAAGGCTCTTGACCATAGCTTTCAGTCTCCCTCCTGAAGAAGAAGAAGCACTCATAGAGATGCTAAGGGAGTTTAAAGATTCCTTTGCCTGGTCCTACGACGACATGCCCGACATTGAACCCGAATTGGTAGAACATAAGCAAAAGCTAAGGAGGTTCCTCCCCCACATCGCTCTGAAGATGAAAGAGGAAATTGATAAACTACACAAAGCCAAGTTCATTAGTGTTGTCCTCTATCCATTGTGGGTGGCGAACATAGTCTCAGTGATGAAGAAGGACGGAAGGGTGTGCATTTGCATAGACTTCCGGGACTTGAATAAGGCATGTCCAAAGGATGATTTCCCGTTACTTCACTTGGATGTCTTGATTGATAACACCGCGGGGTTCGAAACTCTATCATTTATGGATGGGTACTCAGGCTATAATCAGATTTGTCTAGCCCCGGAGGACCAAGAGAAGACCTCCTTCACCACCCCCTGGGGAACTTATTGCTATGTGGTCATGCCATTTAGATTAAAGAATGCCGACGCCACCTATCAAAGGGCAATGTTAGCTATCTTCCACGGCATCATACATAACGATGTTGAGGTTTATGTGGATGATATTGTGGTGAAGTCTCGAACCAGAAGAGAACACTCCTCTGTGCTTGCCAGGGTTTTTCGTCGCGCACAAGAATATCAGCTGAAGATGAATCCGAAGAAGTGAGTATTTGGGGTTTCTTCAGGTAAATTGCTAGGGTTTATAGTCAGCAAACGGGGGATTCAGATAGACCCGCACAAGGCCAAGGCTATAAATGAAATGCCTCCTCCCAAGAACATATCTGAGCTTCGAGGTTTGATTGGTCGGCTTCAGTTCATAAGGAGATTCATATCTCAGCATTCCCAAAGATGTTGTCCCTTCTATGAACTGTTGAAAGGAGGAGTAAGTTTCGAATGGAACGCCAAGTGCCAAGAAGCCTTTGATGAGCTCAAGAGTTATCTCATGAATCCGCTCGTTCTATAGGCGCCTGTCCCTGGGAAACCCTTAATCCTATAGCTGTCGACTATTGAGGACTCCCTAGGAGCTGTTCTTGCTCAACATGACGAATCTGGCAAAGAAAGGGCAGTCTATTACCTATCTAGGCTCTTCAATCCCTCCGAGCTCAGACTCACCACGATGGAGAAAACATGTGCAGTGCTAGTTTGGGTAGTGCAGAAATTGAAGCACTACTTCATAGCTCATAAGGTGAGTTTGATTTTTAGAATGGACCTTATTAGGTATCTCCTGGAGAAGCCAGTCCTCGCCGACAGATTGGCACGCTGGCAAAGTTTCCTCTCTCAATTCGATATCACCTTTATAGTTCAGAAGGCCATAAAAAGGTATGCCATTGCTGAGCACCTTGCTCACCTTCCTCTCCCCCTCAGTGACACGGTTCATGAGGAATTCCCCGATGAAAACCTGTCACTCATCTCTCACAATCCCTTCTGGTCGCTCCACTTCGATGGAGCTCTCAATTCTAGGGGACGGGGCATAGGTGCTGTTTTGCTCACCCCAGAAGGGATCACCATTCCTCTAGCCTATCAACTCCAATTCTATGCCACCAACAATATCTCCGAGTATGAGGCTCTCCTTGCCGGTCTTAAGGTTGCCTACCTCTTAGGAGTGCGTCATCTCAAGATCATAGGAGACTCTCAACTCGTTCTTCGGCAAGTCCTTTCTACTTACCGCATTCGTGACCCTAAACTCAAGCCCTATCAGGATCTGGTCACACTCCTAGCCAAGCAATTCCGTCAACTCATCTACATTCATACTCCTCGCTCTCAGAATATCCTAGCCGATGCCCTGGCATCCTTGGCCTCCTCTCTCTCCTTCCCTCTCAGCCGCAGTGCTGAGACAATCACTGTTCAAAGGTTAGAGGCTCCCTCCACTCAGGATCCTTGGTTCGTTAACCTTAGGAGCTCTCTAGTCTTGAAGGCAGAGAGAAAAGAAGCAAAGGAGTTATTGCTTATGGAGCTAGGAGAAATGATGGAAGAAGAAAGGCCGTGGTACCATGAAATTGAGCAGTATTGCAGGGATTGTACCTTCCCAGAGGAAGCTGAAGCGGAGGATAAGAGAGCCATCCGTAGAGCGGCGTTGAGGTATACCATTATTAGTAAAGTGCTCTACTGACGCGCTCTAAATGGAATGCTCCTCCGATGTTTTTCAGACGAAGAGGCTTGGAAGGTAGTGGAAGGATCCCACTCCAGTGAATGTGGAGGGCATGTGAATAGCCAAATGTTGGCTAAAAAAATTCTTAGGTAGGGCTACTACTGGCCGACCCTAGAAGAAGACTGTACCACCTACATTCGTAGGTGTGTCAAATGCCAGATCTATGCCGACAAAATCCATGCCCCTTCTTCCTCTTTGCATCCACTATATTCCCCTTGGCCTTTCTCCATGTGGGCCTTTGATATCATCGGGCCTCTTGGTGATCCTAATGCTCAGATAAAACAAAAATCCTTCATTCTCACTGCTACTGAGTACTTCACCAAGTGGGCCGAAGCTGAAGCATTTGCAGAAATCAAAGGTTCAATTGTGTGCAAATTTATCATGAGAAACATTATCGCACGGTTCGGAGTGCCAAGCAACCTCGTCACCGACAATGGACCCCAGTTCATATCTCAAGAGCTTCAGGATCTCTGTAAGAAATTCAACATTTCCTTGAATTATTCGTCTTCGTACTATCCGCAGGGCAACGGCCAGGCCGAAGCCACAAAAAAAATGCTTTTAAAAATTCTAAAGAAAACTTGTGAGTCTAATAAATTTGCTAATTGGCCAGAGAAATTGGTCGAGGCTCTGTGGGCCTACCGCACATCCGTCTGCACGCCCACTAGGCAAACTCCGTTCTCACTTACATATGGGATGGAGGCGGTATGTCCACACGAGATCCTCATTCCATCACTAAGGGTTCAGCTAGACAAGGAACATAATCCCGATGAACATCAGAAGGCGTTGCTTACACAGCTAGAACTCTTAGACAAACGGCGTTTAGCTGCAGTCGATCATGTTCTTTCATATCAAAATAGACTCTCAAGGTCTTTTCAAAAGAAAGTGATTGAGCGCAAATTTCAACAAGGAGACATGGTTTTGAAGCGAATTTTTATAAAACCTGGAGGTCCGAGGTCCAAATTGTCAGCAAACTGGGAAGGGTCGTACATCGTTAAGGAAGTGTACCCCGGAAACGCGTATAGGCTAGTTAATGCCGATGGTGAGGAACACTCTCACCCATGGAATGGTTTGTACCTTAAAATATTCTACCCCTGATGTTGATAACAACACCAATTTGTGAGAGAATGTTGTTGGCCATATGCCTCACTCCCCCTCATTGTGGTAAATGACCTCTATGTCCAGCCACACACACACAACACGGCAACCTAATGTCAATTCCCCTTTGTTTATGGTGTTTCTGCTCAGCCCTCGTATAGGGAACCTGAGGTCAATTCACTTCTTACTCGGACAAGGTCCAGGGGCAAAGGGGAGGCTAGCATGTAGACCAGCAAGTGGTATAGATCATGTGTATGAAGTCTCAAAGAGGGACGGTCTATTCAAAAGAAAAGCAAAAGGAAATGATGAAATGGCAAAAGAAAAATGATAAGAAAATAAGGGGCATGTCAAAGAGTGGCAGTAGTTAGCCATGGCGGGGCATGTCAATAAGGTCCATGGCTAACTACTCAAAGAGCAAGAGATGTTTTTATCAGAAAATCTCAAAAATAAAAAAAAATAGAAAATCTCAAAAAGCCAAAAAAAATTAGAAAATCTCAAAAAGCCAAAAAAAATTCAAAAATCTCAAAATCCAAAAAATCAGAAATCTCAAAATCCAAAAAAAAATCTGAAAATCTCAAAAATCCAAAAAATCAGAAAAGCTCAAAAAATTAAAATAAAAAAAATCAAAAATCTTTAAAAATCCAAAAAAATGTGTGTACATACCGCTTTCCTTTACCATGCATTGTTTATTTTCCTTTCTGCCTATTTAATATGGCTCAGCCCTTGACAAGTACGAAGTTGGGTTCATGATTATTTAAGCGCAAAGGGCTTAGCCAAAGAACAGATCTAACATGTTTTGTCAAGTGTGCAGGGATAGGTAATTATAAGGGACACGCAGCGTTGTACTCAGTATTCTCTGTCTCTCCCGTATTTGAATCTCATCTCACATTCGTGTCAATTGCAAATCATTCATTCCATAAAGATTGACATAAAATAAAATTTTCACTAAAGGATGAACAATATGTACAAGAGATAGAGGGGAGGTGGTTCACAAACTCCTCACTGTCCACCACCACTCTCCCCAGATCCCTCCTATCTCTCTGCTGGTGGTGGCATCTCACCACCATCCCTACCACCCTGAACGCTACCCTCACCGCGGTGGCACCTCTCATCCTCCTAGTTCCTTCGCCGACTGGAGAAACTTGCCAAATACTGTCTAACTGAGGTGCCACTCGCCCCACACACCAGTCCTACTCCTACTCCTACTCCTAGCTGCCTCTCCGAAGGTCTTCACCATACCCCAGAGCTCATCAATCCTAATCTGTTGTGCCATCACCTTTGTGCGCAATCTCACCATCTCTGTATGGTCTGCTGATGACCCCTGCACCCGCAGTGTCACCAGCTTTGTCGTAGCCTCTGCCACCCTCTGATCTGCTGCCTCCGCCCGGATGCGCAGCTGATCTCTCTTACCCCTGGCCGTGTCAATCTGCCCCTGTAGCTGATCCGCGCGGTCGGTGGCGGTCCTCAGCTCCCTCTCCTACAAAGGAACGGTCTAGTCAGTACCAAGTGTTTATAACTTTCAATCTAAAAGGTCTATCTTACTTACCCGTTCCTTCAGGTGCCTCTGTGTCTCCTCCGCGTGCCTGACTGCAGCTACCAGTCGGTCCTTCAGATCTGACTGGGTGCTCTCCGCTGCTTTCGAGGAGGAGGCACCAGCTACTACGACACTCCTTACTCTCTTCAACTTCCTCTGCTGCACAAGAAAACACATGTTAAATCCCCAAATCAGCTTTGAAAGTCGTTAAGTACCGAAGTCTAAGTAAGTACTTACTAGCTGCTCTGCCTCCTTCTACGCCACCTCGCGATCTTGCGTCGTTGAGTAGAGCAAGGCTCGGAGTGTTGCAGTCTCACCGGCCACATCCACCTGTAGTCCATATCCAACTCATTAGTTCAATTCCATAAAATCAAATTCAAGGAGTTGTAGTTTAGGGTTTTTTACCTAGTGTCGGGCACTCTTGTACACCTTTCCTCTGTACTTTAAGGCATATGCCTGGAGGTATGCATCGTCCGTGGTCGTGGTAGACTTGACAAGCTTGCCCCGGCGCTCCCAGTTTTGGATCTGTTCCTTTGCCCGCTCATGCCAGTCGGTCGTATCGTGGAGCCCCCGGAAGCTCCGACCGGGTCTGCGAAACCGGTCATGAGTAGGGAACTCCACAGCACTCTCCCGAAGTCCTAGCGAGTGCTGGCATAGGAAAAGATGTAGAGGTAGCACAAGGTTGAGTGCATGCACCTACACCGACCTACCGAAGTAGGGGCGGCGGGCCTGCACCAACCAAGGCTATCCCTTGTTGCTCTCTTCCAAATATGGCTGCCACACCACCTACACGTCAAAGCACAATCTGTCATCAAGCAGTTATATCAAATCAAGCACTAATTCATGAAGAGAAAGGTTAGAGCACTTGCATCCAAGTGAGGGTAGCTGTCAATGGCCTCCTGGAGGCGCGCTAGCTGATCGCCAAGGTTGCGGGTGTCCTAGAGAGAATCCCAAAGGTGTGTAATGGGCACGAGGCCTGGCCGTGTGAGGATCCCTCTCCCTAGGACTGGAAGGTGAAGGTAAGACCAGACCTGCAAAATAAGAAGGAGATTAGATCGCAGTTTAATGCAAAATGCAGTTAAGTTCAAGGGTTAGGGAGAAGTAGTGTACCTGGAGAAAAGGGAAGAATCCGCTCGTCGAGGTCTGCCGCTCGGAGGCGCCCAAGCTGTCGAACTGGTGTGCTAGGAACGCCGCTCCCCAGGCTAGCCCCCCATCTCGCTCAAATCCTCCAGCAGAGGCAAGAAGCTGCAATGGACTGTGTCGCCCCTCGTGGCAAACAAAAGTCTACCAAGAAAGAAGACGAGGAAGCGACGCAAGTCCAAGACCGCCTCCGCCCCTGGCTCGCTCGCCAGCTCCCGCCGACTCACCCAAACCAGCCTCTCGAAGTGATCGTCTATGGTCTCCCCTGCATTCTTCCCAACATCAAATAGTCCCAGACTCTCCTGTAGCTCTACCCTGGGGACTAGGGAAGACCTACGGTCAACGGGTAGCCCTAGGAGTCGCTCAGCTAGGTCGTGGTAGCAGGGATAGGTGAATCCGCTCACTGGTCTCCCGTACACTCGGAGCCCCATGATTTGGCTCACATCCTCAAGGCTGGGGATCATATGTCCCCATGGAAATACGAAGGCAGTCGCCTCCGTATCCCACCTGCTCCGCAGAGCCTGAGTGAGAGCGGGATCCGGCCTCATCCTCTCTATCCTAAGGATTTCCCCAAACCCCATCTACTCAACTCTCTCTCTCTGGAAGGGTGGGAAGGCTAGGAAGACAGCTAGAACCAAGGTCCAGGATACCCGGGCCCTCATCTTGCCCTACATGAAAAAGTGGGGGTTGGTTAGCAGTCATGTTTTAGATCCTCGGTTCGAGTCGCGCCCCTTTAAGGGTCGCGACCAGGTCACGACAAGGCGGTGCGCCGTGACCTTATCGTGTCGCCTTCCTAGGCCGCGATTAGGCCGTGTCACCCCGCTCTATCGCGACATGGTCGCGGCACTCATGGCCGCCACGACTACTGGTGTCACGGTGGATCGCACCGTCGCATCTTCAGGACCGAACCGACCGGAGCCTCCTTTGTCCGATCCTCTTTCCCTTGGGCTTCATGCCCTACAAATCGCCCTCTAGAGGCTTCTTCTACCATCCCAACCCATTCATACACGGTTTAGGGTCCGATTACTTACCGATTTCATGGCTTTCTCCCTTTCCTTCCTCGCCGCCTCCACGTCCATGATAGGGCCCTCCGTTTGCTCCTCTACCTCCATCTCGACGTCCGTCTCCGCCTCCTCCACCGGAGGCGCCTCCTTCCAGCGCTGGGTGCTCCGCCGCTCCGCGTGCCGCTTTGTCCGGGAAGAGCCCTCTCCGGCGTTTCCTCCTCCTTCCATGGCAATGGTGGGTGACTAAGGTTAAGAAAATGGGATAGATTGAAGAAAGAAGGAAGTGAATCACAAGAGGTTCGAAGGTTGCAAAGAGAAGGGTTGGCTCGGTGGTTTGAATGCCAAGAAAGGGGGAAACGGAAGGCTGGTTGTGTTTTCAATGTTTGGTTCGAGTCGCGACTCAGCGGGCCGTCGCATTACTGTCAAGACACCCTTGGACTGTCGCGACGCCCCACGTTGTCGCGACCTTAAGGCGACGCCCTATGCTGTCGCGTTATAAACAGAGCTCATTGCGCCAAACAGGAGATTCATTTCAAATCAATCAATACATGTTCCAAATTCTTCCTACATTCAAATAAATGCGAATTCCTGCCTAACTACCATCTGACATATTTCCTCCATCAGTCCACCTATCCTCAAGCTTCCACAATAGGTGGTTGGAGCTTCTTAAGTGCCTCCATGTACTCTCTGATCATGTCCTCATCTTCCTCTTCCACTTCCGCCTGAACGGAACTCGTAGCACACCCCTCCCAGTGCACCATGGCGCTCCGCACATCCCTCTCATCTTGTTCATCGCACATCTTCCTTTGTTGAATAGCCAGGTAGTGCGAGAGATACGGAACCACGGTGCGTGCCATCTCGCACTGCAGATAACACCGGTCTGGGTTGTAGTTCACGAGGGCTTCATTGCCCAGAAGGCGGAGTGCTAGCCCGAGACGCTAGGGTACATGGATCCTCTAGTTGTGGAGGAAGCGTGGGCGCATTTCAAAGGTTGCCACGGTCATTTTCTTGAAGTACTCACGCCACGCCTTCAAGCCCTTCACTTGGGCAGTCTTGCACCAAGCCTGGGTCGTCATATGGAGAGGGCCACCCACATAAGCCAGTGGGTGATGGAGCATTGTCTTGCACTCTATACCCAAGGTATCCATCGCCCAGAAGTTAATGTGCATGCCCATCTAGAGCTCACAGGCGACGACGGAGCCATAGAAGGTGCCCCGGGTGGCTGCAGAGGTTCGTCTGGCATACAGGTAACCCAGGATCACTTGGCCGATATTCATACCTTCCGAGGTGGAGTCAATGATGCTCAGGTTGGCAATAGAGACAGCTCCATCTTCGGACGGGAAAAGTATGATGATGCAGATGCAGATGGCGGCTGCTTTAGCGATGGCAAGATGGTTTCCGGTCCGGCACTTGCATTGAGAAGTGATCCATTGGGAGATTGGTAGGAGATGCACGAAGTGCCGGCCTGTCATACTTTGCAAATCTGCCTTTCTCGTAGTGATCTCGCCCATAATTCCCCACGAGTTGATGGGCGCCACGGTGTGGGAGAGTGCGTATTCTTCCCCGCGTTTGTATTTTGGGTGCCCGAGCATGATCTCCATTTCCTCCAGTAGGATCGTCGCCTCGAATTTGGGGAAGATGAAGGTGTGAGTCTGCGGGTGCCACAGCTCAACTAGTGTCGTGATGCTATCCCACACGTGCACGAACTTATGGTATTGCTTGGTGAGAACGAACACCGTGTAGAGTCCCCACTCTTTCAATTTCCGGATCGAGGCGGGCGGGAGAAGTTCGATCATGGGACCCAACCAGGGCACATTAGAAAATCTCCTTTGCCCTAGTAAGATCTGTAGAAATAGAAGAGGGAGTTTGAGAACGGAGAGAAAGAAGAAGAAGAAAGCAGGGAAAAACAGAGCAGAAATTCAGATTTTAAAAGAAGAAGACTTACTTGGAGCTCCGGGCGCATGCATATGTGCCCCGGGATGGAGGAGAGTTGCTGGAGCTTGGCGTAAGACTCCCTAGCTTCTTTTGAACCGGAGTAAGGAGGGACTTCCTCTTGGAAATCTGAAAAACTCCTCTTCATGGCTGCAAGAGAGAGAAAATTGAAGAAGAGAGGAAGCAGAGAATTAGCTGCGGGATTAACACCCCAAACCACCTATTTATAGAACTCTAAGGGGGTGCAAACCCATCCTAACCCCGCAACTAGCTATTAGGATAAGATTAGGAGAGGTTTAGGAGTCCTAGTGTAATCTAGGAGTCTTAGGATAGAGATAAGCTTGAGGCTTCTGCGTTTTTGAGTTCGATCAGAGTCGCGACACTGCGATATGACACAACCAAGTCGCGACATGGCGGGGCGCCGCGACCTTGTCGTGGCCTTCCGAGGCGTTGCTTCTTTGTTTGTTGTGTTATTTCTATGTCTGTGCTCAGTATATTTGTTTGTTTAATTATGCTTGTGTATATATTGTTATTTTGTGCTTATTATGTCTGCCTCTTGTCAAAAAAAAATTTAGAAAACCAGAAAAAGAAAAAAGAGGTCGTCACAGGTAAGTCAGGTAAGTATTTCTTCCCTTACTCCCCCGCATTACTATATGGTATCCTAGCTATTGTATCATGTCAAGGACCGGCTGGTTCTCAATGTGTTCTGGGATTTGGGTTCCCCTTTACCAAAAACAGTGATAATCTAGGTGCACATTGTTAATCGTTGGATAGGCCGTTGAGTTGGGTAAGTTCGGGGACTATGGATTCAGGCCTGGACTGTGGTTGTGGGTAGTCTCTTGACCCGTTCCTATTTGGCTTAACAATATTATCCTTGATATATTTTCTATTTTCTCCTTTTCTTTGCATTTGTTTTGATGGTTTCTTTTATTTAGCCCAACATGCATCATGTAGGAGTTTGAGCTTCCTGACTCATTCCTGACTATTGATGAACCCTTGTTGAGTGCCCAATCATCCTTCATATTTCAAATAAGAAATCCAATTCCACTCCGAATCGGAAGGTTTGCCTCCAAGTGAGTTGTTCCTATCAGTTTGACAAGAATTTCCCTATTTGGATTCTCTATCCAATTTTCGTCCTATTCCTTTGATCCGTTTTGGTTGCGAACCGCTCCCAGGATAGAGTCATGAGTTACCTGCCTGGCACGCACATGTCCCTCCAAAACGAAACCTGCAGGCCAATCGGCTAGGGTACCTCTCAATCGAGAGGTTGATCGTCCTCTTCTTTTCTCCTTCTCGTCCAGACTTGTGCTTTTCTTGGCATTCTGCTCGAGCAGCTGACTCGGGGCATTCACGAAGATTCCAATTGCTCGTTCGTTAGACCGGGTGTCTCTTTACCTTGGCTCCCACTTTTCAGTCCACTCCACATCATTTCCTCTCCGCCGTCACTTCGTGACACCTCCACTACACTTCCGCTTCGTCTCCTTGCAAAGTGGAAGCCAAGGAGGGGCAATCTGTAGACACCCAGTTCTGACTATTGAGTTGGACCACATTTCTTGCTATCTTAGTGAGCCCCTAGTTGGTCACTCACCTTGAGCCCATCATTAGCCTTGTTTTGAGCCCATTAACAACTCAAATTGCCTTGAAATCCCGTCCATTATCACTTTGGGAGAGTCCTTGGACATATATAAGTCTTATCCATTCATATGATTGGCTGATAATTCGCAGTTATTTGATTTTCTTGACACATTGTATCGTAGCGCCACATCTCAGTGTCGCGACGCAACGGGCTTCCGCGACAGCCCATGCATATCCATGCACGTGGGCATACTGTCACGTCGCTCCTCCCCGTCGCGTCTCCATGTCGCGGCCCTATGATACGTCGCGACAGCAGCTGCGCATGTAGGCCTTCGCAACCAACTCCTATTTATCCCCTCATGGATTTATCTTTATCTCCAGGGAATATCTCAACCCCTTGGGCGGGATTTGGGCCCTAGGGACACTCTTGAAGGTCCCAAGGACTCTCCCATGTGATTTTCATTGGCATTTATCTCTCATTTTCACTTATTATCCATTTTAATGAGATATTCTCTCTCAAAGGCTTATAAAAGCAAGGCCCCCACTTCTTGGATGGCGGAGCTCCGATTTTCACCCCGAAGGGCTGCCGAATTCTCCACTGAGCTATACTTAGCCTCATAGCCCTGCCATTTCCACTCCTTCCCTCACATTCCACCTCACAAAAGCTTGCTACTTCATCATCCATGGAGCGTGGAGCGTGAGGAGGGCGACCCCCACTTCATCTAGGAGCTTCTGCACGATCATTTGAACGTCATCCATGCCAGGGAGTCGCCCTAATGGGGCTCATTCTTCTCTCTTCCCCTTTTCCTCTATTTCTTCATGCATTTTATTTTATTTCTAGATAGGTTGCATCCCTTCCCATTCCCACGTTTTCCTACTACCCAAGGGGTTTTAAAACCACCCCCAGGTTCATTCCCACCATGCTTTCTCTTTTCCTTTCATTTTTGGGAATAGTTACTACACTTAACTTGTTCTAATAGGGCTTTTCTTGTTTCTTTTTGTTTTGGCAGGCACCCAAGCGAGATCCCATGAGGAGCTCTCGTCCTCTAGCCAGCTGGAGGACGGGAAGAAGGTCCCATCCATCATCTCCCGCACAGAAGAGAACACGACAGTGGAGAGGGACGCGACAAAGCGACGCGGCTGGCAATGTCGACTCGTTCTCAGCATCATCGCGACAGGTAACGCTGCCGTGACACCAGGTCCACTTCCATTCTCTTTCCCTTTCCTAGAATAGTTAGCCCCTCACATTTTCTACTCATTAGGCAACTTTCTAGGTGGGGATCACATCCTATTTTCCATGCTATTAGATTTAATACGTGTTTGCGTGTTGAGGGGGGGCACAATCCCACTGTGATTGCCAAAGGGTGTAATCACGGGGATTGTGCCCCCCCTCAACACGCAAACACGTATTAAATCTAATAGCATGGAAAATAGGATGTGATCGCCACCTAGAAAGTTGCCTAATGAGTAGAAAATGTGAGGGGCTAACTATTATAGGAAAGGGAAAGAGAATGGAAGTGGACTTGGTGTCACGGCAGGGTTACCTGTCGTGATGATGCTGAGAACGCGTCGACATTGTCAGCCGCGTCGCTTTGTCGCGTCACTCTCCACTGTCGCGTTCTCTTCTGTGCGGGAGATGATGGATGGGACCTTCTTCCCGTCCTCCAGCCAGATAGAGGACAAGAGCTCCTCGTGGGATCTCACTTGGGTGCCTGCCAAAACAAAAAGAAACAAGAAAAGCCCTATTAGAACAAGTTAAGCATAGTAACTATTCCCAAAAATGAAAAGAAAAGAGAAAGCATGGTAGGAATGAACTTCGGGGTGGTTTTAAAACCCGTTGGGTAGTAGGAAAACGTGGGAATGGGAAGGGATGCAACCTATCTAGAAATAAAATAAAATGCATGAAGAAATAGAGGAAAAGGGGAGGAGAGAAAAATGAGCCCCATTAGGGCGACTCCCTAGCGTGGATGATGTTCAAATGATCGTGCAGAAGCTCTTGGATGAAGTGGGGATCGCCTAACTCACGCTCCACACTCCATGGATGATGAAGTAGCAAGCTTTTGTGAGGTGGAATGTGAGGGAAGGCGTGGAAATGGGAGGGCTATGAGGCTAAGTATAGCTCAGTGGAGAATTCGGCAGCCCTTCGGGGTGAAAATCGGAGCTCCCCCGTCCATGAAGAGGGGGCCTTGCTTTTATAAGCCTTTGAGAGAGAATATCTCATTAAAATGGATAATAAGTGAAAATGGGAGATAAATGCCAATGAAAATCGCATGGGAGAGTCCTTGGGACCTTCAAGAGAGTCCCTAGGGCCCAAATCCCACCCAAGGGGTTAAGATATTCCTTGGAGATAAAGATAAACCCATGGGAGGATAAATAGGAGTTGGTTGCGGAGGCCTGCATGTGCAGCTGCTGTCGTGACGTATCGTAGGGCCGCGACATGGAGACGCGACGGGGAGGAGCGACGCGACAGTATGCCCACGTGCATGGATATGCATGGGCTGTCACGGAAGCCCGTAGCGTTGCGACACTGTGACGCGGCGCTACGATACGACGCATCAAGAAAATCAAATAACTGCAAATTATCAGCCAATCATATGAATGGATAATACTTATATATGTCCAAGGACTCTCTCAAAGTGATAATGGATGGGATTTCAAGGCAATTTGAGTTGTTAATGGGCTCAAAACAAGGCTAATGATGGGCTCATGGTGAGTGACCAACTAGGGGCTCACTAAGATAGCAAGAAATGTGGTCCAACTGAATAGTAAGAACCGGGTGTCTACAGTGTTGGCTTGCATGCATAATGGTGACCTATCGGTTCGTAGCGATCAGGTGTCAGTTGTGCATGCACACCACGTGTCGGGTTTGACTGTCAGGGCCGTAGGCACCTTGAGATCGCGACGTACGTGGGTGGCGCGTTACGGTTAGTAACCCGACGACCAGGGCCGTCGCATTCTTAACGTCTGAGTTTAAAGACTTTAGCCCGAGAACAGAAGCCCCATTTGCCTCTTTGCCTGTGTTCTTTGTCTCCTCCGGCGATCTTTGTGGTGGTGTGCTCCGTGGGGAGCTTGGTTGGCCTTTCTAGCTTGATTTTGGTAAGTTGCATGGATTGAACTTTCCACCTTGTGTTGTATTCCCCTTCTTCTCCTCCTCATTTCTCTTTGTGTACTTCATGCTTGGTGCCTCCCTACATTGGCTTGAAGGAGGAGATCGAGCTCGGCTCATTGGAGGTTCGTGGGGCGTTGGAGCTCCGAGGTGTAGGGGTGCATTCCTACGAGAAGGCCCTAATAGGGTGGTTCTTCAATTGGAGGTAGGGACCCCAAACCCTCCACCTAGTTCATCATGCTAGGTTCCCAACCCATTCCTTCTAAGCCTAGATTTCATGCTAGGTGATGCTTGTATCCATGTAGTTTATGTAGAATGATTGCAATGTGTTTGATTGTATGGAATCATACTTGGATTGGGGTTGCATGTTTGAGAGATTCATGTGTGCATGTGAGTCTATGGAGTGTAGCTCACCTTTCTCTTCATGCATGGGGGTAGTGAGGGTGGTTTTATAGCTTTTGAAATGTTTTTCATTGTGAGGAATGCCACTCTCCCCTTGTTGTACCGCTCGTGGTTTGAAGAGGTTGTGGGGGTTACTCTTGTTAGAGCACTCAGCTGTGGTCGCAATGAGATTTCCAGTCGCGACCAGGTCGCGATGTATCATGGCGTCGCGTTCCCATGTAACCCAGCGCGTCTAGCAAACGCGACGGGGTACGTGGCAGCTCTCCGGGTTTCGGGGTCTTGCTGGATCGCGACTTTTGTCTCTGTCGTGATGAGATTACGACGGGGTACATGTCAAGTCCAGAAGGGCCAGGTTTGTTGCGGTGCTCGTAACCATCACGATGCTATCCCAATGAGCGCAAGGGTCGCCTTCCAGTTTCCTTTCGCGACGGACAATGTTGTTGCATTCTGGTCGCTGATAAGTACAAAATTTTAGTTAAATTTCGCACATATAGTTAAGTTTAGACAGTCTTTTGTCTATAAATAATGTGCACATTGATTTTAATTTTCATTTCATCCATGAATAAAATTTTGAACATATTAGTTAATTTTTCGGGTATAACACATAGTTAGATCTTCATTTAAATAAAGTCGACATCTTTTAAATATTTCTTTTTTCTTATAGGTATATTGTACATAAATAAATCCTTGGTCTTAAGATTTTCTTAATCATTTCTTGTAAATATTAGTTTGTAAATAAATCAAGTTTTAAATAAATCTTAGTTAAATGACACCATTATGCCACCCAATACCAATAAATAAATAAAAATATTTTAAATAAATCACCCTCACCAATACCCTCATGCCACATACCCCATCTAATCTTATTTACAAATATCCCACCCCACCCACTTATTCTACTTAAACATAGTCTCTTTTTTAGTTTGTTTCCACCAGGCCAAGCAGACGAATCTGCTGGAAGCTTCAAGAAAAGCAGGGCTGGGCTTGTTGGGCCAGGGCGGCCAGGGCTGAAGGCGGCCAGAACTGGCGATGCAAGCAGGCTGCTGGCAGGGGGTGTGCAAGGCTGATGCAGATGAGGCCAGCAAGGCAGGCTGGGCACGGGGTGGACATGCAGGAGGCATGGCGGTGCGGCGCCCCTGTGTGCTGGCTGAGGCAGTCGGGCGGCCTGAGGAGCAGATGCAGATCTTTGCGCTGGCGGGGTTGGGCTTGTTCTGCAGGTGACCCAAGGCAAGGCGGCGTCCTGCTGAGGTGTGCTGCTGGGCTCGTGCAGGGCGATGGCGGCGGCTGGGCGGGTGAGGCAGTAGCGGCCAGCTAAGGCCTGGGCGGCCAGCGCCCAGGTGTGCAGGTTGGCTCGATGGAACTCAGATGGTGAAGCTGCTGCGATCTGCTGGTGCTGGCCGTTGCAAGAAGGTGAGGTGGCGGCGCCAGAAGCTGGGCTGGGCGGCTGTTGTGCTGGGCCAGATCTGGCTGAGGTGGACGGCTGGGCCATCCGATGGTGCTGGCGATCCGGGTGTGTGCTGAGGTGGCGATCCGGGTGCGGAGCTGAAGAGGTGCAGATGGGAGAGGAAACAGGAGGCCCGGGCGCCTATAAGAAGACCCCAATGTCCTCTTCGCCAGGGGGGTTCGGAGAATTTTTTAGTTTTTATTTTTCTGTTCTTCCGGTTGTTCTTAGGAGAGTTCCCTGGGTCGGCTCTGTAGAATTTCTTAGGAATTTTTAGGTTTTATCTTCTGTCATTTTCTTCTGTATTCTTCTGTCAAACAGAGTTGAGGGCTGTGAGAGTTCGATCTAGGGAGCTCTTTCTCATTTCTGCTGTTCTAGTTTTATTTCTTGTATGCTGTAGCATCCGAATCAGTGGAGCTTGCTTGTCTATTTTTCTGCATTTAATTTCTATTTTCTTTGCGTTGGGAGACTTTGATCCAATATACTTGTTCAGTTCTTTGTGCTTAGTTAATGTTTGAGAAGTGGAGGGGGCTGGCCCTGGTTCGATGCTTAGGAATTTTGTTTTAGTTTTCTCTTCTGTATTTTCTTGTTTTAGCAGAGCAGAGAGGGAGTGTTCTTGAAGTTGGTTCGGCCATTAGGAATTTCTGAGGATTTTAATTTCCATTTATCTATATTTCCTGTTCTTCTTAGTGTAGAGCAGTGGTGCAGAGCTCTCTGGTTCGGCTCTGCAGTAGTTCTATTTACCTGTATTCTTTTTTTTTTAAAGCATTTAGCAGTAGCAGAGGAATCGAGTTGGAGAGTAGGAGGTTGTCATCTTTGTTATTTGTTCCTAGTTTCTACTGTTGTTGTCTTTTTTTGTTGAGAGATCGAGTCTGTTACTTGGAGTATTTGCTTCTTCCAATTTCTGTTAAAATTTCTTCTATTCATCTGTACGGTGATTGCAATTTCTTTTCCTTTTCTTCTGTGAATGGTTGGATTGAGAAAGTTGTGCAGAGCAGTGAGGGAGAGGATTTGTAGTTGGATGATTTTTTTTTTTTTAGCTTCTTCTTTTCTGTTGTTGCAGAGCGGGGAGGCAATTTCTTCTGTGCATTGCAAGCATCGGGGAGGGATTTTCATTTTTCCTGGGTGATTTGTCCATTTCGCCTGCAACCATTTGTCCATTCCTTCTATGTTTACTTGGTTCAATCTAATGCAATGTTCATCTTTTCTCTTCTTGGTTAATGGTTGAGCTGTGAGAGATTGAGGGCTGCTGCTGTGAGGATTGGAGTCTGGGACTCCAGGGGGCTTCCGGAGTTCAGAATTCCAAAGCATTTGAGATGGGTTTTTGCTGCTGTGAGGAGTGCCTATGATGGTTCAGATCATTCGGTTGCTGTGAAGGATTCTAGGGGCTGCTGGCTCTATTTTTACATTTCTTCCGTGTATTGCAAGCTATTGTGAGGAGATCAAATTTCGTCTTCCTTCCTTCTGAGTTAGGTTGTTGAGAGATTGATCCAGAGTTAAAATTGTGTTCCATTTCCTGTTCTTAGTAATAGCATGTGGATTCAATTTTAGTAACACTTAATTTTTGTTCTTATTTTTTTTGTCTGATCCCTGGGCTATAGGGGTACAGTGGTTTGGAATGATCTTTTGAGAATTCATGTTCCGTCATCTTTCCGAAGCAATTCAGATTTAGAGGTGTATCTGTTTGTGCCTAGTTTAGATCTCTCTCGATTTGTTTGATCCCTCGAGTTGTGAGGGTACATTGATATCACATCTCTTGTCATTTCAGTTCAACTAGTTCTTTCATTAAATTTGGTCCGTTGTGAGTGATTTGATCGGTATAGGTTTCAAGTTGAAGTAGCTTTAATTCAAGCTCTATTCAGCCTCTCCGTGGATATGACCTGTTCTCACCATTGTGCTAGTTCCTTTTTGCTATTTTATATTTGTGAAACAGTTTAGAAGAAGTGCGCATATTGACTTGTGCGAGGAACTTGGACAACGAAATTGCACAGTCAACAATGCGCGCGCTTCAGTCGCGACAGACCGATACGTCGCCTTTCTGACCGAGAGTTGACTGTCAACTTGTTGGTTTCCATTTTAGCTTCCACTGTGACTTGATTTTTCTTGGAACCTGTGTTGTTCCTAGTGCAGTGCTACTACTAGTCTCTCTCAGCCCGGTGCTAGGCACTTGAGGGCTTGTCCACGAGACAGGTTGTTACCGTTACCTGGGACCCCCAGTCCCCGTGCGCCTGTGTCAGAGGGTGTTGCTCCGGGCAGCGGGTTTGCTCGAGTCATTGACTCTGGTACCAGTAGGGGAAAATGGTGGGGCAGCGGCGTAAGTAGTTTGTAGAGCACTCTTAGCTGAGTCTGGGATGCCGGTGGTTGGTAGCTTGTACGGCGCAGATCAGCTAGTCCTTTTCTCACTGCCTCACTCTACGTTGTTCCTGAACCATTTAGAGGGGTCAGGCGTGGGACCGTAGTATGGCCAGACTATGGCAGTTGTGGTTGTTCTTGTTCCGCGTCTCACTCCGACGGGAGGTGTTAGACATGGACTGTTGGTCGAGGGTAAGGCGAGTGGCACACTTGACCGGTTGACTAGTGTAGTGTTCTGTAGCTAGTGTGTTTGTCCAGGCAGTGTCTACTGTCTGTGTTATAGCTGGGTTCTTGTGGTGCCTTGGTGTACACGGTTTTCTGGTTCCGCTGTGTAGCCTAGACCGACGACCATGTAGTTTCTTTCACGCTTCCGCACCTGACTCTATTTAATAGAATAGACTTTACTGCTTTATTTAATTATTGCACTTAGTTCTATTCCTCTCCTAGAACCAGTGGGAGATTGGTAGTCCCTACTGGGCTTCTCGTGAAGCTCACTCCCTGTTTTGTAGGTAAGACTTCACAGCAGCTCCATCTGCGACGGAATGAAGAGACAGGGCCGCAGTAGTCGGCATCTCTAGTGGCAGTGTTCCCCCAGCAGTTGTACTTCACCCTCGGGGTATGCCCCTAAGGGACGTGTTCCTTCTTGTTATTTCAGAACTTGTACTTTATTTACTTTGGGACTGTACTAGACTGTTACTTAGTGTTGGACACTTTATGTTCACTTCTGGTGCACTTTAGTACATTTGTTGTTATTTATATCTGTTACATATCTTGTTAGACCGATTTGTTAGCCGTTCCGGGTCTCCGGACCCGTGGGTGGCGGTCCCGATGTTTGGATTCTCGGTGGGAGATAGGGATCCAGGCACCGGGGTTGTTACAGTGGTATCAGAGCAAGGGGTCTATCATGAGTTGTAGTGGAAATAAGTAATAATGTAAAGTCCCTTAGGAAGTACAAGTAACACTGCTAAGCCGCTGGAGTTTATTCGTTAACTTCTTATTATGTTTGTTTTGCAGAACATGCCTCCACGCACTCGCAGGCAGGTTCGTGAGCTGGTGGAGCGTCAGGAGTTCGAGTCAGACAGGTCGGTTGCAGCCGAGCACGCTCCGATCGACGCTCAGCCCTAGCAGTTCGAGCAGCCTTGGGACCCGTTGCCGCAGGACATTCAGTGCTAGCAGTACCCCCAGTACCCTCAGTACCAGCCGTACCAGCAGATGCTGGCAGGATGTCAGCAGTTCGCTGAGATGGCAGCAGAGGAGGAGCCACCACCGACCCCACAGGCAGCACCAGTCCAGCTAGAGGTACCCCCAGTGGTACAGCAGCAGACCCCAGTAGCAGCAGCAGCACCTGAGGACCGCACAGTGCTTTTGGAGAGGTTTCTTCATCTTTGACCTCCTACTTTTTCTGGTGATCGTGATCCTAACAGGGCAGAGAGTTGGGTCCATGAGCTCGAGCGCACCTTCGAGGCCATGGACTGTGCAGAGTAGGATCAGGTCAGGTTGGCAGTATATCAGCTGAAGGGGTCAACCCACGAGTGGTGGAGGGCAGTGAGGCAGACTAGTTTTCAGAGCAGGAGGTTGGTTCAGATCACTTGCCAGGAGTTCCTAGTGGCCTTTCACGGCGAGTTCCTCCCCGACTATGCTTTCCGTGTGAGGAGGGACCAGTTCCACGAGTTGGTACAGGGAGACTTGACCATGACGCAGTACCACCAGCGTTTCTTGCAGCTTCTTCGACACGTTCCCCACGTGGCCGCTAGTGAGAAGGCTTGTACTGAGAGGTTCATTAGCAGGCTACGCTCAGACTTGAGGTGGGCCATGGCTGGTCACCTCTTTGACACCTTGGCGGTGGCAGTAGCGAGAGCTACGACCTTGGAGCGGGAGTGTCATTTTCAGCCGCAGCAGAGTGGAGGCTCAGGGAGGTCTTCTCCGTACCAGCGCTCCGTGGGCAGTCGAGGGAGTGTTTCCTCTTCTTCTTCTTCGGGGACAGGCGGTGCTGGCCTGACCTCGAGGTTGAAGAAGTTGTTCACTCGTGGAGGCAGGCATCACCAACAATAGCAGCGTCGTTAGTCGGAGCAGTCCGTTCAGCAGGGAGCGGAGCAGAGCCAGCAGGACGCAGGTTGTTACCACTGTGGACAGCCAGGTCACTACAGGCAAGAGTGTCCATTGAGGCAGCAGTAGCAGGCACCTCAGACTCAGTACGATCCACCCCAGCCAGCGAAGCGCCAACAGCCGTACTAGGGTCAGTACCAGCAGCCACAACAGCAGCGCCAGCAGCAGTACCAGGGTCAGTACCAGCAGCCGCAGCAGCAGTGCCAGCAGCAGTACCAGGGTCAGTACCAACAACTGTAGCAGCAGCACCAGCAGCAGCAGCCTCAGCGAGGATGTGGACGCGGTCGGGTGATGAACATCACCAGAGAGAAGGTGGAGGCCTCTAATCTGGTCGTCGGTATGGTTCCCATTCTTGGTAGAGCTGCTAGAGTTTTGATTGACCCGGGTGCCACGCACTGTTTTGCTTCTAAGGAGTTCTTTGCTTCCTTGTCTGAGTTTGCTCCGGAGCGGGCCTATGACCTTGCAGTTGAGCTGCCGACGGGTGACTTTGTGCGTACCGTTGGTTACTTGGAGGGTGTCACAGTCGAGGTACAAGGCCACCAACTACCAGCCAGACTGTTTGCCTTGCAGCTCCACGACTTTGATGCCATTCTTGGCATGGACTGGTTGGAGGTGCACTCTGCACTGTTAGATTGTTAGCGGAAGACTGTGAGGTTCGAGATACCTAGAGCACCTGTGCTTTGCTTCTGAGGTACCCGGTCTGTCTATCGACCCTTTGTTTCCTTCTCTAGAGCTCGACGCCTCATCCGAGATGGTTGTGTTGCTTTCTTGGCTTCTGTGTGTGTCTCGAACTCTGGTGAGTTGACTGTTTCAGACGTGCCAGTTGTTTGTGAGTTTGCCGACCTGTTTCTGGAGGATCTATCTGGCCTGCTGCCTGAGCGAGAGGCAGATTTCTCCATTGAGTTGCTTCCGAGGATGATGCCTGCTTTTAAGGCACCGTACCGGATGGCGCCGGTGGAGCTGCGGGAGTTGAAGTGCCAACTAGAGGAGTTGTTTGCATTGGGCTTCATTCGTCCTAGCCGTTCGCCATGGGGAGTTCTTGTTCAGTTTGTGAGGAAGAAGGAGGGCAGCCTCAGGATGTGCATTGATTATCGGCAGCTGAATCAGGTGATCGTGAAGAACAAGTATCCTTTGCCTAGGATCGATGACTTGTTTGACCAGTTGCAGTCAGCTTCAGTGTTTTCGAAGATCGACTTGAGGTCGGGTTACTAGCAGTTGTAGATCAGCGAGTCAGACATCGCCAGATCAGCTTTTCGCACCCACTACGGCCACTTCGAGTTTGTCGTGATGCCTTTTGGGCTAACGAATGCACCTGCAGTGTTCATGGAGCTGATGCACAGTGTTTTCCGAGAGTACCTGGATCGGTTCGTGGTGGTGTTTGTCGACGACATCCTGGTGTACTCAGCGACAGAGGAGGAGCATGAGGTTCACCTGAGATTGGTATTGTAGGCATTGAGGAGTCACCAACTTTACGCCAAATTCAGCAAGTGTGAATTTTGGCTAAAGGAGGTGCACTTCTTGGGGCTTGTGGTTTCTGGTGCAGGTGTGGCGGTTGATCCCACCAAGGTTGAGGCCGTGGTTTCTTGGGGCCAGCCCACTACAGTTGTAGAGGTTCGCAGTTTTCTGGGGCTAGCAAGCTACTACAGGAGGTTCGTGCAGGACTTCGCCAGAGTTGCAGAGCCTTTGACCCAGTTGACCAGGTAGGAGACTCGGTTTGTGTGGACAGCAGAGTGCGAGCGCAGTTTTCAAGAGCTTAAGAGCGACTAACTTTAGCTTTGATCCTTGTAGTACCTTCTGGCAGCGGTGGCTTTGTGTGTCTTCACAGACGCGTTAGGTACTGGTTTGGGTTTGGTGTTGCGCAGCACGGTCGAATAGTTGCTTATGCTTCTCGTCAGTGAAGAAGATGAGCAGCACTACCTCGACACACGACCTGGAGCTTGCAGCAGTCGTGTTTGCCTGAGGTTGTGGAAGCACTACTTGTACGTGAGGTGTTCGAGGTTTTCACATATCACCGTAGCTTATAGTATGTCTTCACACAATGAGATCTCAACCTCAGGCAGTGCAGGTACCTCAAGTACTGAAGGACTACGACTTACCCTTTCCTATCACCCAGAGAAAGGCTAACGTCGTAGCAGACGCTTTGAGTATGAGAGCCCACTTGAGTTATTTATTAGTTAGACACTGGAGACTTCTGGGGGATGCCACTGAGGGTGTGCTCACACCGTCTAGCCTCCGAGAGAGAGTAGTGTTGGCCAGTATGATAGTTCGTCCGTCGATATACCAGCAGGTGCTTGAGACGTAGAGTGCAGATGAGGATTTGGTAGACATGTTGCAGTTGCCCGAGGTAGCACTGGATGAGGATAGTGAGGTTCGGTTCTAGGATAGACTCTACGTTCCAGAGGACGTCAGGGAGGAGGTACTTGCTGAGGTGCACCGGTTGCGATACTCCATTCATCTTGGCTCCACCAAGATGTACCATGACTTGAGGGTACTCTTTTGGTGGCCTGGGATAAAGATAGATATCGCTGATTTTGTTTCGTGCTACCTTACCTGTCAGTAGGTGAAGGCAGAGCACCAGCGTCTTGGTGGTGAGTTGCAGTCGCTTCCCATTCCTGTGTGGAAGTGGGAGCACGTCACCATGGACTTTGTTTCTGGCTTACCTCGCACTTCTCAGGGGCATGACAGTGTTTGGGTCATCGTCGACAGGTTGATGAAGACCGCTCGCTTCCTTCCAGTCAGAGCAGTGTGGTCAGTAGACAGACTGGCTCGGTTGTTTGTGGACAGGGTAGTACCTTTGCACGGAACCCCGGTCTCTATTATCTCAGATAGAGATCTGAGGTTCACCTCTCGTTTCTGGCGCAACTTTCAGCGGGCACTTAGCACTGAGCTGAGGTTGAGTACAGCCAACCACCCACAGACAGACGGGCAGTCGAGTGGACCATTCAGACCCGAGGACTTGTTGAGAGTGTGTTTTCCTAGCTGGGGCGGCACGTGGGATTCTCACCTTCCCATGTGGAGTTTTCGTATAATACAGCTTTCACTCCAGCATTGGGATGGCGCCCTACGAGGCTCTGTATGGTGGACCGTGCAGGACCCGTTGCACTGGCACGAGGTTGCCAAGAGGCAGTTGCTGGGTCTAGAGTTGGTGCAGAAGTGTGCAGACACCGTGAGACTGGTCAGGCAGAGGTTGCAGACAGTGCAGAGCAAGCAGAAGAGCTACACCGACGTCTGCAGGAGGCCGCTTGAGTTCGAGGTCGGCGACAGTGTGTTCCTTCAGATCTCGCCCACCAAGGGCATTCTCAGGTTTGGGAAGAGGGGCAAGCTCAGCCCGAGGTTTGTTGGCCCCTTTCCCATCCTGGAGCGAGTGGGTGAGGTCGCTTACCAGTTGCTCTTCCATCCGAGTTTGGCAGGTTCCACGACGTCTTTCCACGTGTCGCAGCTAAGGAAGTACATGCCAGACCCGCGCATGTACTCGACTACTCGCAGCTAGAGGTCGCCCCCGACCTGTCCGACCGGAGTACCCAGTCAGTGTGGTGGACCGCAGGGTGCAGCAGCTTCGCCAAAATCAGATCTCGCTCGTCAAGGTGGTTTGCGAGCACCGCGCAGGTGGCGAGGCCACTTGGGAGCGTGAGGACGAGATGCGGGAGCAGTTTCCCTACTTGTTTGAGTGACAGGTACTTTGTTTACCCTTATTTTTCCTAGTTTCACCCTTAATTTCGAGGATGAAATTGTTTTTTTTTTTTTGGTTAGATTGTAACATCCATGTTACCCCTCCTTAGGTCAACTGCTCTCGGCTAGTATCGCGACATGCAGGGCTGTCGCCTTTTGAAGGCGACGTAGGTAGCCGTCGCATTCTTGATTAGAACGCGCCAACCGCCCATGTCACGACTTGGCTCTGACAGCAAACTATAGTTTTGTCATTTTGTTGTCTAGGCGGTGCTTACACGTGTTGGCTTGCCTGGATGATCATGACCTATTGGTCCGTCACGATCAGGTGTCAGTTGTGCATGCACACCACGTGTCGGGTTTGACCGTCAAGGCCGTAGGCGCCTTGAGATCGCGACGTACGTGGGTGGTGCGTTACGGTTAGTAACACGATGACCAGGGCCATCGCGTTCTTAACGTCTGAGTTTAAAGACTTCAGCCGAAGAACAGAAGCCTCATTTGCCTCTTTGCCTATGTTCTTTGTCTCCTCCGGCGATCTTTGTGGTGGTGTGCTCCATGGGGAGCTTGGTTGGTCTTTGTGGCTTGATTTTGGTAAGTTGCATGGATTGAACTTTCCACCTTGTGTTGTCTTCCCCTTCTTCTCCTCCTCATTTGTCTTTGTGTTCTTCATGCTTGGTGCATCCCTACATCAGCTTGAAGGAGGAGATCGAGCTCGGCTCGTTGGAGGTTCGTGGGACGTTGGAGCTCAGAGGTGGAGGGGTGCATTCCTATGAGAAGGCCCTAATAGGGTGGTTCTTCAATTGGAGGTAGGGACCCCAAACCCTCCACCCAGTTCATCCTGCTAGGTTCCCAACCCATTCCTTCTAAGCCTAGATTTCATGCTAGGTGATGCTTGTATCCATGTAGTTTCTGTACAATGATTGCAATTTGTTTGATTGTATCGAATCATACTTGGATTGGGGTTGCATGTTTGAGAGATTCATGTGTGCTTGTGAGTCTATGGAGTGTAGCTCACCTTTCTCTTCATGCATGGGGTTAGTGAGGGTGGTTTGATAGCTTTTGAAATCTTTTTCATTGTGAGGAATGCCCCACTCCCCTTGTTGTACCGCTCGTGGTTTGAAGAGGTTGTGGGGGTTCCTCTTGTTAGAGCACTCGGCTGTGGTCGCGACGGGATTTCCAGTCGCGACCAGGCCGCCACGTATCATGGTGTCACGTTCCCATGTAACCTAGCGCGTCTAGCAAACGCGACGGGGTACGTGGCATCTCTCTGGGTTTCGGGATCTTGATGGATCACGACCGCCGTCTCCGTTGCGATGAGATTATGACGGGGTACGTGTCACGTCCAGAAGGCCTGGGTTTGTTGCGTTGCTCGTAACCGTCGCTATGCTATTGCGACAGGCGCAAGGACCGCCTTCCGATTTCCTGTCGCGACGGACAATGATGTCGCATTCTGGTCACGACAGGCCGATACGTCGCCTTTCTGACCGAGAGCTGACTGTCGACCTGTTGGTTTCCATTTTAGCTTCTGCTATGACATGATTTTTCTTGGCACCTGTGTGTTCCTAGTGCAGTGCTACTACTAGTCTCTCTCCACCCGGTGCTAGGCACTTGAGGGCTTGTCCACGAGGCAGGTTGTTACTATTACTTAGGACCCCTAGTCCCCGCGTGCCTGTGTCAGAAGGTGTTGCTCCGGACGGCGGGTTTGCTCGAGTCGTTGACTCTAGTACCAGTAGGGGAAAATGGTGGGGCAGCAGCGTGAGTTGTTTTTAGAGCTCTCTTAACTGAGTCTGGGACACCGGTGGTTGGTAGCTTGTACGGCGCAGATCAGCTAGTCCTTTTATCACTGCCTCACTCTACGTGGTTCCGGAACCATTTAGAGTGGTTAGGCGTAGGACCGTAGTCCGGCCAGACTACGACAGTTGTGGTTGTTCTTGTTCCGCGTCTCACTTCGACGGGAGGTGTTAGACATGGACCGTTGGTCAAAGGTAAGGCGTGTGGCGCACTTGACCGGTTGACTAGTGTAGTGTTCTGTAGCAAGTGTGGTTTCTCCAGGCGGTGTCTACTATCTGTGTTACAGCTGGGTTCTTGTGGTGCCTTGGTGTACACTGGTTTTTTGGTTCCGCTGTGTAGCATAGACCGATGACCGTGCAGTTTCTTTCACGCTTCCGCACCTGACTCTATTTAATAGAATAAACTTTACTGCTTTATTTAATTATTGTACTTAGTTCTATTCTGCTGTTAGAACTAGTGGGAGATTGGTAGTCCCTATTGGGCTTCTTCATAAAGCTCACTCCCTGTTTTGTAGATGAGACTTCATAGCAGCTCCCTCCGCGGCGGACTGAGGAGACAGTGCCGCAGTAGTCGGCATCTCTAGTGGCAGTGTTCCCCCAGCAGTTGTACTTCACCCTCGGGGTATGCCCCTAAGGGATGTGTTCCTTCCCGTTATTTTAGCACTTGTACTTTATTTACTTTGGGACTGTACTAGACTGTTACTTAGTGTTGGATGCTTTTCGTTCACTTGTGGTGCACTTTAGTACATTTGTTGTTATTTTTTTCTGTTACATATCTTGTTAGACCGATCTGTAAGCCCTTTCGGGTCTCCGGACCAGTGGGCGGCGGTCCCGATATTTGGATTCTCGGTGGGAGCTGAGGATCTGGGCGCCGGGGTCGTTACAGGGAGATTCCAAGGGCACCATCTGAGAACAAGAGTTTTTTTGGGTTAGCAGGCTATTACAGGCGATTCATTGAAGGCTTTGCCTCCATCGCAGCACCTTTGACCAAGCTGACCAAGAAAGGGGTTAAGTATGTGTTGTCTGAGGATTGTGAGAGCAGTTTCCAGATGCTGACGACAAGGCTGACATCTGCACCCGTGTTGATTTTGCCTAGTGGTGTCGAGAGTTTTGCGATCTATTCTGATGCTTCACATATAGGTCTTGGTTGTGTTTTAATGCAGCATGGTAAGGTAGTTGCCTATGCTTCCCGCCAATTAAATGATCATGAGCGTAACTATCCGACACATGATTTGGAGTTGGCAGTTGTGGTCCATGCACTGAAGATCTAAAGACACTATCTTTATGGTGTCAAGTTTGAGGTGTTCACAAACCATAAGAGGTTGAGGTACCTTTTCTCTCAGAAGGAGTTAAACCTGTGGCAGAGAAGGTGGATAGAGTTTCTTAAGGACTATGACATCAAGCTTCAGTACCATGTAAGGAAGGCGAACATTGTGGCAGATGCGCTCAGAAGGAAGAGGTCCCTACTTCGGCAGGATTGGAAGTACTAGAGGATGCGGCATGTGATATGACCGAGCTAGAGCCACAGTTGTTTCAAGCTTTCATGGCACAGTTGTCTATCCGATCCACTGTGTTGGACGAGGTGATTGAGCAGCAGAGAGTGATCCTAGGCTTCAAGAGATGGTGGGCAAGGCAGGCATTGCTCGGGATGAGGACAATGTCATCAGATTTCAGCACTGCGTATGTGTACCAGATGTCGTGGAGCTTCGTGAGCGGGGTGCTTGCAGAAGCTCACAGGTCACGGTTCTTTATTCATCCAGGCAATACTAAGATGTTAAAGGATTTGAAGAGATCTTTTGTGGTCAGGCATGAAGAAGGATGTGGCAGAAATTTGTATCAGGTGTTTGGTATGTCAGTAGGTTAAGGCGAGCGTCAAAAGACCGTCAGGCCTTATGCAGAGAATGAAGTACTATATGGAAGTGAGAAGCATCACCATGGATTTGTGACGGGTTTTACCAGGTCAGCTAGGGCAATGACTCGATTTGGGTGGTTGTAGACCGTTTCTCCAAGACTGCTATAACGAGCCTTTTTATATCGGTACGATTATACCAACCCACATCGGTACAAAGGGTATCATTACAATGGGACATTTACCCAACACTTAACACTAAATTGATATGTACACAAATAACAAGATTACAGTGGAAAAAAATAAACTTTCATTCTCATTCCATCATCATCATCATATCCACAGTCTATATAGCAATAAAAGAATTACTAAAGTCCATATTATTACAACTTCAAATAAAATACATTGTCTATGTGAATTACACAATTTCACTGATTACATACTATGAAAGAAAAGAAACAATGTAGCAACGTCCCCAAAGGTAGCTACTCCTCGTGCTCAAAGTCGCTCCTAACAATGTCCTCCTCAGAAGTGGAGACACCTGTCACACCTGTACGCCGAAGCAAGGATGAGTCTAAAGAGACCCAGCAAGCAATCTAAGAACAACACCCTAACACATATCATATGCACATACTATCTTTTACAATAAGGAAAACTCATGGTTCGCACTCATGACAAGTTACAATAAAACATGATTATCCTACACATGCTCTCTACACATAACATGTAACATGATTTAAAGGTACAAATTGAATTCCATTCATTTCTCATTATGCACAATTAAAGTATGCAACTACTTACAAGATAATAATATGCCTAGCAAGGTACCTATTCATTTTCTCATGCATTTATCTTACTTATTTATATATTATGCTTGCTATTTTGACATGAATTAAACACAATCATGTGAGTTTACATTTATTCACATGCTAACTCATTCACTTAACAATTTCACATGCTCATATTTCACAATATCACATTTCCCAAGTTCACATGCACATATTCACATTTTACACTTAAATTGTCGTGACACATAGTCCAAACCACCACTAGAAGGACACACATCACTTACATATATCCATCACCTAGGCAACACAGTGACAGATCTTGGTTAACTATGTAGAACCGGGAGAAGCACTCTCCATCCTAACCAGTGGTACTTGTCCACCTCTAGGATTTCATCCTAATGCCCATAGGATATCACACACATTGAACATTTCCATAGGGACTTTACTACATTACGGTTCCACAGCCCTCTATGGTAGCAGTGTCACTAATGGCACAATTTACACATTTCACTTTAATCACATATTTACATTAGACACATGCACTAATTTACACATTTATCTACACTTTTAAATGACTACACATGCTTCAGTTTATCCACATCATGTTACTATTTCACAGAGGTAATTTTAACTACAACAGTGTTCAATCATACTGTAAAACATTTAAATCTTCACATAGTTATTCCACATATGCTAAATCATGAATTAAGACCCTTATTCATGCAATCAGTGTCCATAGTCATCAGAACAATGCAAAATTTTTATTACAGGTTCTAAACAGATAACATACCACATGCCCAATTTTCAGATTTTTCAGATATGTACACTAATTATAACAAATAAAATAGATTTCAGGCATATTTATCACTAACTTCACTTAAGTAGGTTTCACAGTAACACAGACATACTTAACAGTTCCAAAACTTGAATTCAGACCTCATACTATCATGGAAAAATTATGAAACCCTAATTCACAATGGAGCTATTTATATCCATTTAATCATGGTCAGATCATACTCATTATTCATTTAAAAAAATATTAATAATTAGAACTATATATAGAAATTCATCCTAGCCTCATGATGTGACCTACTGACTGTACTTGACCACACAAAAAATTTACAGCATGCACTTATACTCAGAAGTCTGGAAATATACCACAGAGATCAAAACATCAAATCTGTCAAACCTGATGAACTTGGCGGCACAAGGGTTGCCGCCAACAGGGGTCAACGGCACAGGATGTTGCCGCTAACTCTAGATCTTAACGGTAGCAAGCTGGTCGTTAAGTTTCTGTCTGTAGAAACACAGACAGAGCACACAAATACAAGAGAATAGAGGGTTCCAGGACACTAGAAAATTTCTAATAAATTTCTGGGACCTACTAGACATGGTTAGGGATGAGATCCATAGGTTACTTGCCATTGGAAATTTGTTTAACGGATTTAATTCATCGAAGATGCCCTCCTCGGCCAAGCCAAGAAGGCGCTCAAAACCTCCCAGATCCGATCTTTTAGGTCGATGTAGATCGCACACCGGAGTCAGAGAAGCTTCACAAATGTCCAAAGTATCTTCCAGTCGTTGTAGATCGCCGGACGACGCACACAATGCCAGATCAAAGCTTCCAAAAGTTGGTTTTCGCACAGAGTTCCTAGGGTTTTCACAAGAGCCAAAGGAACCTATTCTGGCCAAAAACAATGTTTTTTATAAGCTAAGGGAGGCTGGGTACGCATTAGATAGGATTTCCTACGTGGAGGAGGTTTCCAAAATCAGAACCAAAGGAAACACGGCCGTTTCCAGATCTAAAATCGCAACAATTTCATGGAAATAGACGGCCACATTACTGTCATTTATTGGGAATTGGCGTCCATCGATCTGGACATCGACTCCCCATAAACGTCCACACATGTTGACGTAACATGCCTGTGATACCCGAAATTTCATTCTTTTATATTGTGCATGGTATTTACTTGTTATGTGCATAGCATGAGTATTCAATGTGCATATAACCATTTTTATACTTCTCATGAATACATGCATATATATATATGATATTTTATGTGAATAGGCAATAGCTAACTTTGTGTATATGTGTATACTAAATCCTAGGCATATAATGCTTAAGTAATATTGTGCATGTTAATCTAATTACCGATGAGCATGTGTATTTATGTATTCGTGCATAATTACATAACTATGTTGTATACGTGTGCGTATATTTATACATATGTCAATTCAAGTTTGTGCATGCAGAATTAATTATTGTTGTACAGAATATTCTTAGTTAGTGTAAGACCCCGGATTTTTATTCTCTTTATATATCTGTATGTATATGAATGGTGTGTTGGGTGTTCGGTTGTTGTGTGCTTAGCATGCGTAGTTCATTGTGCCTGCTATAAGTTTTATCCTTCTTTTGAATATGAGCATGTGCGATCTATATTTATATATATATATAGATAGGGGTATGATAATTAATGTGGAAGTGAACAATTAGCTAATTAGAGGTGTATTATGAATACCAAGAATCTCTGACTTAGGATACTTGAATAATACTATGCGTGTGCTATCTAAATATTGAAGAATATCCTATACTACCTATTTCATGGAATTTTGTATGGAGTGTATGAAGTACATATGTGTATGTACGTATGTATGTTATCTTGTGCGTGTGACAATTGTATACCTAATTCTACATGCATAACACCTTGGTGTATTTGTGTATGCATGTGTATATTAGTTGTAAGCGTTGCTCATTTGCATGGTTTAGCTAATGTGTATATTGTACTTCGTACATTGCATATGCATAAAGAGTTCAAGCATGGTAGGTATAATTAGTGGTTTATATTGAAATTCTATACTCCTCAAGAATAACATGCATGTATTTTTATGATATTTAGGTGAGAATAGCCAATTGGCTAAATTATGCATGTAGTACATATTAAGGAATCCTATGCATATAGTACTTAAGCAATGTTAGGTAAAGTTGTGTAAGTTAATCTAATTACCGGTGCGCATGTTGTACCCATCTATTCCAAGCATAATGTACATAAGTATGCTACACCCGTGTGTGTATACTATATATATGTCAAATCAAGTGTGTGTGTGCAAGGACTATTTTATCGAATAGATTATTCCTAGTTAACCTAACTCATATCACCTCCTAATGATTTGCGAAGCCCTCATAATTCTTGTCATTTACTTTGCCGGGTGTTGAGTCACACTTATGTAAAACATCATGTACGCATAGGTAGATATCTACGTACATCTATCTTAGTGTATTTATGTATGCTTGTGTATGCCTAGGTATGAATGATATTGATTGCCTGGTATGGTAATGTACATGTTACACCTTATACGTTGTATGTATATATATAGAGTAAGCATGGTTTCTGCATGTTTTAAGTTCTGGCCGAAGGGCCAATCAGCGTCAATGTGTTTATATTAAATATAAATAAGGTATGTATTGCCTGGTGATAGTATGGATATAATACCGTATACATATTGCATGTATATAAGCTTGGTATGCGTGGTTTTCTGCATAATTTAGGGTTCTGGCCGAAGGCACCTTGGCGTCAACCCTAGGCCGTTATCAGGTGTCAGCGTCCAGACATGGACGCCAACACTAACTCCGGCGTCCAGCGATATGGACGCCAACTTCTCTGACCTGCATGCGTTGCAGAGCCAGAAAATCCGGGAGCAAGGTATGGCCTCCATTGGGGGATGTCCCCCAACGGCTCTCAGCTTGTCAAATCGGTATGGTGAGTGGGTGAGGGGCTCTCATTAGGTCTGAACCCGAATTTGGCCTCTCCCACTTCTCACTTCACCTTGCAAGAGGAGAAATAGAGGAGAGAAAAACCCTAGGTGAGCTGTGAGAAAAACCCATTTTAGAACCCTCAAAATCCGACCCCTGGACCTTGATCCGGCGTCCCCTGCTGCAAGGAGGTTGCTGGACCAACGAGGAAGGCTTCCCCGACATCCCCTCGGCGTGGAGATCACCCAGGAACCCGGAGGAAGGCGATCTAGAGGGAGGTTCTGCAACTTCTTGGGACTGCCCAAGGAGGTCTTCACCAAGCCTTTAAATCCCTTAGAAGAATTTTTGAAAGGCAAGTGACCTATCTATGGTGTCCCCGTATGAGTCTAGGTGGGTTTTGCTATTTTTATGGATTTTTCCTCGAGTCCTAGACCCTCCTATTCACCCAAGATTCAGAGCTCGGGTCTGTGTTTCTGCACAGACCTGATTCGACGGCAAGGTCCCTGGACGCCTGTGATGATCTTGGCGTCCATCGACCATGCCGCTGACCTGAGTCAGCGGCCAGAGACCGCCGCCTAGTTCTTCTGACAGAACAGTGAGCTGTTCTGTCCTCTTGTACATTAATTTCGATATGTTTTCCGTGATGAGGATATATGGTAAACTTATACTCTATGTATATTGTTAATTGTGATGTATGGATGAATGTGGTGTGGGATGGTGAATGTGGGATAATGGTATCTTTTAAACTTGTGAGCATGACTTGTAGATAATCTTGCAAATCCTTGTTCATGATTTGAATTAGTATGAATGCCTTGGTTTCAGTCTAATCATGAAGATCAGTGGGTCAGCATCTGTGTTTGCAATTTTGGTAACTTATCCATGCTTGTGTAATTTGTGAATAAGCTCGGTTCGGTAAAATAAAAGCATGCAAGAATGGTTTGTAGGGTTTCATCCATAGATGTATGAATTAGGGTAATTTTGTATCCTCAATTCCTGCATATGTTAGTAACTTATGTTTAAACAGCAAGTGGCTAAATTACAAGATGTGTTAGACCTCATGTTAACTTAAGTTGTTGATAGCATGCTAATTAGGTATTTTATTTTCTGTAAATTCTGTTTAGCTCAGAAAAATCTGAAAATTTGAGTGTAGGATCTTGAACCCGAAAACAGCATGTGGTTAAAATTTCAGGTCGTTTGGATCAGTAAATAAAAAGTTATGTATTTTCATGTGAAATGTGATAATCTACGTATACTATCGAAATGTGATTAGTTATTGTCTAAAACCAACTTGATTGGTGAATTTACTGTGTTAAACTCCTGAAATCTGTAGTAGCATGATTAGGAGAAAAACAAAGACACATTGTGCATGAGAAAACGAAGGAGATGTGAGTGTTATGTGTAAAACACATGTTAAAACTCGGTATGAGTAAAGTGTAAAAGTTGTGCCTATGTGACACTGCTACCCTAGAGGCATCGGGAGCCGTATATAGAAAAGTCCCTATAGAAGGCTCCATGTGATATAAGTTTGTCCCAAAGGCATTGGGAAAACCCCGGAGGTGGACAAGTACCACTGGATAGGGTGGAGAGGGCTTCTCCCGGTCTGCGCAGTTACCAAGATTCACCGCTGTATTGCCTAGGTGGTGAGTATGTGTATGAGTTGTGTCATGTGTTGTGTTATGAGTTGTGTTGAGAGCTGTGCTAAGGAATGAGCACGAGCTATGAGATATTTGTTAGTGTCCTCTACTGGTGGTTAGGACTATGTGTCATGGCAAATCGTTTAAGTAATGAGAAAGGAATAAAGTGTGAATTATGTGAACATGGCATGTGGTAAGTGCCCAAGATGCACGTGGTAAGTGCAATCGACGTGATATGTGATAAGTGAAAGTGGTAGAGAAAATGATGTGGAAATGAGTAAATTGTGTAAGTGTGAACATGCGTACATGTCAAATGTGTAAAAGCGAACAATGTGAATGAGTAAGTGTGCAATCATGTGAAACTGAAAATGCGAGAATATGTTATTGAAACCCATGTGAGACAAATCTGAAATCATGTGAAATTAGTGAATTTATGTTATTATCATCATGTTATTATGGGCAAAAATGTCTAGAATCCATGTTAGGGGTAACCAATGAGTTTGTGTACAAGATAGCATGATTGTTTGTTCACATGATATGTTTTAAGCAACGTTGTAGCTCTCATGTGTAGATTTATAGCCATTGAATCATGTGAAATCAGCAACCTAAAGCATGTAGAAATGTCCATGTATTTGTCTAAAAACATGTAAGATCCATGCTAGTTGTGTTTCCTTTCATGTGTGCACGATGTTCATGTTAGTAGCTCTCATGTCCTGGTTCTTTAAAGACAAGTTTCATAAGTAAATTGAATAGAGAGCATGTGATAGGTAAATTTTATTCCTACAACATATGAAAGCATGATCCATGTATAAACTTGTCAAACTTTCATGATAGGTTGAAACTTCGGAAATGACTAGTATGCCATGTTTTGAAAATTGTGAATGTGCATGTAAAACCCCTATGACTTATACGTGTATGTTATGGGTAGTGTTGCTTGCTGAGTCTTTGGACTCACTCTTGCTTCGGCGTACAGGTTGACAGGTATCGTGCACTAGAAGGAAGCGTGACGAGGATCATCATATAGAAGACTATTTTGTGGAGCTGTCACCAGTTGTACCTTTCTTTTGCACAAAAAGGATTATTGTATGAACAATATTTGGATATTGTAGTTCTCTTTATTTTGTATTAATGTGGACATTGTCTTTCCATTTCGCTATTTAGATTGTGGAATGTGTGTTGGTGATGGGTTAAGAGTTGAGTTGTTTATTTTATTCCGCTGTACTCTATTGCTATCCAGGTACATATCAACCTATTGACCAGTGTTGGGTACATGTCCCACTGTGACGACGCCCTTTTTACCGATGGGGATTGGTATAATCGTACCGGTATGAAGAGGGTCGTTACAGAGATTGGTATCAGAGCACAAGGTTGAGACTGTACATGGATAGGCCATCACCGTCACATCATTGCAAAGTCTTCATAGGGAATTGTCCATATATATAAAATCTACTAATAGTAGATGGAAGATAATAGGCAGAATAGTTAGAATGTAGTAACCTAGGTTCTAATTGAGTTATTTATTTTGCAGACTATGGCTGGACGTGGTAGACGTGGTGCTCAGTCTCGGAGGTATGAGCAGAACCGCAAGCTGAAGAATTTCGTGAAAGGACTTAAGCCATCAGTGAGGGTTAGGCTTCTGGAACTCGATTCACGTACCTTAGGAGAACTTCTAGGTGTGACCACCCAGCAAGAGAAAGGAGCGGGATCTCTCCCAGAGGGGGAGGCAACTCCAAAGGAGAAACCCTTGGAAAGTCAACAATCAACTGTGGCCTCAAGCATCGAGAAGCCCGAGTGCACCCAGTGCGGGAAGCGTCATGGTGGGAAAGCATGTTGGAGGAAGGAAGGAAGGTGTCTTAAATGTGGAAGCAAAGATCATCGGCTTAAAGAGTGTCCGAATCTGAAGACGAAGTTCACTCCGCGAGGCGCTTCACCGACCGCGATATAGGAGCGAGAGTAGCTGATGATGACCTAGGCGACGTCACCACAGGTACTCGATGCGATCTTCGAGGACGAAGATCTTTTTCTAGAGGGGGAGGGTGTAAGACCCCGGATTTTTATTCTCTTTATATATCTGTATGTATATGAATGGTGTGTTGGGTGTTCGGTTGTTGTGTGCTTAGCATGCGTAGTTCATTGTGCCTACTATAAGTTTTATCCTTCTTTTGAATATGAGCATGTGCGAATATCTATATATATATATACATAGGGTGTATGATAATTAATGTGGAAGTGAACAATTAGCTAATTAGAGGTGTATTATGAATACCAAGAATCTCTGACTTAGGATACTTGAATAATACTATGCGTGTGCTATCTAAATATTGAAGAATATCCTATACTACCTATTTCATGGAATTTTGTATGGAGTGTATGAAGTACATATGTGTATGTACGTATGTATGTTATCTTGTGCGTGTGACAATTGTATACCTAATTCTACATGCATAACACCTTGGTGTATTTGTGTATGCATGTGTATGATTAGTTGTAAGCGTTGCTCATTTGCATGGTTTAGCTAATGTGTATATTGTACTTCGTACATTGCATATGCATAAAGAGTTCAAGCATGGTAGGTATAATTAGTGGTTTATATTGAAATTCTATACTCCTCAAGAATAACATGCATGTATTTTTATGATATTTAGGTGAGAATAGCCAATTGGCTAAATTATGCATATAGTACATATTAAGGAATCCTATGCATATAGTACTTAAGCAATGTTAGGTAAAGTTGTGTAAGTTAATCTAATTACCGGTGCGCATGTTGTACCCATCTATTCCAAGCATAATGTACATAAGTATGCTACACCCGTGTGTGTATACTATATATATGTCAAATCAAGTGTGTGTGCAAGGACTATTTTATCGAATAGATTATTCCTAGTTAACTAACTCATATCACCTCCTAATGATTTGCGAAGCCCTCATAATTCTTGTCATTTACTTTGCCGGGTGTTGAGTCACACTTATGTAAAACATCATGTACGCATAGGTAGATATCTACGTACATCTATCTTAGTGTATTTATGTATGCTTGTGTATGCCTAGGTATGAATGATATTGATTGCCTGGTATGGTAATGTACATGTTACACCTTATACGTTGTATGTATATATATAGAGTAAGCATGGTTTCTGCATGTTTTAAGTTCTGGCCGAAGGGCCAATCAGCGTCAATGTGTTTATATTAAATATAAATAAGGTATGTATTGCCTGGTGATAGTATGGATATAATACCGTATACATATTGCATGTATATAAGCTTGGTATGCGTGGTTTTCTGCATAATTTAGGGTTCTGGCCGAAGGCACCTTGGCGTCAACCCTAGGCCGTTTATCAGGTGTCAGCGTCCAGACATGGACGCCAACACTAACTCCGGCGTCCAGCGATATGGACGCCAACTTCTCTGACCTGCATGCGTTGCAGAGCCAGAAAATCCGGGAGCAAGGTATGGCCTCCATTGGGGGATGTCCCCCAACGGCTCTCAGCTTGTCAAATCGGTATGGTGAGTGGGTGAGGGGCTCTCATTAGGTCTGAACCCGAATTTGCCTCTCCCACTTCTCACTTCACCTTGCAAGAGGAGAAATAGAGGAGAGAAAAACCCTAGGTGAGCTGTGAGAAAAACCCATTTTAGAACCCTCAAAATCCGACCCCTGGACCTTGATCCGGCGTCCCCCTGCTGCAAGGAGGTTGCTGGACCAACGAGGAAGGCTTCCCCGACATCCCTCGGCGTGGAGATCACCCAGGAACCCGGAGGAAGGCGATCTAGAGGGAGGTTCTGCAACTTCTTGGGACTGCCCAAGGAGGTCTTCACCAAGCCTTTAAATCCCTTAGAAGAATTTTTGAAAGGCAAGTGACCTATCTATGGTGTCCCCGTATGAGTCTAGGTGGGTTTTGCTATTTTTATGGATTTTTCCTCGAGTCCTAGACCCTCCTATTCACCCAAGATTCAGAGCTCGGGTCTGTGTTTCTGCACAGACCTGATTCGACGGCAAGGTCCCTGGACGCCTGTGATGATCTTGGCGTCCATCGACCATGCCGCTGACCTGAGTCAGCGGCCAGAGACCGCCGCCTAGTTCTTCTGACAGAACAGTGAGCTGTTCTGTCCCTCTTGTACATTAATTTCGATATGTTTTCCGTGATGAGGATATATGGTAAACTTATACTCTATGTATATTGTTAATTGTGATGTATGGATGAATGTGGTGTGGGATGGTGAATGTGGGATAATGGTATCTTTTAAACTTGTGAGCATGACTTGTAGATAATCTTGCAAATCCTTGTTCATGATTTGAATTAGTATGAATGCCTTGGTTTCAGTCTAATCATGAAGATCAGTGGGTCAGCATCTGTGTTTGCAATTTTTGGTAACTTATCCATGCTTGTGTAATTTGTGAATAAGCTCGGTTCGGTAAAATAAAAGCATGCAAGAATGGTTTGTAGGGTTTCATCCATAGATGTATGAATTAGGGTAATTTTGTATCCTCAATTCCTGCATATGTTAGTAACTTATGTTTAAACAGCAAGTGGCTAAATTACAAGATGTGTTAGACCTCATGTTAACTTAAGTTGTTGATAGCATGCTAATTAGGTATTTTATTTTCTGTAAATTCTGTTTAGCTCAGAAAAATCTGAAAATTTGAGTGTATGATCTTGAACCCGAAAACAGCATGTGGTTAAAATTTCAGGTCGTTTGGATCAGTAAATAAAAAGTTATGTATTTTCATGTGAAATGTGATAATCTACGTATACTATCGAAATGTGATTAGTTATTGTCTAAAACCAACTTGATTGGTGAATTTACTGTGTTAAACTCCTGAAATCTGTAGTAGCATGTTTAGGAGAAAAACAAAGACACATTGTGCATGAGAAACGAAGGAGATGTGAGTGTTATGTGTAAAACACATGTTAAAACTCGGTATGAGTAAAGTGTAAAAGTTGTGCCTATGTGACACTGCTACCCTAGAGGCATCGGGAGCCGTATATAGAAAAGTCCCTATAGAAGGCTCCATGTGATATAAGTTTGTCCCAAAGGCATTGGGAAAACCCCGGAGGTGGACAAGTACCACTGGATAGGGTGGAGAGGGCTTCTCCCGGTCTGCGCAGTTACCAAGATTCACCGCTGTATTGCCTAGGTGGTGAGTATGTGTATGAGTTGTGTCATGTGTTGTGTTATGAGTTGTGTTGAGAGCTGTGCTAAGGAATGAGCACGAGCTATGAGATATTTGTTAGTGTCCTCTACTGGTGGTTAGGACTATGTGTCATGGCAAATCGTTTAAGTAATGAGAAAGGAATAAAGTGTGAATTATGTGAACATGGCATGTGGTAAGTGCCCAAGATGCACGTGGTAAGTGCAATCGACGTGATATGTGATAAGTGAAAGTGGTAGAGAAAATGATGTGGAAATGAGTAAATTGTGTAAGTGTGAACATGCGTACATGTCAAATGTGTAAAAGCGAACAATGTGAATGAGTAAGTGTGCAATCATGTGAAACTGAAAATGCGAGAATATGTTATTGAAACCCATGTGAGACAAATCTGAAATCATGTGAAATTAGTGAATTTATGTTATTATCATCATGTTATTATGGGCAAAAATGTCTAGAATCCATGTTAGGGGTAACCAATGAGTTTGTGTACAAGATAGCATGATTGTTTGTTCACATGATATGTTTTAAGCAACGTTGTAGCTCTCATGTGTAGATTTATAGCCATTGAATCATGTGAAATCAGCAACCTAAAGCATGTAGAAATGTCCATGTATTTGTCTAAAAACATGTAAGATCCATGCTAGTTGTGTTTCCTTTCATGTGTGCACGATGTTCATGTTAGTAGCTCTCATGTCCTGGTTCTTTAAAGACAAGTTTCATAAGTAAATTGAATAGAGAGCATGTGATAGGTAAATTTTATTCCTACAACATATGAAAGCATGATCCATGTATAACTTGTCAAACTTTCATGATAGGTTGAAACTTCGGAAATGACTAGTATGCCATGTTTTGAAAATTGTGAATGTGCATGTAAAACCCTATGACTTATACGTGTATGTTATGGGTAGTGTTGCTTGCTGAGTCTTTGGACTCACTCTTGCTTCGGCGTACAGGTTGACAGGTATCGTGCACTAGAAGGAAGCGTGACGAGGATCATCATATAGAAGACTATTTTGTGGAGCTGTCACCAGTTGTACCTTCTTTTGCACAAAAAGGATTATTGTATGAACAATATTTGGATATTGTAGTTCTCTTTATTTTGTATTAATGTGGACATTGTCTTTCCATTTCGCTATTTAGATTGTGGAATGTGTGTTGGTGATGGTTAAGAGTTGAGTTGTTTATTTTATTCCGCTGTACTCTATTGCTATCCAGGTACATATCAACCTATTGACCAGTGTTGGGTACATGTCCCACTGTGACGACGCCCTTTTTACCGATGGGGATTGGTATAATCGTACCGGTATGAAGAGGGTCGTTACAGTTAGCTTATTGTATATCACATCTTAACGATGTTATGCATGTACTATCTAAATCTTGAAGTGCATATTATACTACTTATTCCATGGATACTGTTTGTAAATATATGAAGTACATATGTATACATGTGTGTTATCTTATGCATGTGATATCTAGATAATTCTATACGCATTAAGTTATAAATAGTATATACATATATTGTACTAAAATAGTGTTGTGCATACGATATGTAACTACTGTTATCTACCATGTAAGTACATGAGAGTTATTTTCATACACGTATATATATAAATATAAATGTGCATACATTATGTAGCTATTAATGTATGTAATAAATTTATAAATTCCATGCATATTGCATGTGTTGTGCATATAGTAAGAAGTTATTATCATACATCTTGTAAACAATTGTGAGTTTATTTCCGTGCATGCAATAAATATTTAAATGTGTATGATTTATTTAATTATTGATATGCCTATTATATTTAATTATTCCATGCATGTTGTATGTAACCATGATGTGTATATGTATACATACATATGTTAATATTGTTTAAATGATATCTATCTACTTTTAAGCATGTTAAACTATGTATGATATGTATGATACCTAAATAATAGTGTGTGTATTATATTTATATGTTCATGCATAATGCATATAATTATGTAGCGTGTATGTACATATATATATATATATATATATATATATATGTATGTTATTCTGAACATGTATATCTTTGAGCGTGCATGCAAGTTATCTTTAATTGAGATTATTATAAGTTTTATTTAAATAAATAAAATATGATGCAAGTAGTTTACATAGTGAATGTTTATATATTTATTTATTTATGCACACACTTCGTTGTTGGAGCGTGATTGTACGTTAATTGAATGCATAGCGGTGTTTTGGCCAAGCACTGTGTTGGCGGCAACATCTCTGGATGCCAACCCAGGTTGACTACAACCGATGTTGATATCAATACAGGTTGACTACAATCGATGTTGACGTCAATATCTTTCCTGTGTAACGGTTCCAGATTTGTTAATGCTCGTGTTTTGGCCGGTTCAAGATTAAGAAACCCATCCTAATGCATAGGAAACCTACCCTATTGTGTACCCCAAACCCCAAGCTTATAAAATACTCATCTTAGGGCAAAGGGAAGTTTTTTTAGCATTGGTGAAACCCTAGCACCCGTAATGGAGAAAAGCTGATCTTTGGAGGGCTGGATCTGAAGACTGGAGGTGTTCCCCGGGGATCTACAACAACTGGGAGGTGGCCTATACATAGGAGAAGAAGTCCCAACTCCGAGGAACCACCTGCATCAACAGAAGAAGAAGATCTGACGAGAGATTGAGCACCTTCTTGGCCAGACCGAGGAGGGCTTCATTGGTGAATCTTGATATTCGTAGATTTATTTAGAGGCAAGTAAACCCTAGATCTAAATCTTATACATGTCCCCTAAGTCCAAGGTATTTTTCTTGATTTTTACTCGAGTCCTAGAACCCTCAAATTCTCCTTTGTATTGAGTACTGTCTGTTTGTGCTGCTGGGAGGAAGTTGGCGGCAGCATCTGCTACAGTCAAGTTCTTCAAGTTGGTGGCCAGGGATGTTGCAGTTAACAGTAGGCGGCCACATCCCTTGCAGTTAACTTCTTTAGTGTCCTGAAAATTCATTGTTTGGTCTTCTTAAGCTGTTTAAATGATTTCCGGATATAGGTACATGCTGCAAATTTTATGTGTAATTGTATACAGTCACTAGGTCATATCATGAGGTTGCCCTAATTTTCAATGAACTGTGTTAATTATTAAAATTTAGTAATTGAATTATGAGCATCATATAAGCATGTTTAAATCTTGTATAAATGGATTTGCGGTAAGTTAGGGTTTTGTAATTTTTACATGACAACATGAGGTCTGATATTAGATTTCTGAACTGTTAGCACCCAACCATCTTAATGTGTACCATGTTTAAGGATATTTCAATGAATATGTCTGAAATCTTGTTTAAATTGTAGAAAGTATATTTACTGTTTGAAAAATCTGGAAAATTGAAGATGTGATATGTTTACAGTTAATAACCTGTGATAAAAATTTGGAACTAATTTGATGACAGAAAGTGCAATTATTGTTAAATCATGGGAATTATTCATATTAGATATGTAAAATCTAATCTTGTGTAATTCAGTAATTAACAGCCTGTTTAGGATTGTAATATGAGTTGTTTTACTTCTGAAAATAGTAGTATCATGTTGGGTTAAATGAGATGTGTGCAATTGATAAATAATACATGTAAAGTGATTAAATAGTTTATGTGATGTATGTGAATAATGAGAGGAAATGTGATAAGATGAATGTGTAATAATTGGGCCAAGAATTGACACTGCTACCCTAGAGGTTTGAGAGTTGTACCATAGAAAAGTCCCTATGGTAGGTTCAACGTTGTGAAAAGTATATCCTAAAGGCATTAGGATGAAAACCTAGAGGTGGACAAGTACCACTGGATAAAGTGGAGAGGGCTTCTCCCGGTCTGCGCAGTTACCAAGATTCGCCACTACATTGCCTAGGTGGTGGGTATGTGATTATGAGATGTGCTATGAGATGAGTTATGTGCTATGAGCTATGTCCTATGAGATATGGATGTGTGTGTCCTCTAGTAGGTGGTTAGGACTATGTGTCATGGCATCTTAAGCGATGGAATATGAATAAAGTGTAAGATGATATGCGAATGTGACACATGATGAGTGCAAATGATATGATATGTGATAAGTGAAAATGAAAGAGTAAATGATATGAAGAATATGTGAAAAGATATGTAAGGGAGAGTTAATGTTAATGAGAGTGTGCTTGCATGTGAAAACCAATGTATTAATGCACTATGTTCATGTTTTTCATATAATAATACCTCAATTGCAATACCATGTTTAGCATCATGTCATGTAGTTAATTATTCTTCATGTAATAGTGCATGTGAATAAACATATGTAATCACGTCATTTATGCAACGTGAAAAATGAACATGTGGAATTACTAAATGAATGAGATTGTGTGTGAATAAATCTAATTCCATGTAATTGAGTTTAATTCATGTCAAAACAGCAAGTAAAGTATGGTTATGAATGTTATAAATACAAGAAAGAATGTTTAGGTTCGATGCTATATGTGATGTTTACTTAGCATAAAGTTCCATGCTTAAGTGCTTATTGTTGCCAACCAACTTAACTAAGTTTTAACTCTTCAATTTATGCTAATAAATGTGAAATCGTGTGTAATGAGATTTATTTACATTAAAACAGCAATTAAAATGTGCAATTAAATATGAAAAGTGCATGTGAAAAGTGAATAGTCATCATGCTAGGTTGTTCATTTCTTTATGCTTAATTCTATGTTCTAGTTTGTAGAAACGTATCATGAAATGGAAAATGTTTGGATGAATGAATCATGCTATATGTTAGGTGTAGAGGACATGTACAAGTGCATGTTAGTATCCATGACTTAGAATAAACATGTGATAGTTTAAAGCATGTCTAGGTGATTTAAATATATGTTGATAGTTAGGAGTATGTACCATGTGTATTCTTGTCGTTTAAATGATAGTATGTATTTCCTTAGTGTATGATAGCTTAACATGGATGTGATATGTTCAAGGTTAAGTCTTTGGTTTGCTTGTTGAGTCTTTAGACTCATACTTACTTCGGCGTACAGGTTGACAGGTATCCCGTGCCAAAGGGAGGCATAGCAGAGGACGACATCATGGAGGAGTAGTTTGTGGAGTTTGCTGAGAAGTTGTACTTTTCCTTCATAGCATGAATAAGGTTTAATTGCACGGACAATGTGTTAGACAATGTAGTTCTTTTATCATGTAATAATGTGGACATTGTCATTTTATTTCGCTATATAGATTGTGGAATGTGTGATGGTGATGGATTAAAGTTGAGATAGTTATTTTATTTCCATTGTACTCAATTGCTATCCACGTACATATCAACCTATCTGCTAGTGTTGGGTTATTATCCCACTGTGACGACACTCTTTATACAGATCAGGATTGGTATAATCGTACCGGTATGAGGAGGGTCGTTACACCTCTCGGTCACAACACAAAAATGCAGCATAACATGCATACACTATATATATATACACACAATATGTAATGTATAACTTAAGCACCATATGTACAATGTAAGTAAGACAATATATACATAGTTATCAAGCATATACATATATACAACATCATGTAAACATTATATGTACTAGGACGAACATATATATACATATACATAGCTCTATACACAAGTGACTAAACACTATATGACAAAGTCTAAATAAAAGAACAAAGTTCAAGGGCCTTACAACTACTCTCTTCTTTCCCATGAGGAAGAAACAGTCTGTGGAGAGCTTGGCGAGGTTGTATGTTGGCAGCATTGTGAGACTACATGGTGTGCCGAAGTCTATTATCTCTAACAGAGACCAGCGGTTTACATCGAGGCTATGACAGGGTCTTCAGCAGAATTTGGGTTCTCAGTTGAAGCTCAGTTCGGCATTTCACCCTCAGACAGATGGTCAGTCCAACAGGATGATTCAGACGCTCGAGGACATGTTGAGAGCATGCGTGGTTGATTGGAAGGGTGACTGGGAATGTCACCTACATCTTGTGGAGTTCGCCTACAACAACAATTTTCTGTAAGTATAAGCATGGCTCCATTTGAGGCTTTGTACGGTCGGCCGTGTAGGTCTTCTTTGTGCTAGGAGGAGACAGACGATAAGCAGTTGGTTGGACCCGAGTTGATGCGAGAAACTTCAGAGAAGATTCAACTCATCAGGCAGAGATTGGTTGCAGCGCAGGATAGGCAGAAGAGCTACGTCGAGAAAAAAAGGAAGGACTTAGAATTCGAGGTTGGCGAGCATGTTTTCCTCAAGGTTTCACCTACACAAGGCATGGTCAGGTTTGGAAGACATAGCAAGTTTACTCCGAGATTTATTGGCCTGTTTGAGATTCTCAGGCAGATGGGTAGTCTGGCGTACGAGCTTGCCTTACCCCCAACACTAGCAAGTGTGCACCTTGTCTTCCACGTGTCTATGCTCAGGAGATACGTGCATGATCCATCACATGTCATCTGTAACGTCGCGCATTTTCTGGATCCCCGTGGATCCAGGTTTAGTGGGTTTGGTGGCCAATGTGAGGCCCATTAGTGTTGTGTGTTTCTTACTAGATCCTTACCGGGTTTGGTTTGGGTCCGTGTTGGTGTTTAGCTTGCTGGACACCAGCAGTGTGTTGGCGTCCATCGATGAGGACGTCGACTGTTGAACTTGGCGTCAAGCTTTGTGGACGTCTAGTTGTGGCGGTCTGGTTAAACGGCCCAAGGGTTGACGTTAACCTGACATGCCTGTGTTTTTATGGCAGACCCGAGCTCTGTTCTTTCTCCTCCTTCTCCCTTCCTCTTCCCCCACCTTCACCCTTGAGCTTCTTCGCGAGTTCTGATGGTCGGCGGGAGCTCGTGGGAAGGCTGTGGTGCGCGTGGTAGCTGCAGATCGGGCGGGGAATGACGGATTGGAGCGCGGTGTTCGTGGGACGTTTCTCGGGTTTCGGCATGATTTGAGGTTCTTCGGGAGTTTAATTGCGTTTCTGAGGTAGGGGTTGAGCCCTGTTAACTTGTTAGAAACATTAAAACACGACTTAATCACTTGAACCAGCATTTTTATTGTATTTTTGGATTAAGTTGCACCATGTGGGGTTAATGGGTGGTTTGAGTAATTTAGTGAATGAAGCATGTTGTAATGGGTTGTTTCGGGTTCTGGTATGTTAAAGGAACCGCTTTTATATGTTTTTCTGTAGTTTAAACGGTTGGAAAACCTGTAGAGCTGGATTAGGGTTTCTGCAGGGTTTTAGGTCGGAGAACTTGGCGTCAAGATCTCCTGTCGCCAAGCTCACCATCCGAGATATAAACGGCTAGATCGCTTGCCGTTTACTTCTTATAAGCGGCAGTCGATGTTGCCGCCAACTTGTGCATGTATTCATGCAGTGTGGTTTACGTAGCTTTTCTGATTATGAATATTACGTGTTTGTGTGTGCATGGCGATGATCGGTGTGAGCCAGTGCACTTGTTATGCTCTTGGAGCATACTGCTCATGTAATGGGCAAGTTTTACATGAATGATGTGTGATGTACGTAATCGCTTTACATGGTATGTGTGGTGCGTTGGCACCCGTGGCACTCTTGGAGTGCGTTGTCCATGTGTTGGGCATGTGGTTTACGTGGAAGACGTGTGGTACACCATCCAGGGTGTAATATACATGTGTTGTTTACGTGGTTCGAGTATGTGTGTACTACACACTTTGTTGTAATGTAATTCTTATGATTTATCGTAGTAACTGGGCAGTGAGGTTCTTGTGTGAGCCTAGCCATGACTTTGTGGTGTTTGGGCAGTGAAGGTCCATACCGACCTAGCCCTGGTCTGTTGTAGTCTTTTGAATAATATTATATTGATTTATGAAGTAAGTGGTGTGTGTTGCCACGGTGGTCATGAGATGACCAATGATAGGCAAGTTAGTGGTTCAGGTATGTGTTGGTGTGGGATAGCTTTGGGGTCACACGGTGACCGATGTTAAGCTAATCCTAACACTTGTATATTGTGAATTATAAGTAAAGGCTATATGTGTAAGTATCGTGGTTTGTGCTAGCCGAGTGTGGTGGTCCGGCGCCTATACCGGAATGCCTCTCTAGTCGGGTACCCCAGGTTCTTTGTGAGCCAGGCACGTGTGTTTGTTGTGCTCGGGGTTTTGTCCCGGTACTTGTGTTGTACCGTTGAGGTCTGTGTCGTTTTCCTGGACACCCTCACTCCTGAGTTTGAGTTGTACGTCCGGCTGAGGGAAAGACGGCAGTGGGACAGCGACTTCCCAGAGCTTGTTCTTTTGTCGCTTGTAGCGCGCTCGTAGTTGGGAGTACGGACACCAGTAGTCGACACTGGTCTCGTCAGTACGGGTTTAGCTTACGATGTGTTTGGAAGCCCTCGGCCAAACGAATATTTCACAGAGAACCGACAAGGAATTCCTTTAATAACTGGCCGTTTTGATTCTTTGGAACAACTCGATGAATTTAGTAGATCCTTTTAGGAGGTCCCCAATGACTATAGATCGAACCTATCCAATTTTTACAGTGCGATGGTTGGCTGTTCATGGACTAGCTGTACCTACCGTTTCTTTTTTGGGGTCAATATCAGCAATGCAGTTCATCCAACGATAAACCTAATCTGAATTATAGAGCTATGACACAATCAAATCCAAATGAACAAAATGTTGAATTGAATCGTACCAGTCTATACTGGGGATTATTACTCATTTTTGTACTTGCTGTTTTATTTTCCAATTATTTCTTCAATTGAGGGAAAGAACAAAAATAGTAGAAATTCTTTTATCCCATTCGGAAGGATACTATCTTCATAATTATCCATGACTGTTTTTGTCTCTAGCCTTTTTTCCAGTGCCTCACTTTAGGGTGCTCCGGCCAGAGACCCTAGAGGTGCCAGGCATGGGCCTGCAGTTGTGTGTCTGCAGGTGTGGTGTTGGTTGGTCTCCACAGTTGTTTGACTTCTTCCTTATGGAGCGGCAGTTGGACCTTTTGTCCGTGACTGCGAGGATGAGAGGTTGTTCTTGTGTTGTGTTGTCCGGGTTGGATACTGGCCTGATCAGCTAGTAGTATGTTCCCGTGCGGTGGCGTCGTTGTTTCTGACTCGTGCTTTGCCTATTCTGGCTGTAGTTTGACTCGTGTTTTGCCACTGGCTGTGGTTTGTGAGTTTATCACTCGTGGTCGAGGTTTGACCAGTTCGAGGTGTGCCCTGGTGTTGGCACAGCTGTGACTGAGTTGTGGTTTGTGTGACTCGTCGATTAAGGTTTCACTTGTAATGTTGTGTCTAAGTGAGGGCACAATATAATTGTGGTTCAGTGTGGTGTTTATCACCTACTTATACCCTTGTTCGGGTGTTTGTGTTGTGGTACCTCAGAGTAGCAGGTACCTACTTCCTTCGTGGGTTACTTTGCAGTTTTGTGGTGATACATTGTGTACCAACCTTTCCGGGTACTTGTGTGTTGAGGAGGTCTTGTGGTTTGACCTGCCACTTGTTGTATCCTAACTGTTTTAGGTAGATCTTTGTTTATAATTTATTGTGAATTAGTTGCGATTATTAATTATGTTACCTTTGTGGGTAACTTGCCGATGAGGCTTATGGCCTAGGCATATTGGGGTTTAGTTAAGCTATGTTCCGTGGAGGCCGTGTGAGACCTTCTACTTGTTGAGTTTTACTCTTCTTGGATATGATTCCAATTATACTTTTAGTGTGTTATGATTGGCTTCCTGGTAGCCAGTTCCGTTACCTTGTGTGATATTTCCGATGTAGTGTGGTTTGGAGTATAAATGACCAACTCTTTGTTAGCGGTCCTGTTACTCAAGTGTTTGAGGTTTGCCTATAAAGCTTGTAGTCTGGGCAGTACTTTGCCTGTATGGCTTTTAGCTTAGGCAACCAGTTGTCGTGGCAGTGTGCCAGTGAGACTGTGCTTTAGGCACTTTAGTAGTTGGGCTAACTAATGATTTTATGTTAGTCCTGTAGTCCTACTTTTCTTCTGAGGACGTTATGTTTATTATCATAAGCATGTTTAATTGTTATTTATTGTAAAGATGTGAGCATCAAATGGTTTGGCTATTGTTGTTGCTAGTGAGACCCATTGGGGTCGAGGTGTCTATGGTTACAGTGTTGTTTTGGGTAGCCCCTACTGAACCAGTGACTTGTTGAGGCTCACTCCCCTACAGTTCTTTTCAGGGCTTTCCGTGTGTTTGGCTTGCAGCGGTATTGTGACAGACTTGTACCACCAGCAGTTGAGTAGTAGTTAGCGTTCTGTGAGCCTGTGCTCCCTCGGGGTATGCCCTAGGTAGTTGTACTCTTTTAATTGGACATGTATTAATGTAATGGGACAGTTGTACAAATTTGTGAATAGATATGAGCACATGTACTTTCTTGTGTCTTATATTCTTGTTGTTTGTCTTTTATACTCTTACTGGACACGTGTGTGAGATATCCCTTGCGAGACTTCGGTCCATTCGCGGGAGGCGGATCTGGATATTGAGCCTTAATGGGCATAAATACCCCGGTCCGTCACAGTTGGTATCAGAGCAATGTCCAGTTAGAATATGAATAGACATTGAAAGTACAATGTCCCAATACATGGATTAATGTCCACTGCTGGTAGTAAGTCTGTGGTTTTGTGTGATATGAAGTAGTTTTTACGTTTGCTTTTGGCATGTAAACCGTGTGTTTTTGTTTGTTAAATTGGCAGTTGAGAGCAGTTGCTGTGCCACAATGTGAATAGTGGCATAAGTTGTATGGTAGTATCCTGGCACTAGTGCAGTTAAAGCAGTTAAAGTATAGTACTTAAAAAGTTTTCAGTTACAGAGATTAGAAGAGAAATATAAAGTAATGCCTTGAAAAGGATATACCTGTTATATGTTAATAAAGTGCAGAGTTAGCAGAAACATGTATAGAGTATTTCTGTGATAGATCAGTTTGGTTGTTAAAGATTTGCAGCTAAAGGAATTGAAAAGATTAGCAAGTTTGGATATGGAATTCAGTAAGTAAGTTATAATGAGATAGAAAGTTGGCAGAGACAGATGCATGGTAACAAGGTGATAAAGAACAGGTCAGTTTGTGTGATAAGTTGCAGTTGAGAATCTCAGCAAATGTATTGTGGCATCAGAGATCTGAGTTAGATGATGTTAAGAAACAGTATGGATGAGAATGTGATTAGTATTATGAAGAGTTTGATATAATCAAGAAAAACAGACCAGCTTTAAAAGAAGTATCAGTACATAAAAGAGCAGTGATTTATGGCAGATAGATTAAATATGCCCGAGATCAGAAATTTGAGAAAAGTATTGTTATGAAATATGATGATAGCAGGAAGCAAGTGTGATATGAAGATTTGTATAAATAAGTATAGAAATGACCAGTTGAATAAAGAAAGAGAGAAAAGAAGGATTAATGTGCAATAAGAATTTGTGAAATTTGCACAAGAGGAATATTTAATTGATGATTGGCAGTTTAGATAAAGAAAAGATATGGATTAGAGACAGGAAGAATTTAGCAAATGATGAAGTGAATAAGATCAGATGAGTCAGGAAATGTCAATTAAAGTTTGCATATTGGTGCAAAGAAATGATTTAATTGAGCAGAAAGGAATTGTTATTAAGATATTTCAGGGTTTAAATGCTGGAGCAGATTGATTAAGAATATTTGAAAAGCTTATGCCCCAGAATTATGGGAATTAGCCAGAGAATGTCAGTAAAGCAGGAAAGATATATGAAAAGCGCAATATGTCAATAATGGTTTGGCAGAACAGAAATTGCAGTAATTTCTTCAGTATGAATTAATTGAATGTGATGGTTTGAGAAGTAGTTGAAGCCAGAAGAAAGTAATTGAAAGTAATAATATGAGCAGAAATTTTAGAATATTTTACAAAAAATGTTCAGTGTGATCAGAGTAGCGCAGCTGAAGCGGAAGCAAAGAAATATTTAATATTTAGAGATTGTTCAAGTTTGCTTGAATAAGGAGAAAATGTAAAGTTTGCGCAATGAAATAAAGGAACAGAGTTTATTATGGTCTTTGATCAGAGATTGACTTAAAGCGGTATGAGTAGAATAATATGAAAGAGCAGGAAATTCAAAGATGGTGATTGGTCTTCTTTAAAGAGGTGTCAGTTGCGAATGTAAATGAAGATGAGGCAGGATAATAGTTGGCAGTGATAAATAGAAAAAGGAAATGGCACCGGAAAGTTTAATAATTTGGAAAGATTATGGTATGAAAGAATATTACAGTGTAAGATATTTGAGAAAGATAAAGCGGTCTCGAAAGAAATATTGCAAACACAGCTGGGAAATTGTGGAAACAGGTTCAGTCCAAGGAGATAAAGCGCCATTGGCAAGGTAGGATCGCCTACGGTTGAAAGCTAAAGAAAGGCAATGGAATTGACAGAACATAGTAAGTGTAAAATGAATTGAAAGGCTAAATCAGAGAAAGAGTACCCTACTTGTTCTGTGTTTGACTTTAATTGTTTTTAGGTGATAATTTGGTTTATTGTGATTTGTTTTATATGTCGAGGACGACATTTGTTTTTAGGTGATAATAATGTAACGTCGCGCATTTTCCGGATCCCCGTGGATCCAAGTTTAGTGGGTTTGGTGGCCAATGTGAGGCCCATTAGTGTTGTGTGTTTCTTACTAGATCCTTACCGGGTTTGGTTTGGGTCCGTGTTGGTGTTCAGCTTGCTGGACACCAGCAGTGTGTTGGCGTCCATCGATGAGGACGTCGACTGTTGAATTTGGCGTCAAGCTTTGTGGACGTCTAGTTGTGGCGGTCTGGTTAAACGGCCCAAGGGTTGACGTTAACCTGACATGCCTGTGTTTTTATGGCAGACCCGAGCTCTGTTCTTTATCCTCATTCTCCCTTCCTCTTCCCCCACCTTCACCCTTGAGCTTCCTCACGAGTTCTGACGGTCGGCGGGAGCTCGTGGGAAGGCTGTGGTGCGCGTGGTAGCTGCAGATCGGGCGGGGAATGACGGATTGGAGCGCGGTGTTCGTGGGACGTTTCTCGAGTTTCGACGTGATTCGAGGTTCTTCGGGAGTTTAATTGCGTTTCTGAGGTAGGGGTGAGCCCTGTTAACTTGTTAGAAACATTAAAACACGACTTAATCACTTGAACCAGCAGTTTTATTGTATTTTCGGATTAAGTTGCACCATGTGGAGTTAATGGGTGGTTTGAGTAATTTAGTGAATGAAGCATGTTGTAATGGGTTGTTTCGGGTTCTGGTATGTTAAAGGAACCGCTTTTATATGTTTTTCTGTAGTTTAAACGGTTGGAAAACCTGTAGAGCTGGATTAGGGTTTCTGCAGGGTTTTAGGCCGGAGAACTTGGCGTCAAGATCTCCTGTCGCCAAGCTCACCAGCCGAGATATAAACGGCTAGATCGCTTGCCGTTTACTTCTTATAAGCGACAGTCGATGTTGCCGCCAACTTGTGCATGTATTCATGCAGTGTGGTTTACGTAGCTTTTCTGATTATGAATATTACGTGTTTGTGTGTGCATGGCGATGATCGGTGTGAGCCAGTGCACTTGTTATGCTCTTGGAGCATACTGCTCATGTAATGGGCAAGTTTTACATGAATGATGTGTGATGTACGTAATCGCTTTACATGGTATGTGTGGTGCGTTGGCACCCGTGGCACTCTTGGAGTGCGTTGTCCATGTGTTGGGCATGTGGTTTACGTGGAAGACGTGTGGTACACCATCCAGGGTGTAATATACACGTGTTATTTACGTGGTTTGAGTATGTGTGTACTACACACTTTGTTGTAATGTAATTCTTATGATTTATCGTAGTAACTGGGCAGTGAGGTTCCTGTGTGAGCCTAGCCATGACTTTGTCGTGTTTGGGCAGTGAAGGTCCATACCGACCTAGCCCTGGTCCGTTGTAGTCTTTTGAATAATATTATATTGATTTATGAAGTAAGTGGTGTGTGTTGCCACGGCGGTCATGAGATGACCAATGATAGGCAAGTTAGTGGCTCAGGTATGTGTTGGTGTGGGATAGCTTTGGGGTCACACGGTGACCGATGTTAAGCTAATCCTAACACTTGTATATTGTGAATTATAAGTAAAGGCTATATATGTAAGTATCGTGGTTTGTGCTAGCCGAGTGTGGTGGTCCGGCGCCTATTCCGGAATGCCTCTCTAGTCGGGTACCCCAGGTTCTTTGTGAGCCAGGCACGTGTGTTTGTTGTGCTCGGGGTTTTGTCCCGGTACTTGTGTTGTACCGTTGAGGTCTGTGTCGTCTTCCTGGACACCCTCACTCTTGAGTTTGAGTTGTACGTCCGGCTGAGGGAAAGATGGCAGTGGGACAGCGACTTCCCAGAGCTTGTTCTTTTGTCGCTTGTAGCGCGCTCGTAGTTGGGGGTACGGACACCAGTAGTCGACACAGTCCCCAGCTAGTCCTGTTTTCCAGTGCCTCACTTTAGGGTGCTCCGGCCAGAGACCTAGAGGTGCCAGGCATGGGCCTGCAGTTGTGTGTCTGCAGGTGTGGTCTTGGTTGGTCTCCACAGTTGTTTGACTTCTTCCTTGTGGAGCGGCAGTTGGACCTTTCGTCCGTGACTGCGAGGCTGAGAGGTTGTTCTTGTGTTGTGTTGTCCGGGTTGGATACTGGCCTGATCAGCTAGTAGTTCGTTCCCGTGTGGTGGCGTCGTTCTTTCTGACTCGTGCTTTGCCTATTCTGGCTGTAGTTTGACTCATGTTTTGCCACTGGCTGTGGTTTGTGAGTTTATGACTCGTGGTCGAGGTTTGACCAGTTCGAGGTGTGCCATGGTGTTGGCACAGCTGTGACTGAGTTGTGGTTTGTGTGACTCGTCGATTAAGGTTTCACTTGTAATGTTGTGTCTAAGTGAGGGCACAATCTAATCGTGGTTTAGTGTGGTGTTTATCACCTACTTATACCCTTGTTCGGGTGTTGTGTTGTGGTACCTCAGAGTAGCAGGTACCTACTTCCTTCGTGGGTTACTTTGCAGTTTTGTGGTGATACATTGTGTACCAACCTTTCCGGGTACTTGTGTGTTGAGGAGGTCTTGTGGTTTGACCTGCCACTTGTTGTATCCTAACTGTTTTAGGTAGATCTTTGTTTATAATTTATTGTGAATTAGTTGCGATTATTAATTATGTTACCTTTGTGGGTAACTTGTCGATGAGGCTTATGGCCTAGGCATATTGTGGTTTAGTTAAGCTATGTTCCATGGAGGCCGTGTGAGACCTTCTACTTGTTGAGTTTTACTCTTCTTGGATATGATTCCAATTATAGTTTTAGTGTGTTATGATTGGGTTTGTGGTAGCCAGTTCCGTTACCTTGTGTGATATTTCCGATGTAGTGTGGTTTGGAGTATAAAGGACCAACTCTTTGTTAGCAGTCCTGTTACTCAAGTGTTTGAGGTTTGCCTATAAAGCTTGTAGTCTGGGCAGTACTTTGCCTGTATGGCTTTTAGCTTAGGCAACCAGTTGTCGTGGCAGTGTGCCAGTGAGACTGTGCTTTAGGCACTTTAGTAGTTGAGCTAACTAATGATTTTATGTTAGTCCTGTAGTCTTACTTTTCTTCTGAGGACGTTATGTTTATTATCATAAGCATGTTTAATTGTTATTTATTGTAAAGATGTGAGCATCAAATGGTTTGGCTATTGTTGTTGCCAGTGAGACCCATTGGGGTCGAGGTGTCTATGGTTACAGTGTTGTTTTGGGTAGCCCCTACGAGCCAGTGACTTGTTGAGGCTCACTCCCCTACAGTTCTTTTCAGGGCTTGCCGTGTGTTTGGCTTGCAGCGGTGTTGTGACAGACTTGTACCACCAGCAGTTGAGTAGTAGTTAGCGTTCTGTGAGCCTGTGCTCCCTCGGGGTATGCCCCAGGTAGTTGTACTCTTTTAATTGGACTTGTATTAATGTAATGGGACAGTTGTACAAATTTGTTAATAGATATGAGCACATGTACTTTCTTGTGTCTTATATTCTTGTGGTTTGTCTTTTATACTCTTACTGGACACGTATGTGAGATATCCCTTGCGAGACTTCGGTCCGTTCGCGGGAGGCGGATCTGGATATTGAGCCTTAATGGGCATAAATACCCCGGTCCGTCACATCATCAGTCACGAGCTAGTGGAACTTTATCCATACTTGTCTTATGTAGAGCGACCAGTAGCTATCCTACATCGCAAGGTTTAGCACCTCAAGAACAAGGCTATTGCAGCCATGAAGGTGTTGTGGAGAAACTTCTCACGGGAGGAGGCTACATAGGAGCTTGAGGAGGCCATGAAGAAGCAGTATCCCCATCTATTTGGTTAGTACTTTTGCTCTAACTTCGAGGACGAAGTTTTCTTTTAGGGGGAGAGGGTGTAAGACCCTCAATTTATGTGCATTTTATAACTATTTTGATGCCTTGTTGTTTTTCCCAAAATTTCTTCTTAACGTCAACATCCCTTGATGTTAAGGGATAGTTAACGGCAACACTTGTGTCGTTTACCTAGTGGCCAGAAGATCTAGATGTCAACATCGATTGACGCCTATTTCTGGTTGACGGTAGTTATGTGGCGCTTTACTTCTCCGACTGTGTTTGGGATTCCAGATCTGAAACTGTCCTATTTTCTCCGAAGTCTGATTAGGAAACCTCCCCCCAACGGTCAGGACTCTTATGACCTAGGATTCCCCCGACTCTATTGCCTATTTAACCTAGACATCTCGGTTAGGAGAGGACATTGGTTCAGAAGAGAGGTTTTCTAGGTTTTGGGGAGAGAAAGAGAGTGCTTGTGAGGGTTGATCCGGAGATTTGGAGGCTTCACCGATGATCTTCTGTGATTGGGAGACTGTACTGAAGGTGGAGGAGCTCTCCTAACGCCAGGGGATCAACTACACAAACGTGGAAGTCGAATCAAGGTGGGGAACATCACCTCTTTGGCTTGGTCGAGGACAACGTCAACACCAAAAATCGATCTTCAGGGATTTTTGGAGAGGCAAGTAACTTATGGGTTTTGTCCCTAGACCTATCACCTAGAGTTTAGGTATTTTTCCATATTTTTAATTCGTGTCCTAGACCCCGAAATTCATCATTTTTCTGTGTTTGGTCTGCACTTTTTGTAGACAGGAGGCTAACGACAACCTTATTGCTGCCAAGTTCCCGAGTTAACGGCAATCGATTGTGCCGTTAACCCACTCTGACAGCAAGCCCCTTGCCGTCAAGTTCATCTTGTTTTACAGAACACTGGTTTCAATGTATATGGTGTGATTTTTCGGGGATTTGTGGATGTTTGCATATGCTATAAAATTTTAGGTTGGTCACATATATTTATTACGTCAAACCATGAATTCCTATTAAAATTTTATCATAATTATGAATTATAGAATTTATGTTAGGGGGAATTGTGCATGTATTGACAGATTTAAATTCAGAATAAATAGATATGATGTATGAAGCTATTGCAGAAAAATTCCATGAACCTAGGGTTACTGTATACATGTTTTAAGACTGTTAGAACCATCTGTTCACTGTCTACCATGTCTAATTGAATTATCTTATTAAATTGCATGAGAACTCTGTTAAATGATAAAAATAGATATACTGTCAAGAAAATTCTAAAATATTAACCATATGATATATTTCACGCATAGAATTTATGGTTAAAATTGGAGTCTGTTCTGACATCTATAGGTAAGGTTTGTAATTGTAAAGGTATTAAAAGAGCATATTAAGCATGATTAATCAAGAAACGATATTTGTTGTGATTAGTATCATGTTTAGGTACTGTTAAGCATATTTTCTTACTGTTAGACAACCATAATAAGTTCTGTAACCTAAAAGACATGTGTTTGCACTATAAGTATGTGAATGGATCATTAAGAGCATGTAAAATGTTGCTAAACATGTGATTAAGTGAGATTTGTGCCAAAATTGATACTTCTACCATAGAAGGCTGTGGAGCCGTACTGTAGAAAAGTCCCTATCGGAAGGCTCAATGTGTATATGATATCCTGTCGGCATCAGGATGAAATCCTAGAGGTGGACAAGTACCACTAGTTAGGATGGAGAGGGCTTCTCCTAGTTTTGTGTAGTTACCAAGATTCATCACTATAATGCCTAGGTGATGGGTATGTGTTATGTGATATCTATGTCCTTCTTTATGGTGGTTCAGACTATGTGTCACGACAAATAATGTGTAAAGATGTGAAATATGTTTAAATGTGCCAAGTGTTCATGTGAAAGTGATGTGTTATATTGTGGAATAATGTGAAACCATGTGATCTTGTTATATTTATGTCAAAATAGCAAAAACAAATTGTGTGAAAATGCGTTATAAAAGCATGTAAAAAAAGTGTTAGACATCATGCTAGATTCATTAGTTAACATGTGTTTAATTCCATGATCAAATTGTTTTGAAATATTTTATGAATGAGTTGCAATTGATACCATGATTCAAGCTAAAGACCATGAGTAAATAGCATGTTATAGGTTTTTCATTTGTACTTGTTTATTATGACATGAATCATGTGGTAAAATTTCTCTTTTTGTTAAATTGAGTAGCATGCATGTGATATGTGTAAGGATGTGCCAATAGGTTACTTTCTGAGTCTTTTGAGAAGACTCATCCTTGCTTTAACATACAGGTGAGACAAGTGTTCCTGTGATTGAGGAGGACGTTGTGAGGAGCGACTCCGAGAGAGAGGAGTAGCGGAGCTATTGGAAGACTATATTTGTAGCTTGTACTTTCCATTTACTAGTATGTGAACAATGTTACGTTATGGACTTTGTTTGTTTTCATTATTTCTACTATATAGATTGTGGGATATGTGTAATGATGATGGAATAAGAATCTCTTTCATTTTCGCTGTACTTTCCTTTGTTATTTATGTACATCTCTACCTACTGTGTTGTGTTGGGTATATGTCCCACTGTGATGACGCGCTTTATATCGACGTGGATTGATATAATCGTACCAGTATAAGGAGGGTCGTTACATTTGGAGTCATGCAGTGCTCCGATCAATAGGAGGTCTTACTAGGAACCTTTTAGCTCGAGAAGGATGTAAGGGCAATGGGGAAATCAGTAGAAGCCACTCTTTCCAACATTCAAAATACTCTAGGTTGAGTTCATAGAACATTTAACATTAAATACTTCTCTGAAAGAGTCCAAGAGAAGAAGAGAATAAAGTTTGATGCACTTAAACAAAGAAACTTGTCTATAGCTAAATGTGAGAATTAATTTTCTAGACTAGCACGATATCCTCCTCACCTAGTTGGTACTAAGAGGATCGATGAAAGGTAAAAAATTTCTTAATAGATTGAAACCCTAGTTCATCGCTCAGTGGGCACCCATAGACATCCAAACCTTTGCTGACATGGTTATGTGTACCCAATGAATCATATCATGCAAAACCAGACCATGAGACCTACGGGTCCCAAGAAGGAATGACTATGCTCTCAAGTAGGCTAGGCTAATAAAGGCACATCATCACCCGAATTTATGTGCTAGGAAAGTTGTATAAATCACCCAAAGGCAACAGTGGCCACTCCAAAATCCTCTTCTTCAAAGGGATAACTATGAAGGCCACCTACGGGGAGTGGTCACATCACTCCATTGAGCATCCAATGAACCTAAAAGTCAAGGAAAACGTCGTCATAAGCGCAAGCCTCCCCCCATTGGACCGTCACCATGAAATCGACGCTAGAGAGCAATAGTTGAGGACTTCCCCCATATACAACCGAAAATCCTTTTTGACATCAGGTCAGCCGTGCTCTGGTCACTAGTACAAATGCATATTTCGCCGACGGTTACGACCACACGGTCGATGGGTTGGCAACAGGGCATCGGCTGTGTAAGCAATGGAGGGCGGTTCACATTGTGGATGCACCATGATAATATAAAGCCGACGGGTTTCTGACCAAACCCGTCGCCTACCCCTATTTCAGTTTCCCGCGCGCCCCCAACCTGACCCGCCAAATAAGCTATTTCCCACTTTTTCTTTTTTTACCTGTTCGCGCCAGCCATCGCGGCAGGGGATCGGCATCACCCATCATGGCAACCCGACCCGCCAGACTAGCTATTTCCCCCTTTTTCTTTTTTTTACCTGTTCGCACCAACTAGCCATCACCCATCGCTGCAGGGGATCGCCCATCATCACGGCAGCAGGGGATCGCCCATCATCGCGGCAGCAGGGAATCGCCCATCATCGCGGAAATAGGGAATCACCATCGCGGCAGCAGGGGATCGCTATCGCCCATCATCGCAGCAGTAGGGGATCGCCATCGCCCATCGTCGTAGGGAATCGCCATCGCATAGGGGTAGGGATTTCTTTTCTTTCCCTACTCTGCACAATTGGAATCCTATGAAATTTATCATGTCTAGCGGTGTTAGAAGGATTCCAGTGACTGGTATGCAAAGGTATCCTGGTGTATCATGTGTGGTAAAGTAGGCTTTGCTTCCTAGAAACTAGCTAGGAATATACAAGCATGCTCTAAGAGGATTGAGTGATCTAACGGTAGCCACGCCTACCCACCATGGACGGAAGGTGCGAGTGTGTGTGCGTTGGGGAGGGGGGTTAGAGGAGGGTGGAGAAATATTGCTAAAAAATTTTTTTGTCATCTGCCTTTCTCTTCTACCGTATTCTAATATTTTTATTTTCTTACCAAATCAACGTGCAAGCCCTTTTTTTTTTTCCTGTTTGTCATCATAACATGATAAGATAATTGAGATGAGTTGGAGCAAATTAACATCAACAATTTATTGGTGCAAGAGGACAAGGGAAAGATGGGGAATCTCCAAAAGTCCTTTTTAAATGTGTTGTGGGGGCATTGATTAGGCTTTAAGAAAGACTTGCATGGAGAGGGAGCTCAGCAACTTCCAAAGGAGCCATTTTGCTTTTGGTAGATGATAAAAAATGGATAAGTAGCAGGTGTTGTGATATATTGTAAAAGCTTGCTCAGATTTTTGATCTCTTTTGGACATCTTTCTCTGTGGGAAACATCTCCCATGACAATCTGTACATTTTGACCAGCTAATGGGTGTTGTTGATTTCTATGTCAATACGAGGAGGTGATCACAATTGCTAGCTCTTTTCCTCCAGTACTGATCCCCCTCATCCTTCTTTCTCTTTCTGACTTATAATCCCACCAGGGCTCTCTTCCACTTTTACCTAGCTTCTTCTAAGCAACGGTACTCTCTGACTTCATCCCCCGCGGGCTAATTCTCACCATTCCCGCCTCTTAAAGGGCTTTCGTCTGGGAAGGTCATCCCTTCCAAGTCAGACGACGACACTTTCTGCCATGGCTCCCCTACCCACATGATGAAATCTTGCAACCTACCAAAAGTTTCCAAACACAACAAGGTTTTCTGCCACAAAAGGTGATGCCTTTGCGAAGAAGTTGGGAGTTGCCGAAGACAAAGTGTGTTTGCTCTCCTGAAAGGTAGGGTCTTTGGCATACTTTGTTTTTCAATGTTTGTCCATTGCTACAATGCATCAAAGTGAACCAACATTTTTATCCATCACTTCTGTTCTCTCTCGAAATAGAGATTTATGAAAGGCGTTGTTGGGATTTTACGTAAGATATGAGATCTTTTGCTTTTTATTTTCATTTTTTATTCCTTCTTAATTGTTGCTTTTAATGACTGCTTCAAATATCTTGTTTTATATTTCTAAGTTCATTACCTTGCTGGTTTTTTAATTCTTCCAACCAAGCAGAACGAAGTTTTCTGCCACTTGCGAAGAAGTTGGGAGTTATCGAAGACAAAGTGCGTCCACTCTCCTAAAAGGTAGGGTCTTTGGCATTATCTATTTTTTATTTTTGTCCATTACTGCATTGCATCAAAGTGAGCCAACTTTCTTAGTAGATTGCTCTCTCTGCCTATCTGTCACTTTTTTCTCTCTCAAAAGAGTGATTAATTTGTGAAAGGCGTGGCTAAGATTTCACGCAAGATATGGGATCTGTTGCTCTTTATTTTAGTTTTTTTAATTCCTTCTTAACTTTCGCTTTAATAACTACTTCAAATATCCTATTTTATCTTTCTAAGTTCATTACATTGCTGTTTTTTAAATTCTTCCAACCAAATTTGTTCCAAATGCACAGGTCGCCCAATCCCTCCCCCCCCCCCCCCCAAAAAAAAAAAAAAGAAAGGCTTCTGGAGTGGAGCAAACAAATGATAAAGTAAAATCTTTGTTAATCCATCTATTCTTATGGTCTCAAGCTCTCTATCTTTTGTTTGGTAACCATCCCTTTCCTGTAATTCATGTGTGGTTGTTTATCTTGTAATTCTTGTTCATTGATGGAATTCATTAAGTTTTACTTTTATATGCTCGTGACAGTAAGATTTCAATGGCCTAGTGGTTAGCTTTCCATATACAACAAGGTTGTGGGGGCTGAGGTTGATAGATTAAATGAGTTCTAGCCTATGCCATCATCAAATTTGACATCACATCATGATGTGCATAACATTAATGATTGTATCACAAAATTCTAATTAGCTAACAGTATTGTTGCTACATTATACACTATATAAATTAAACCATTCACTCTCACAATTAGTTAAAACTAGTTAATACTTGATGAGCTTAATGGATTTGCCCTGATGGATGATGTGATCCTTATTGCAGATATTTTCTGTCAGTGAGAATCTCATGACATGTTTCACACTTTCCAAGTCGGAGTGACAGAATCTGACATGTAATATTCTACCACTTATCTCCTAGTTGTTTAACAATAGTGCCCTTGCATTAAAGAATTTAAATATTCACAATATCTACCAATGCCTAACAACATAAAAGTTAATAGAATTTTCTAGATAGGTGACCGTTATATATGTCGGCTATATCTAAATAGGCGACCGTTATATGTGTCGACTATATCTAAATAGGCGACGGTTTGGGGTGTCGGCTGAAGTACTTTTTGCCGACAGTGTTGGCATCGGCGAATAAAAATGTCGACGGTTCATCTACTGTCGTAGAACTTTAAAAGACGACGAATAGAGAGTAAAGGCCAATGATTTTTACAGTCGTCTAAAGTTGTTATCGCCGACGGTTGCCCAAAGCCGATGGTTGCAAACCGTCGGCCGAGGAATGGCTGACAAACATAGTGGCGATTATTGGCCGACGGTTGTAACTGTCGACGAAGATATTACTGCCGACGGTCAGAACCGTCGGCGAAGACTGTGTACCAGTGGGTGAGCAACACTAGTTCCTTAGAAGACTTCTCTTCAAGTCACTTTCAGTCGGCCCCTTGACGCTTTATTCTTTTGCATTGGGAAATCAACAAGTATATGTTCCCTTCATCCATCTTAAATGATGGCATGGTCCCTTGTGAGGAGCTAAATTCTAGCATCTCCAATCTACATCTTTCCAGGCCTAGCAGAGAGCACTAATAGATCTTGTTAGTGAGATCCTCCGCCGTCTCTTCCTGGCCTTCACTTGAGAACAACTGTTAACTTGTTGTGTGGTCCACCAATAGTGTTCATTCTGATCGGATCTAGTCTCCTTAGGATCTATATATCTCTAGATAACGACAATATATATAAATAAGGCGGTGCCGGTCATAGATTGACAAGATTTTGTTTGTCGAAGAAGTTGGTGATATATGGAGAGATGTTTCTGGCCTCAAATTGGGTTGGATCTGCTCTGAATATGCATATAGTACTGGCTGGATCAATTCCCTATGGGAAATTGCCTAATTTTACTTGTGTTTAGAAGGCCGTAAACAGTGTCAGTTGATGTTCGGACTAGTCCACTTAAAATTTTAGTCCAGCACTTTTGAAACCGTCGATGAGAAACCAACTAATCCCCCGATATCTGGTCGACCAGTTCGTTTATGCTTTCTATACCATAGTTGAAGCTGTCATGAATGTGTAAAAGCAGGAGGTCCCGAGTTCGATTTCTGGGGGAGACTTATCTGATTTACATACAATCTTCGAGGTGTGTAAATCTAGAGTTTTTCCGGTCAAGTGGGGTAAGAGTAATACGGTATATGGAAAGTAGGAGCTGTCAAGTCTTGATCTTGGAGTTCACGAACACCAATCTCTGAACCCACAAAATCACACACGGCGAAACTTTCTTGTTATCAAAAAAAAAAAAGCTGTCATGAATGCTTCCATCCAACAAGGCGATCCAGGCTGTGGTACGAAACAGCTAGCTGCCTCTTGAGGCTTTCTTCCACCCGGTGGCCTCCTAAAATAATACAAAAGTGATTCATAGACAGACAACAGAAGGCTAGTCCGCCCGTCTGGTCTCTTCGTAACCTCACAGAAGTAAGCATACTTACTGTTCATTCACCTTCTTTAACGTACGAGGGAACAAATTAAAGCTTAAAAGGGTTTTCTTGTCCTTGGATACGCCGCATACATCCACAACATGACATAACATATATTCACCGTGGAATGAAAGAAATGGGGGCCTCGGGCCACCCCAGACGTGGGCTCGTGCCTGGATTGCAACGTACAGTGAAGCTTTAGTACAACCGGGCATCCAAGGGAGAGAAGTCGGAAGGAGATAAAGGCGAGAGGGGGGACGGGGGAGAGAAGAATCCAATGCCAGGGTAACTAGCCCTCTTTTGAGGGCATTCCTTTTATCCCCCCCTCTCCTAATTAGCGAGCTAGCTAGAAACAATGATAAAAGCAATATAGGGTATCAAATCTTTGAGACTTTGGAAAAAGCGGGACAATCACGGAAAGAGAGGGTCTTGGTTCTTTGATGGGGCCGGGCCGGGCCGGGCCGGGCAGCCCCCGAAAGAGAGTAGGCAGGCCAGCCCCAGGTCTCCATCTCAACTTCCGACCCGAAGCCGGTCCAATTGCGACGAACAACTCTAGTTAAACTCGTCCAATTTGTCGATGAGCTTGACCATATCATTCACTCTACTGACTTCACCTAAATTCACTAACTTACTTGTATGTCCGAGCCCCTTGCCTTTTTTATGATTCCACGAGTAGATCCAGCTGGTTTCCGGCTGTCCTCTCCCTATCTCTATCTATCTACAGCACGGTGGCTGCTTTAAATGAAGGCTCCACCATAGATTATAAATATAAAAATTTAATATAAGATCAAAGGGGCATACCCCAGCTAACCTGGCCTGAAGTTTGGAACCTCAGACCGGTCCAAAGTAAGGGGACCTTTACACTCACGAGGTAAGGAGGTGGAAGACAGGAAAATTACATTGCTAGATAACTTGCAACCAAAATAACCCAAAGCGTCTGCCACCTGGTTTGCTTATCTATAAGTGTAGCAATCTAGAATTTTCGAAAAATAAAAATTTCATAATAATAGAAATAAAAGTAATTAGAAAATCAAATGAAAGAGAATTAAATAAAACCCATTAAATGAAAAGAAGTAATTGACTTTGTTAGATAGACCCATTAGAAATTAGTGGGCCAAAATAGAGATTTTTCAAAGGGGAATAATAGGATAATACCCTAAATTCATAACTAAATTATTACTTAATTAGAAAATAGATATTTAATGCATTAAATTGTTAATTTGAGTTAGGTTTGGATTCCTAAACCTACCTTAATAGGTTGGCCACGAATTTAGGTCCCAACCTAACCCAATTGGAATTGGTATGCTTAGAAAGAGGAGAGAAATAGGAAATCTCAGAATTAAATAGTAATTAGAGTCCTATGAGGAAATAGAAACCCAAGAGGCATAAATACTCTCTTTAAACCCCCATGGTCGGCCCTAGCTCATACCAAAGGCTTGCTGGACCAGGAGGAGAGGCCAAGGAGGAGGAGATTTTGTGGGAAGAAGTCTCTCTCAAACTCTCTCTCTCGTTCTTCAAGTTCTAGTCTTAGAAGAGGAAATCGACCAAAGACAGGCATTCTCACCAGCAAAACTAAATTAATTTCGTCTGTTGGTTGATCTAAACCTCAAGAATCAAAGCCCTCTTGTCTTATATTTTTCCATCAAGCAAATCTTTTGTTCTTAATTTTCAAAGTTTTGTGAACTTCATGACCCCGAACCCTCTTCTTAAATTCATACCTTTATGCATACTCATCCTCATGCCATGAGATTTTTACTGAAAGAACTGATAGATGTTAGGCATCTTTTGGCCCTAAAAACCCTCATTTTCATTCACCCTACATCGAGAATTAATTCTTTTACCCTAACTGTGTACTGTCCCATGTTCTTCATGAAGTATAATGATTTAACCATGCTGAAACCTTATCTGTTTTCAAATTCCTATTTACCGTAAGTACCCATGCATGTCTAAATCAATTTGCAACTAGTTTCATGATTTTTCATTATCTGTACAAATAGATATGATTTTCAGAATCACCCTCTGTCAAAATAGGGTAAGTCAGGTCCGCAATCCAATGCACTGTACTCTCCCTGTCGGACTCGGGCGCAGACCCTGTGAACGCGACGGCCCGATAGGCCGCGTTCACTGGGCCATCGTGATAGAGCCTTCTGTCACGATCTGATCGCGAGAGGGCCTGTCGTCGCGATCTGCTGCCCGATCTGACGAGCCGTCGCGACAGTGCCTTCCATCGCGATCTGATCGCGATAGAGCCTGTCGTCGCGATCTGCCTGCCTGAACCGATGAGTTCGTCATGACCTGTACAACAGCCTGTCGCGTTCTGCTTGACCCCGTCGCGACCCTCATTAGGGTACGTCACGATCTGGGCTTTTTGCATGAATCCCCCTATCTCTACAAGTCTTGACTTTCTACGGTGTTTGTACCCTCTCTTAACAAACATGTACGCAATAAAAATACCTGTTATAAACTGAACATTTTTGTGTGATTTTAAAAGACATACACATGACTTATTTCTAGCTATGATTTCATGATACATGCACATACTATGAACCATCCAATTTTTGCTTAACTTGGCATGTAATTAACTCATAATATATATGATAATTTATGTAATTAAATTTCCATATTAGACTTGTCTACGTTTTCTCGCGATGTTTTGGGAATACCATTACCGACACTCCACTATTCTAAAATTCCTCTAGAACGTCGAGCACTTGTTTCTATATTTACACTCTCTCTTAACTTGGATGAACTCTCTGTCGGATACTCCTTCTGTCGGACTAGTGAATCCTTGTTCAAGGCCTCCATAAGTCTCTTCTGTCCATAGATTCCCACATGGTCGACGAGCCGGTTGTACCCTAACACCTATTACATCCTTTAGGGATCAATATAGTCCAAACAACTATTAGATGATCGCTCTTATCTTGAATCACGTCGGACCTCTGGATCTGTACTTAACATGGCCAGTGGTAGGGTCGTGAGTTCCCCCTGACTGCCAACACCAAGTGCGCGTGTTGTGCAACTGTTACTATCGCCTTTTTACTCGATGTGTTACGTGCAATGTCCACTAGATCTCATCTATACACTACTCGCTTGTCTATTCATGTTCACTCTACTATCTCGTCTATTCATCTAGTACTCTCATCTATTTCTTGGTACTCTATATTGGCCATTGACTGATTGTCTAAAGATAAACAATATAACCAATGCCTGACAATATATAAAGGGCTCAATTTGGTCGTGGGATGTGCGCCCGAAAGTGCTAGTGCCCATGGGAGTTTAATGATCAGAGTGTTTGGCATTACACTCGAGTGCTATCTATCTCGACTATCTAAATGACAATCAAAAGTGCTATATTCTCTCGTTGTCTGTTGACAACAATACTCGTTGTGCTATTGATATACTTGTGCTATTTGTGCTATGGCCATCTTGCTATTTGTGCTATACTCGACTCTTGTGCTATATTTGGAAACTTGTGCTATTTTGTTCACGTGCTATCATGCTATCTCTCACGTTACTTGACTCTCTTGCTCTATCATTAGTTACTCTGCCTTTCAATGCATTAATCATTTAAAGCCTACTTGACTATTGAGATTTAAGTCCTACTGGGTGTTATCACTCACCCTGCATTATTTATCGTTGTGTTCTCAGGTGAGACCGAGGATGAACTATACACTCAAGAGGATGGGAATGACTAGGAGTGATGTTATGAGCACCCTAGTGTCTTAGCATTATGTTAGAGTGTCAGTTTAGTCTTTTGCTTTTATTCAATGTAATTGGGCCCTATAGAATGGCTTTGATATTAGCGGTTGTAACTAGACATTGGAAAGTTATTAATGAGAAGAATTTTCTTTAGTATTATTCATTGTGCAATGGTTTGATATCTAGTACTTGCTTTGCATCCGTTTACTTGCAACTGCCTCACGTTCTGATATTCCGCGTCGGGGCATGACAGTTTTGTGGTATCAGAGCCTAGGTTATTCTTAAATATAGGATGATCTAGGTTGACTTGCCTCGACTAGAGTCAATTATCCTACCTATGTGAGTTGTGGTTAGAGCCAAGGGTAACTAGCTAAAATGAACTCACACACGCACTAATTAAATTTCACATCAATATCATGACAATAAGTTATTTTTTTTGGAACTAAGCAATCAAGATGACGGCTGAACGTGCTCAAATGAGGAGCATGCAACAAACCATCCAAGAACTGATGAGCGCAATTGTGCAAGCTACCCAAGGAGGTGGCAATCGTGGTGTAGGCGACCTACATCGTAACTTCCGGAGTCTGAACCCACCTAGGTTCAGTGGATCCACGGATCTGGATGAAGCCGAGCACTAGCTCAAAGAAACGGAAAGAATCTTCTGTGTCATGCAATGTGCAGCAGGGGATAAACTGCTACTGGCCACGTTCCAACTGGAGAAGGACGCCCGCGCTTGGTGGGAGTCAGTGCAAGCGACCCGAGATAATGGTCAGTTCACCTGGAACAAATTCAAGGAAGTTTTCAACGCCAAGTACTTCTCCGAGTGTGTCCAAGAAAGGAAGGCTGCGGAATTCACTGCTCTTAAACACTTGAGCTTGACTGTGGCCGAATATGAGGCCAAATTCTCTAGACTGGCAAGGTATGCTGAACACCTGGTAAACACGGAGAGAATGAAGGCTAAGCGCTTCCTCAATGGCCTTAAGCCTCAATACATTACTCAACTATCACCTCTCGACATCCAGACCTATGCCGAGATGGTGAAGAAAGCTCAGCTACTGGAAGATGCTACAGACTTCACCGACCGTATCAAAGGGAAGTTCGTGAAAAAGGAAATGACTTCTGGACCATCATCTGCCAAGCCGAACAATGGCAAGAAACGTCCCGTCAACATCACAGAGGGGTCCAGCCAAGAAAGAAAACCCAAGGTCTTCGTACCCAACACTCCAGTGAAAAGCAACTGCAAGCATTGTGACAAGCCAGGTGTAAGGCCCTCGAATTTCCGTCGCATTATTTGTATTTGTATGTGTATATTTGTGCTTGTGTATGTATATACATATTTACGTACGTATTAATTAGTACAATTACGTGTGCATGTGTTTATACTAGATGTAAATAATGCATGTATTGAATGGTGATAGTATGGATACAGTACCATATACATATTGCATGTATATATGCATGGCATGCATAGTTTTCTGCATGTTTTAGAGTTCTGGCCGAAGGCCAGATTGGCATCAACCCCTAGCCGTTGAGGTGGTGTCAGCGTCCACCCATGGACGCCAACACTAAACCTGGCGTCTAACGATGTGGACGCCTATTTCTCTGACCTGCATGCGTTGCAGAGCCAGAAATTCCAGAAACAAGGAAGCTCACCCAATGGAGAGCTGTCCCCAACGGCTCTGAGAGCCATCTTGTCACCTTGTGAGTGGGAGAGAAGCCTCTCCCATATATCCAACCCGAATCTGCTCCCCAAACCCTCTCTTCACCCTTTTGCAAGAGAAAAACAAGAGGAGAAAACCCTAGCTTCTGAGCTGTGAGAAAACCCCATCCTTGCAGCCCAAAATCCGAGCTTCTGAAGCTTTGTCCGGCGTTCTACTGCAACTGGAGGCTAGAGGGATCATCGAGGAAGGCCTCCCCGACATTTCTTTGCTGTGGAGATCATCCAAGAGCCCGGAGGAAGGAGATCTTGGAGGACATTTCTGCACTTCTTGGGACTGCCCAAGGAGGGCTTCACTAGCACTTTTGATCCCTTAAGAGTGTTTCTAAAAGGCAAGTGACTCTACCATAAGGTTCTCGTATGAGTCTAGGACGGTTTTAACAATTTTGTGTATTTTTCTTCGTGTCCTTGACCCCCACATTCACCCTATCTTGAGAGCTCGGGTCTGTGTTCTGCACAGACCTGCATTAATGGCAAGGTCCCTGGACGCTGAGATCATGATTGGCGTCCATCGACTATGCCGCTAACATTGAATTAGCGGCCAGAGACCGTCGCCAAGTTCATCTGGATAGAACAGTAAACTGTTCTGCCCTCTTATACGATTATTTTCGATGGGTTTTCCGTGATGAGGATATATGGTAACCCTATACACTATGTATACTGGTAAATGTGGTGTATGGATGAGTGTGATGTGTGGTGGTGAATGTTAGAAATTATTATTCCATGAAATTTCAAGCATGATTTGTTGGTGATCTTGCCAATCCATGCTTTATGATTAGGACTAGTCTGAGTGCCCTAAGTTCTGTCAGATCATGAAGTTAGTGGATTAGTATATGTGTGCTCAAATTTTGATAAATTGTCCATGCTTGCATAAATTGCTATTAATTTCAGTTCGATAAATAAAAAGGCATGCAAGAAAGAATTGTTGTGATCGATCTATGGTTGTATGATTTAGAGTAATTCTGTATTTTCAGATCATGTATATAACAGTTAGTCTCTGTTCAGACAGTAAGTGGCAAAAATGTATGATGGTGTTAAACTCCATGTCAACTTAAATTATGAATGGCATGCTAAATAGGTATTTGATTTTCTGTAAATTCTATTTAGCTCAGGAAAATCTGAAAAATTGAATGTATGATCTTGAACCCAAAAATAGCATGTGATTAAATTTCAGGTCATTTGGACCAGTATATAAGGAGTTATGTACTTTTCCATGTAAAATGTAAAAATTTATGCATGTCATCGTAAAATGATTAGATATCGTTTAAACCCAACCTGATTGGTGAATTTACTGTGTGTTAAGCTCCTGAAATCTGTAGTGTCATGTCAGGAAAACAGAGATATGCATGTGAGTGAGAAAGTGAATGGGATGAAAAGTGATATGTGTAAAACCATGTGTAAATCGGTAAAATGTGTAAATGTGTAACTGTGCCAATGAGACACTGCTTCTGTAGAGGGCAGTGGAACTGTATCAGGGAAAAGTCCCCTGAGAAAGTTCAATGTGTAAGTGACCCTAAGGGCATTAGGGGGAAATCCTGGAGGTGGACAAGTACCACTGGTTAGGGTGGAGACTTGTTCTCCCGGTCTGCGCAGTCCAAGAGTCGCCATTGTAATGCCTAGATGGCGTCTATGTGTAATGTGACGTGTATATGTCCTTCTTTGGTGGTTTGGACTATGTGTTACGGCACCTAAATTGTGTAATGTGTAATGTGTAATGTGTAATGTGTATGTGTTCATGTGTTAATGTGTAAGCGAACAATGTGAAATGTGTATGTGTAAAGTGCAACCATGTAAATTGGAAACTTGTGTAAAGAAAATGTGAAACTAAAAATGTGAGAATATGACATTGAAATCCATGTGAGACAAATCTGAAACCATGTGAAATCAGTAATTTCATGTTGTTATCATCATGTTTATATGTGCGAAAATGTCTAGAATCCATGTTAGGGATAATTGATGAGCACGTGTACAAAATAGCATGATTGGTTGTTCACATGGTATGTTTTAAACAACATTGTAGCTCTCATGTGTAGGTTTACAGCCATTAAACCATGTGAAACCAGCAACTTAAAGCATGTGAAAATGTCTATGTATGTGTTTAAAAACATGTAAGATCCATGCTAGTTGTGTTTTCCCTTCATATATGCACAGTGTTCATGTTGGTAGCTCTCATGTCTTGGTTCTTTAAAGGAAAATTTTCACAAGTAAATGGAATAGAGAGCATGTGATAGGTAAGTTTTATTCTTAGAAATCTGAAAGCATGATCCATGTATTAAATTGTAGAACTTTCATGATAGGTTGCAACTTTCAAATGACTAGCATGCCATGTGTTGAAATTTGTGAATGTGCATGTAGAAACCGCTATGACTTATACGTGTATGTTATGAGTAGTGTTGCTTGCTGAGTCTTTAAGACTCACTTCTCGCTTCGGAGTACAGATATAGACGGTGACGAGACTCTCGTGGAGGAGACGGTAGAGACGGACTCCGAGCGTGGAGTTTAGATTGTTGGAGCAGTGTACCCCTTTTTGTTTCATAGTATGTAAAAGTGACATTGTACTAGAAATCATGAGAAAATTGTATAAGTGTGGACATTGTACTTAATTTTCAGCAATTTAATTATGTGAACTTTTAGCTCTTAATGTTAATTGCAAATTTCATGTATGTTTAATGTGGATGAATGAATGAAGACAGTAGTTCTTTTACTTCCGCTACTCTGTTCCTATATTCGCGTGTATCTCAGCTGTTTGTATCGTTTGGGTAAATGTCCCACTGTGATGACTCTTGCTATACCGACGTGGGTTGGTATAACCGTACCGGTATAATGAGGGCCGTCACACCAGGTCACATAGCTGATGAATGCTGGAGGAAAGTCAGTGCATGTCTGCGCTGCGGAAGTCACGAGCACCTCATCCACGAGTGCCCGCTGCTGAAAGAACATGAGAGGCGCCCTAATGCCCCTAAGAAACAGGGAAGACTGCAAGCCCTGCATGATGAGGAACCCGCTACGGACGGTGGCATGGTAGAAGGTACTCTACAAGTTTTCTACTTATCAGTATTAGTTTTATTTGATACTGGAGCAACACATTCATTTATATCTCAACACTTTGCTGATACCCTAACTGCAAAACCTATATCCATGGGTTGTGAGTTCTCTGTCACAACGCCACTAGGAGAGGAGAAGAAACTGAACAAATATTTTCCATCTGCCAATGTAATGATCGGCGACCATAACCTAAAAGCCGACCTGGTGTGTATGCCCATGGAAGGCTATGATGTAATTTTGGGAGCGGACTAGTTGTCCACATATGGGGCAAGTGTCGACTGTAAGAAAGGGAAGGTTACCTTTAGTGACTTTCCTAAATTAGCATTCTTTGAGATTAGACATAAGAGACGGATGTCTCTAATCTCCACCATAAAAGCCCACAACATGATAAGGAAAGGTTGCATTGCTTTCCTAGCAGCCGTAGTTGTTGAAAAGAAGGGTTCTAAGATAGAAGACATCCACATAGTCTAGGATTACCCCAATGTGTTTCCTGAAGATCTGCCAGGGATTTCCCCGAAACATGATGTCAACTTCGCCATAGAGTTGATCCCTAGAGCCGCCCCGGTATCACGTCAACCGTATCGGATGTCACCTGCCGAGCTCAGAGAATTAAAGGCGCAAATGATGGAACTATAAGAAAAGGGGTTCATCAGACCAAGTACTTCCCCATGGGGAGCACCTGTGCTATTTGTCAAGAAGAAAGATGGATCAATGAGGCTGTGCATCGACTATCGTCAACTCAATCAGCTGACCATCAAGAATAAGTACCCACTGCCTAGGGTCGATGAACTATTCGACCAGATATCTAGAGCTCAATATTTCTCCAATATCGATCTTCGATCTGGCTATCACCAAATGAGGATCAAGGATGATGATATCTTCAAAACGGCTTTCAGGAGCAGGTATGCACATTATGAATTCGTTGTTATGCCTTTTGGTCTAACCAATACTCCTGCAACCTTTATGCAACTCATGAACATCATATATCGGTCATACTTTGCCAAGTTCGTGGTCGTCTTCATCGACGATATCCTCATATATTCAAAGACCAAAGAAGAGTACGAAGAACACCTGAAGATTGCACTGCAACTCTTGCAAGACAACAAACTGTATGCAAAGCTTAGCAAGTGTGAATTCTGGCTCGAAGAAGTGTCCTTCTTGGGCCATCTCATCTCAAAGGACGGCATCTCAGTTGATCCCTCCAAAGTCGAAGATGTACTCAATTAGGAGAGACCAACCAACGTCACCGAGATCAGAAGTTTCCTAGGACTGGCTGGCTACTACAGGTGGTTCATCAAGGACTTCTCCAAGATCGTTGTTCCCCTCACGCGTCTGACACGAAAGGAGAATCCATACTCCTAGAGTAAAGAGTGTGAGAAAAGTTTCCAAACTCTTAAAGACTGCCTTACCTCAACACCTATTCTCGCTCTGCCAATAGAGGGAGAAGGTTTCTCTGTCTACACCGATGCCTCAGGGATTGGGCTAGCTTGTGTATTGATGCAAAAGGAGAAGGTTATTGCTTATTCTTCAAGACAACTGAAGACGCATGAAGTCAACTACCCCGTGCATGATCTAGAGTTGGCGGTCGTGGTCTTTGCCTTGAAGATCTGGAGACATTACTTGTATGGTGAGAAATTCATTATCTACTCAGACCATAAAAGCCTGAAGTACTTATTCTCACAGAAGGAACTCAACATGAGACAGAGAAGATGGCTAGAATATCTGAAGGATTTTGACTTCAACATCCAATACCATCTAGGCAAGGGAAACGCCATGGCTGATGCTCTTAGTAGAAAGCCAATGGCATCTGTTTCAAGTCTAGTCCTTGGCGAGATGCAACTACTAGAACAATTCACAAGGTTAGACTTAAATATTGAACATAGGGATGATCGAGTCTTGGTTGTCAATATAAAGATTAAATCTGATCTGCTAGAGGAGATCAAAGCTCAACAAGATAGTGATCCATTCTTGGTTCGCATCAAGGAAACTTTAGCCGAAAGACTGGACTTTGCTATGATCAAAGATGAAAGGCTAGTATTTCAAGGAAGGACATGTGTCCCCGATAATGAAGAACTGAAGAGGAAGCTAATGGATGAAGCTCACAAGATGAAGTACACTATTCATCCTGGAGGTACCAAAATGTATTAAGACATGAAGAGAACATTTTGGTGGCCGAACATGAAGAGAGAGGTAGCTGAACATGCCGCACACTGCCTTACATGCCAACAAGTAAAAGCAGAACACCTCCGCCCTGCTGCTGTACTCAGATCGCTAGATATTCCGGAATGGAAATGGGAAAGCATTGGCATGGACTTCATCATGGGTTTACCCAAGACTCGTGGTGGACTCGACGCCATATGGGTCATTGTGGACCGACTAACCAAATCCACCATTTTTTGCCTATAAAGAGTAAGTGGTCAGTGGAGATACTAGCATGGCGTCCCATCATCTATTGTCTCGGATCGAGATCCGAGGTTTACATCTCAATTCTAGAAGGGACTGCAAGGTGTACTTGGTACTAAGCTCAATTTTAGTACTGCCTTTCATCCACAAACTGATTGGAAAACTGAAAGAACCAACCAAATAGTGGAAGACATGTTGAGAGCTTGCACTATAGACATCCAAGGATATTGGAACGAGCACCTATCCCTCATTGAGTTCGCCTATAACAACAGTTACCAGGCTAGTATTAAGATGGCTCCGTTCGAAGCACTCTACGGAAGAAATTGTAGATCTCCGGCATGCTGGAATGAGGTGGGAGAACAGCAATGGCTAGGCCCGGATATGGTACAACGAACAACAAAGGACATTCAGGTGATTAGAGACTGGCTTAAAACTGCTCAGTCTAGACAAAAGAGCTATGTCGACAAAAGAAGGTGATACTTAGAATTCCAAGTCGGTGATCATGTATTCTTAAAGGTGTCACCTACTCGTGGCATCCAAAGATTTGGTGTGAAAGGAATGCTCAGTCCTAGATTTATCGGTCCTTTTGAAGTACTCGAAAGGATTAGTGAGGGTGCGTACCGACTGGTGTTGCCACCGGATTTGGCATGTGTACACAAAGTGTTCCATGTCTCCATGCTCAGGAAATATGTATACGATCCTACACACATCATTCGCCACGAGAAGCTGGTGCTGAACAAGGATGTGACATATGAAGAGAAGCCAGTCAAGATACTAGAACAGAAGGTACAACAGCTCAGGAACCGTCCCATTCACGTGGTTAAAGTCTTATGGAACAACTGCGGAGTGGAAGAAGCCACATGGGAACCTAAAGGAACCATCAGATGGAACTACCCCGATCTTTTCGGTAAGACATTCCCTCCATTATGATCGTATGAATTTGGGGACCAAATTTTTTTAAAAGGGGGAGGATGTAGCAACCTGGATTTTTCAAAAAATAAAAATTTCATAATAATAGAAATAAAAGTAATTAGAAAATCAAATAAAAGAGAATTAAATAAAACCCATTAAATGAAAAGAAGTAATGGGCTTTGTTAGATAGACCCATTAGAAATTAGTGGGCCAAAATAGAGATTTTTCAAAGGGGAATAATAGGAAAATACCCTTAATTCGTAACTAAATTATTACTTAATTAGAAAAGGGCTATTTAATACATTAAATAGCTAATTTGAGTTAGGTTTGGATTCCTAAACCTACCCTAATAGGTTGGCCACAAATTTGGGTCCCAACCTAACCCAAATTGGAATTGGTATGCTTAGAAAGAGGAGAGAAATACGAAATCTCGAAATTAAATAGTAATTAGAGTCCTATTAGGAAATAGAAACCCAAGAGGCATAAATACTCTCATTAAACCCCCATGGCCGGCCCTAGCTCATACCAAAGGCTTGCTGGACCAGGAGGAGAGGCCAAGGAGGAGGAGATTTCCTGGGAAGAAGCCTCTCTGAAGCTCTCTCTCTCGTTTTTCAAGTTCTAGCCCCATAATAGGAAATCGACCAAAGGTAGGCATTCTCACGAGCAAAACTAAATTAATTTCTTCTGTAGGTTGATCTAAACCTTAGGAATCAAAGCCCTCTTGTCTCATATTTTTCCATCGAGCAAATCTTTTGTTCTTAATTTTCAATGTTTCGTGAACTTCATGACCCCGAACCCTCTTCTTAAAGTCATATGTTTATGCATACTCATCCTCATGCCATGAGATTTTTACTGAAAGAACTGATGGATGTTAGGCGTCTTTTCCCCCTAAAAGCCCTAATTTTCATCCACCCTACATCGAGAATTAATTCTTTTACCCTAACTATGTACTGTCCCATGTTCTTCGTGAAGTATCATGATTTAACCATGTTGAAACCTTGTCTGTTTTCAAATTGCTATTTACTGTAAGTACCCATGCATGTCTAGATCAATTCCACCTAGTTTCATGATTTTTCATCGCTTGTACAAATAGATATGATTGTCTGAATCACCCTGTGTCAAAATAGGGTAAGTTATGTCCGCAATCCAATGCACTGTACTCTCCCTGTCGGACTCGGGCGTAGACCCTGTGAACGCGATGGCCCGATAGGCCGCGTTCACTGGGCCGTCGCGACAAAGCCTTCCGTTGTGATCTAATCACGACAGGGCCTGTCGTCGCGATCTGCTGCCCGATCTGACGAGCCGTCACGACAGTGCCTTCCCTCGCGATCTGATCGCGACAAGGCCTATCGTCGCGATCTGCCTGCTTGAACCGATGAGTCCATCGCAACCTATACAACAGCCTGTCACATTCTGCTTGACCCCGTCGCGACCCTCATTAGGGTACGTCGCGATCTGGGCTTTTTACATAAACCCCCTATCTCTACAAGTCTTGACTTTCTATAATGTTTGTACCCTCTCTTAACAGACATGTACACTATAAAAATACCTATTATAAACTGAACATTTTTGTGTGATTTTAAAAGACATACACATGACTTATTTCTAGCTATCATTTCATGATACATGCACACACTATGAACCATCCAATTTTGGCTTAACTTGGCATGTAATTAACTCATAATATATATGGTAATTTATGTAATTAAATTGCCATATTAGACTTGTAACGACCCTCTATATATCGGTACGGTTATACCAACCCACGTCGACAAAGAAAGCGTCGCTACAGTGGGACATTTACCCAACACATACAATAAGTTGAGATGTACACAAATATAAACACATACAGTGGAAATAAAGAACTAAATAAAGATCTTATTCCATCATCCACAGTTTATATAGTACAAGAAGGAGCTAAACATTTCACAACTGAAAATTTAAACTAAATTACATTGTCCAAAACTAAATTACATCAAGTTCTTTATTACATACTATGAAAGAAAAGTACAAAATGCTGAAATCTACACAAAGGTGCTACTCCTCGCGCTCGGAGTCACTCCTAACTGTCTCCTCCAAAGAAGTAGAGATATCTGCACCTATACGCCGGAGCAAGAGTGAGTCCAAAGACTCAGTAAGCAAATCCACACACATAATACATACACACATCATATAGACATTTTTACTTTCAAGTCAGGTCACAATTCAAGTAACATGGATTTAACAATCTTTTTTTTTAAAAAAAGATCTAAACATGCTATTCTACTACCTTTGATATAGGCCTAATGCTTTATATTTATATTTAGAATTAAATTACCTAACACATGCTTTCTACACATACTTTATCATTCTAATTGCAAGCACTTTTCATCATGTTTATGTCATAATATGATAACCATATAAGCATGGAATTTACTCATAGTGAAAGAGATGATCCTACCATGGATTCTAGGTACAACTTCACATTCATAACGCATTAATAAATGTAAATAGCTTGCTGTTTTTACATGGTTATAACACATTTAATAGTCTGATTCACAATTTCACATATTATCATATTAATTCACAGTTCCACAAAATCTTTTGCACATTTTTACACATGTCCATTTCACATATAAACAAAATCACATTATCTCATTTTATGCCATGACACATAGTCCAAACCACCTCTAGAAGGGCACACACTTGTCACATCACACACATATATCTTATCACCTAGGCAATCAAGTGATAGATCTTAGTTACTGCGCAGAACCAGGAGAAGCACTCTCCACCCTAACCAGCGGTACTTGTCCACCTCCAGGATTTTATCCCAATGCCCATAGGACATCACACACATATGAACCTTCCCATAGGGACTTTACTACGGTACAGTTCCACAGCCCTCTAAGGTAGCAGTGTCACCCATTGGCACATTTATATAATTTCCATTTTTAAACACTCACGATTTCACACTATTTAACACATAATTCCATATTCACCATTTTACACATGGTTTCAGTTCCCTATCATGATACTACTGTTAACAATATTTATTCAACCATAGATTAACATTAATCATGCTGAAACTATTTAGTAAATCTAAAATTTCAATGAATATGCTTTAATAAGTCATTTCTTCATGAAATGAACAAATCATTACTTACTGTTGTCCATTCCTCATGAAAATTTTATCACAGATTGTTTATAGGTCGGACATCATTCCTACAGAATTTCACATTTTTATGAGCTATACATGACTTATAGAATTTAAAACAGTGATTCTACATGTTTACTCATAACTCGATTGTTCATGAAATCACAGTATTGTAATCATTTTTAATAGTTCCAGACCTATATTTACAGTTATAACATCACATGAAATTTTTAGGAATTTAGGTTGCATCGTACAGTTTGTTGAAGAATTAAAACTAATTATTCATATTCACTATTTCATAGTTCAGAAATCATAATTAATTATACATCTATCAGAAAAATCCCAAATTTTCGTGACCTAGACTGACATCTATAAACATCTTACAAAAATTTTATGGTACTCAATTTCCACCTGGATCATGTAAACAGAAAATTTACAATATATAAAACTTGTCTAACATGCATTTCAGGAATTTCAATAAATAGTACAATTAACGAAAATTCACAGAAATTAAACAACATAATCCACTACATATATTACATAACATATAAAAGTTATAGTATATCCTCATACACAAAAATCCAAAAATAAATCTTAAAGGTGAGAACAGTCCACTGTTCTTGCCTTAAGAACTAAACGACAATGGGGTGGCCGCCTACCACGTTAACGGCAACAAAGGCCGCCGCCAACTTAAGATATTAATGGCAGCAAAGTTTGCCATTTTGTTCCTGTCTGCAGAAAACAGACAGAACTCACAAAAACACTGGAGAAAGGGGGTTCCAGGATACGATTAAAATCCGTAAAAATGCCTAGGACCTACTCGACACATGTATGGACCATGGGTATGGGTTACTTGCCTTTGTAAAAATCCACGGATGGAGTTATAGGTCGAAGAAGCTCTCCTCAGCCAGAGCCAAAGAGCCTTCAGAATCCCTCCGATCCAGGTTCTGTGTCGATGTGGAGCACAACCCGATGTTGGAGAAGCCTTCCCCAATGTTCAGACTCCCTCCTTGTCGATGAAGAATGCCGTAAGAAATCACCAGTCGCCAGATCTCAGAGCATGAAGTGAGGGTTTCACACAGAGAAAACAAGGGTTTTGACAAAAGAGTCAAAAGGGGTCATCTCCGGCCAGAATCTGGGTATTTTATAGGCTAAGGGTCAGAGACGCAAAGAGGGTAGGCTAGGTTACAGTTGGGGAACAGTTTCCTAATCAAAGGGCGACATATCCGGATGCGTTTCCAGATCTGCAAACACATCTGATCTTGGAGGTAAACATCCAGATCACTGGTCGTCAATACTGTGTTAGCGTCCATCGATGTGGCCGCTGACTTGGGGTCGGCGTCTATAGATGTGGACGCCTACTGGTCGACAGAATAAAACATAAAACTGTAGAAAACTCTATATACACCGCACAGTTATGTACAATTTACAATGTATATTTTAAATATAATATCGTCTATGCAATGCATTACATAATATACATGATATATACATACATATTTACAACAAGACCAAAATAATTTATATACACATTCTCACACATACATAAGCACAATTTAACACCTATATAAGAGAGTAAAAATATAGGGCCTTACACCCTCTTCCCCTTAAAGAAACTTCGTCCTCGAAGTTAGACCGACACTACTCAAACAACTGAGGATACTTCTTCTTAATTGCATCCTCAAGCTCCCAAGTAGCCTCCTCTCGTGAGAAGTTGCACCATAAAACTTTCACTGACGTAATGCTCTTGTTCCAGAGATGCTGAACCTTCTGGTCAAGAATAGGTACTGGTTGCTCCACATAAGAAAGATCTGGTTGGATCTGCACTGTCTCGTGACTAATAATATGAGATGGATCTCTAACATACCTCCTGAGCATGGATACGTGGAATACAGGATGGACACTAGCTAACGCTGGGGGTAAAGCTAGCTCATATGCCACGTTGCCCAATCGTCGGAGAATCTCATACAGGCCAATGAATCTAGGACTTAACTTACCATGCCTGCCAAATCTAACTACACCACGAGTAGGCGAAATCTTTAAAAAGACATGCTCACCTACCGCAAACTCTAAATCCTTCCTCCTGTTGTCAGCATAACTCTTCTGCCTATCCTGTGCCACAACAAGCCTCTTCCTAATCATCTGGACCTTGTCCGAAGTCTCCTGAACTAACTCCGGACCAATCAGCTGCCTATCACCAGTCTCCTCCCAACATAAAGGAGATCTACAAGGCCTACCATACAACGCCTCAAATGGAGCCATACCAATACTCGCATGAAAACTGTTGTTATATGCGAACTCCACAAGAGGTAAATGGCGCTCCCAATCATCCTTCCAATCCAGCACACACGCCCTCAACATATGCTCGAGCGTCTAGATAGTCCTCTCGAACTGTCCATCTGTCTGGGGATGAAACGCCGAACTGAGCTTCAGCTCCGAACCTAATGCATCCTGAAGACCCTTCCATAGCCTCGAAGTAAATCTAGGATCTCGATCCGAAATGATCGACTTCGGTACCCCATGCAATCTAATAATACTACCAACATACAATCTAGCTAAACTCTCTACTGACTGCTTCTTCTTCATGGGCAAGAAATGCACAGTCTTCGAGAATCTATCTACCACTACCCAAATCGAGTCATTACCCGTCTAGATCGAGGCAAACCCGTAACAAAATCATAGTGACAGCTTCCCACTTACAAACTGGGATCTCCATCTTTTGGATAAGACCAGATGGTCGCTGTCGCTCGGCCTTCACTTGCTGGCACACTAGACATCTAGATACAAACTCTGCTACATCCTTCTTCATGCCAGACCACCAAAAAGATCTCTTCAAATACTGGTACATCTTAGTGTTACCGGGATGAATAGAGAATCTCGACCTATGAGCCTCTGCTAAGATATGTTCACGGACATCTACAATGTCTGGAACACAGACACGGTGATGGAATCTAATCACACCATCCTCATCACGAGCAATGCCCGCCTTGCCCACTAACTCTTGGAGTCTAGGGTCAGCTTTCTGTTGCTCGATCACCTCATCCAACACCGAAGACCTAATGTACAATTGAGCTACAAAAGCCCGACACAATGATGGCTCTAACTCAGTCATCGCACACGCTGCATCCTTCAACATCTTCTAATCCTGCTGGAGAGACGACCTCTTCCTACTAAGAGCATCCGCTACGTCATTAGCCTTTCCAGATGATACTGGAGGTCGAAATCACAGTCCTTCAGAAACTCAATCCATCTTCTCTGCCTAAGGTTTAATTCCTTTTGAGAGAAAAGGTACTTTAGACTCTTGTGGTCAGTGAACACCTCAAATCTGACACCATAAAGATAGTGTCTCCAGATCTTTAGTGCATGAACGACTGCCGCAAGCTCAAGATCATGAGTCGGATAGTTTTGCTCATGCTCCTTCAATTGATGAGAAGCATATGCTACTACCTTTTCTTACTGCATCAATACACAACCAAGGCCAATCCGAGATGCATCTGTGTAGATAGCAAAACCCTCTACACCGCTCGGCAAAACTAACACAGGAGCCGAAGTGAGCTTAGTTTTAAATAACTGAAAACTACTCTCACACTCCTCGGACCAAACAAACTTCACTCCCTTCCTGGTCAGCTGAGTCAAAGGGGCGGCAATGGATGAAAATCCCTCAATAAATCGCCTATAATAACCCGCCAAACCAAGAAAACTCCGAATCTCCGAAGGAGTCTTGGGAATCTCCCAATCCATAACAGCCTGGACTTTCGCTGGATCCACTGCTACACCAGCACCGGAGATAACATGCCCAAGGAAATGAACCTCGCGCAACCAAAAATTGTACTTACTGAACTTTACATACAGCTTGTGCTCTCGGAGAACCTCTAATACTACCCTCAAATGCTGACGATGTGTGGCCTCATCTGGAGAGTAGACCAGCACGTCATCAATAAAAACTACCACAAAACTATCTAAATATGGTCTAAACACCCTGTTCATGAGATCCATGAATGCTGCCGGGCGTTGGTCAGACCCAAAGGAAGGACCAAAAACTCATAATGTCCATAACGGGTTGTAAAAGCCGTCTTGGACACATCCTCACTCCTAATCCTCAACTGATGATAACCAGACCGCAGATCAATCTGAGAAAAGACTGATGCATCTTGCAGTTGGTCAAATAAATCATCAATCTGAGGTAAGGGATACCTGTTCTTCACCGTCACTTGGTTCAGCTTCCTATAATCGATGCATAACCTAAGTGACCCATCCTTCTTCTTCACGAATAAGACAGGTGCACCCCAAGGGGAAACGCTAGGGTGAATAAATCCCTTATCTAGCAAATCCCGCAACTGCTTTCTTAGCTTTGCTAATTCTACAGGGGCCATCCGATAAGGTGCCTTTGAGATAGGAGAGGTGCATGGAAGCAACTCTAGAGTGAACTCTATCTCTCTAGCCGGTGGCAATCTAGATAAATCATCAAGAAAGACATCTAGAAAATCCTGCACTACATCTATCTCTGCAAGAGTAGGTGACTCATTAGCCTTGGGTACTAATACCACGCTGGCAAGAAAAGTGCCACAACCCTTGTTAACCATACGCATCGCCTTCATGGCAGAGATGACAAACTTTCCCGCTAAATTCCTTGGCAAAGGATGAGAAAACTCATCCTCACCAGGAATGCGGAAAAAAATCTTCTTCCCACGACAATCCACTAGCGCATAGTGCTCCTCTAGCCAATCAAGACCAAGAATGGCATCATAGTCCATCTTAAGCAAGAGGAAGCACCCTTCTAGGACTCTATCCTCAATGCACACTGGTAAAGAAGGAATGCACTTCCTAGTCGATACCGTACCAGCAGGTGTGTGCACAGACAAAGGGACTTCTAACTCCTCGGACTCTATTCCTGACTCTAAGGCTAACTTCCTAGCAAAATGCTCGGAAATGAACGAGTGGGTAGCATCCGTATCGAACAAAACCCGAGCATGCACACCCATGAAAAGAACCGTACCTTCGGTGACATGCTCCGCCTACTCGGCGTCCTCACGAACTAATACAAACACTCGAGCTGGGGCTCAAGGTCTCCCTGGTCATCCTGTCGCTAGCGCTGCTGCTGCTGCTGCTAGAGCTGGTCCACGCTGGACTCCCTGTTGAAGCCTCAGACAATCCTTGATCCTATGCTCGCTGCTTCCTCACTTCAAGCACTTCCCCGCCAACTTCCAGTATTCCGTACCACCATGTGCCCTCCCGCAATGAGGACACTCCTTTTTACCATTAGGGGAACGTTGAGAAGGTACCTGACCACTGCCCGATGCCAAAGGACGATGCGGTGACTGGAAAGCTGCTTTCTTCCTCTCCTGCCTCTGGAAAGGAGCCGCGGGCCTCTTCTGAGAAGCTTCTTCTCCTCCAGGTACTGCTCCATCTCTCCCTCCTGTTGACACGCCTTGCTGAGCGCCTGCTCAAGGGTACGATGGTCGAAAGCCACCAACCTCATCCTCAATGATGGTCTCAGACCCATCACGAATTTCTTCGCCTTCCTGCGCTCATCAGCTACAATATGAGGGGCATACTTCGATAGCTCGGCAAACCTGGCCTCATATTCTAGCACGGTCATGGAGCCCTGAGTCAAAGAGAGGAACTCCTGCTCCATCTTGTCCTGGATGTGCTCCGAACAAACTTGGCTCAGAATAACCTCACGAACTCATCCCAACCAACTTCCACAGCACCATCCTCAAACCGAGTACGTAGCAACGAGGACCACCACACATCGGCTCGCTCCTGCCAAGACCATCTATAAGGACTAACCAACATAATCTATACTTAAAGAAATAATCACAGAATTAAATTACACATACCTGTAGCATATAGGTGGCTAAAGTGACCTTGTCATCCTCAGTGCACCTAATAGCCCGGAAAATCTTCTCGATCTCCCTCATCCAGCTCTCATCAAGTAACAGATCGCTCTCCCCCTTAAAAGAGGGTGCCGACATCCTCTTGAACCTTTCCATGATGGAGGGTCCACCATGGTCGCCTGAGGAGCTGGCACCTGAGCGCTGCTACAACAAACATCATAAGGAACACATACAACATAACAAACATGCATTTAATAAAACAAACTACTTATCTTATTATTCTAACCTGAGCCTCCAGCTGAGCCTGGAGTGCAGCTGAGTATGGGCCTGCATTGCATGGCCTGCACTAGACCCTGCATGAACACTCCATAGTTCACTGGCGGTGGAGGAGGAAGCACAGGACCCTGGGGTGCTGGGGCCTGCTGCTCACCCTGGTCCTCAGCAGGCACATCTCTCCTCTGCTCGCCATCATGAGCAGGTACACCACCACGTCTACCGTGTGAAGCCATAAACTGCAAAATAATTTAATCACAATAAGAACTAATCTATCAGATTCCTAACTATATGGACAATCTATATAAACTTAGCATATAATGAAGATGATGGTATATGCATATTTATGTACAATCTCAACCATCGATCTGATACCAATCTCTGTAACGACCCTCTATATATCGGTACGGTTATACCACCCACGTCGATATAGAAAGCGTCGCTACAGTGGGACATTTACCCAACACATACAATAAGTTGAGATGTACACAAATATAAACCATACAACGGAAGTAAAGAACTAATAAAGATCTTATTCCATCATCCACATTTATCCACAGTCTATATAGTACAAGAAGGAACTAAACATTTCACAACTGAAAATTTAAAGTAAATTACATTGTCCACAACTAAATTACATCAAGTTCTTTATTACATACTATGAAAGAAATGTACAAAATGCTGAAATCTCCACAAAGGTGCTACTCCTCGCGCTCGGAGTCACTCCTAACTGTCTCCTCCAAAGAAGTAGAGATATCTGCACCTGTACGCCGAAGCAAGAGTGAGTCCAAAGACTCAGCAAGCAAATCCACACACATAATACATGCACACATCATATAGACATTTTTACTTTCAAGTCAGGTCACAATTCAAGTAACATGGATTTAACAATCTTTTTTTAAAAAAAGATCTAAACATGCTATTCTACTACCTTTCATATAGGCCTAATGCTTTATATTTACATTTAGAATTAAATTACCTAACACATACTTTCTACACATACTTTATCATTCTAATTGCAAGCACTTTTCATCATGTTTATGTCATAATATGATAACCATATAAGCATGGAATTTACTCATAGTGAAAGAGATGATCCTACCATGGATTCTAGGCACAACTTCACATTCATAACACATTAATAAATATAAATAGCTTGCTGTTTTTACATGGTTATAACACATTTAATAGTCCGATTCACAATTTCACATATTATCATATTAATTCACAGTTCCACAAAATCTTTTGCACATTTTTACACATGTCCATTTCACATATAAACAAAATCACATTATCTCATTTGATGCCATGACACATAGTCCAAACCACCTCTAGAAGGGCACACACTTGTCACATCACACACATATATCTTATCACCTAGGCAATCAAGTGATAGATCTTAGTTATTGCGCAAGCACTCTCCACCCTAACCAGCGGTACTTGTCCACCTCCAGGATTTTATCCCAATGCCCATAGGACATCACACACATATGAACCTTCCCGTAGGGACTTTACTACGGTACAGTTCCACAGCTCTCTAAGGTAGCAGTGTCACCCATTGGCATATTTATATAATTTCCATTTTTAAACACTCATGATTTCACACTATTTAACACATAATTCCATATTCACTATTTTACACACAGTTTCGGTTCCCTATCATGATACTACTATTAACAATATTTAATCAACCATAGATTAACATTAATCATGCGAAACTATTTAGTAAATCTAAAATTTCAATGAATATGCTTTAATAGTCATTTCTTCATGAAATGAACAAATCATTACTTACTGTTGTCCATTCCTCATGAAATTTTTATTACAGATTGTTTACAGGTCGGACATCATGCTTACAGAATTTCACATTTTTCTGAGCTATACATGACTTATAGAATTTAAAACAGTGATTCTACATGTTTACTCATAACTCGATTGTTCATGAAATCACAGTATTGTAATCATTTTTAATAGTTCTAGACCTGTATTTATAGTTATAACATCACATGATATTTTCAGGAATTTAGGTTGCATCGTACAGTTTATTGAAGAATTAAAACTAATTATGCATATTCACTATTTCACAGTTCAGAAATCATAATTAATTATACAGCTATCAGAAAAATCCCAAATTTTCGTGACCTGGATTGGCATCTATAAACATCTTACAGAAATTCTATGGTACTCAATTTCCACCTGGATCATGTAAACAGAAAATTTACAAGATATAAAACCTGTCTAACATGCATTTCAGGAATTTCAATAAATAGTACAATTAACGAAAATTCAAAGAAATTACACAACATAATCCACTACATATATTACATAACATATAAAAGTTACAGTATATCCTCATACGCAGAAATCCAAAAATAAATCTTAGAGGTGAGAACAGTCCACTGTTCTTGCCTGAAGAATTAAACGACAATGGGGTGGCCGCCTACCACATTAACGGCAAAAAAGGTCGCCGCCAACATAAGATATTAACGGCAGCAAAGATTGCTGTTAAGTTCCTGTCTGCAGAAAACAGACAGAACTCACAAAAACACCAGAGAAAGGGGGTTCCAGGACACGATTAAAATCCGTAAAAATGCCTAGGACCTACTAGACACATGTATGGACCATGGGTATGGGCTACTTGTCTTTGTAAAAATCCATGGATGGAGTTATAGGTCGAAGAAGCTCTCCTCGGCCAGAGCCAAAGAGCCTTCAGAATCCCTCCGATCCAGGTTCTGTGTCGATGTAGAGCACAACTCGATGTCGGAGAAGCCTTCCCCAATGTTCAGACTCCCTCCTTGTCGATGAAGAATGTCGTAAGAAATCACCAGTCGCTGGATCTCAGAGCATGAAGTGAGGGTTTTACACAGAGAAAACTAGGGTTTTGACAAAAGAGTCAAAAGGGGTCATCTCCGGCCGGAATCTGGGTATTTTATAGGCTAAGGGTCGGAGACGTAAAGAGGGTAGGCTAGGTTACCGTTGGGGAACAGTTTCCTAATCAAAGGGCGACATATCTGGGGGCGTTTTCGGATCTGCAAACGCATCTGATCTGGGAGGTAAACGTTCAGATCACTGGCCGTGAATACTGTGTTAGCGTCCATCGATGTGGCCGCTGACTTGGGGTCGGCGTCTACAGATGTGGACGCCTACTGGTCGACAGAATAAAACTTAAAACTGCAGAAAACTCTATATACACCACACAGTTATGTACAATTTACAATGTATATTTTAAATATAATATCGTCTATGCAATGCATTACATAATATACATGATATATACATACATATTTACAACAAGACCAAAATAATTTATATACACATTCTCACACATACATAAGCACAATTTAACACCTATATAAGAGAGTAAAAACATAGGGCCTTACGACTTGTCTACATTATTTCGCGATGTTTCAGGAATACCGTTACCGATGCTCCACTATTCTAGAATTCCTCTAGAATGTCGAGCACTTGGTTCTATATTTACACTCTCTTGACTTGGATGAATTCTCCGTCGGATACTCCTTCTGCCAGACTAGTGAATCCTTGTTCAAGGCCTTCGTAAGTCTCCTCTGTCCATGGATTCCCACATGGTCGACAAGCTGGTTGTACCCTAACACATATTACACCCTTTAGGGATCACTATGGTCCAAACGGCTATTAGATGATCGCTCTTATCTTGAATCACGCTGGACCTCTGGACCTGTACTTAACATGGCCAGTGGTATGGTCGTGAGTTCCACCTGACTGCCAACACCAAGTGCGTGTGTTGTGCAACTATTACTATTGCTTGTTTACTCGACGTGTTACGTGTAATGTCCACTAGCTCTCATCTATACTCTACTCGCTCGTCTATTCACGTTCACTCTACTATCTCATCTATTCATCTAGTCCTCTCATCTATTTCTTGGTACTCTATATTGGCCATTGATAGATTGTCTAAAGATAAACAATATAACCAATACCTAGCAATATATAAAGGGCCCGATCTTGTCCTGGGATGTGGGCCCGAAAGTGCTAGTGCCCATGGGAGTTAAATGATCAACTGTTTGGCATTACACTTGAGTTCTATCTATCTCGACTATCTAAATGACAATCAAAAGTGCTATATTCTCTCGTTGTCCGTTGACAACAAAGTGCTATGCTATACTCGTTGTGCTATTGATATACTTGTGCTATTTGTGCTATGGCCATCTTGCTATTTGTGCTATACTCGACTCTTGTGCTATATTTGGAAACTTGTGCTATTTCGTTCACGTGCTATCATGCTATCTCTCACGTTACTTGACTCTCTCGCTCTATCATTAGTTACTCTGCCTTTCAATGCATTAATCATTTAAAGCCTACTTGACTATTGAGATTTAAGTCCTACTGGGTGTTATCGCTCACCCTGCATTATTTTTCGTTGTGTTCTCAGGTAAGACCGATGATGAACTATACACTTAAGAGGAAGGGAACGACCAGGAGTGATGTTATGAGCACCCTAGTGTCTTAGCATTCTGTTAGAGTGTCAGTTTAGTCTTTTGCTTTTTTTCAATGTAATTGGGCCCTATAGAATGGATCTGATATTAGTGGTTGTAACTAGACATTGGAAAGTTATTAATGAGAAGAATTTTCTTTAGTATTATTCATTGTGCAATGGTTTGATGTCTAGTACTTGCTCTGTACCCGTTTACTTGCAACTGCCTCGCGTTATGATATTCTGTGTCTGGGCGTGACAATAAGTATGAGCAACTTTGATATGTGAGTTATGTATGTATGACTGAGCTTCACACCACCAACGCAAACACTCCCAAGATGGAGATTTATTGTTGTTAATAGAAGTAACTAGAGTTGCAGAATCTGACCAGATCAAGGACAAAGTGAAACCATGTTCAGAAGCAAGCCGAATACCATCACAAAGAGAACAAACCTCAGCAACCAAGCTACTACCAAACCCATAGTAGTGGGTGAAGGCCAACAGGAGATTTCCCTTACTGTCCTTGATACATTCGCCTCCCTCACAAACTCCCGAATTCCCCTTACTAGCTCCATCAACATTAAGAACCAAACCATAACAATTTAATAAGATAAGTGTTGAATTCAAATAACTATAACAATTTATATAATATATAAGAGTCTATATAACATGTTTCAAATAAAAATATATATAGAGTTTTCTGAATTTATCTTTCATTTAATTTTCTGTGTTCAGGGGTTTGCATTTGGATGGGATTTTTCCTCTCTCTAGAATCCTAGAGAGAGAAGCTCTGGGTTTCTGAGGCGCCTTGGTCTGTCTTCCTCACTTGCCGCCAGCCCTGGGGGCTGGCGGGGGCGCTGGGCTCCATGCCTGTTCTTGTGGAAGGTTTCTTTCAAGGCACTGTTGAAGGCGTTGCCTCTACCAGACGGAGGTCCTTCGCTCAAATAATTATGGCTACAAAATCGCCTCCATCCATTAGCATTGGAGTCAAGGTGCCAAGCTTCACTGACTCGAGAGAGCCTGCTGTTTTCTTTTCCCATGATGAGGTGAGTAAATCAATTCAAACATTCAAGCTTGCCTTAATCGCTCGATGCGCTTATGGTAGATGCTCCATTCCAGAACTAAAGTCTTGTCTTTCACAAAGATTAGCTCTCAAGGGGGAGTTCATAGTTAGTGTTCTTAATAACCGTCATCTATTGTTGCGATTTGATGAGGAGGATGATTACTTGAAGGTCATCATGAGAAGGAACCTATACCTCAAGGGTCTTTTATACAGATTTTTAAAAGGGATCCCCAGTTTGATTTCAATGCTGACCCTACTGTCATTCCCATCTGGATCGGTTTCCCTATGCTGCCTGTGAACTATTATTATGAGGATATCTGAAATCCATAGCAGGAAATAATGGTCATGTTCTCAGAATTTTTGAACTAACCATGGCGCAAACGCAAACTAACGAAGCATTTGTGTGCATAGAATTGCACATTATCAAACACAGACCGGAAAGAATTTGAATAGGATGTTGTTCTGATGGATTTTGGCAGAAGATTTATTATTATGGTATCCCTAAGGTGTGTTCGTTTGTCACAAGTTGGGCCATGCGGTGTCAGACTGTCACAAGAAACAAAAACAGTCGGAAACACAAACTGCAATCCAAAGTGTTACGACATAGCTTAATCATGTCCATAATGCAGTGCCTATGCCGCTGAGAAGGACCTGGCATCAGAAGGTAATACAGGAAGATACCATATAGTTAACGTCAGAGAATAGATTCTCAGTTCTGGAGGAGGAACAGGTCAATGTGGAGGGCGGTCTTTTGCTTGCTTCAGAGGATCTAAGGCCTGATAATGGTCTTCTGCAGAAGTCAGACTTGGAGCTTCAGCCTTTGGATACTCATCCGACGACGTTGCATGCTTTGCATGTAGTTGTGCATGGGGTGCAACAACATGAAGAAGAATGCAATGCTGGGACGAACACTATTCCTGTGAAGAATGGATCATGGTCGTTCCTTGCCGAACATGGAGGCCACTTCATCCCCTCCGGCGACGGCACTCGAAGAGGAGGAGGAAATTTCAGTGGGGATTCGTGGTGATTCTGTCGATTCCTTTCCTAAACCATCTGATTCCGATTTACAAAAAGTTGCCAATATTGCCGCTGCAGAAAATATATACATGCAAAACACTATCATAAATGAAGTTTACTATACTCAAAAGAGGATTGGAGTGAGAACTCAATCAAAGGTTAAGGCTGCGGAGGTTTCGTCTGGGAATATTTCCTCATGATTAATCCTATAATGTTCTGGAATATTAGGGGTATTTCCAATAATGCCTCTAGAAGATCGCTGCATAAGATTGTTCAAAAAAAGAAAGTTGATTTAGTTGCTATTGCTGAGCCGATGGTCTCCTTTAGCCGGGTTTCCAAGTTATGCAAAAATCTTAACATGCAGAACTGTATCGGGAATGATGGTGAGGATTCGAAAATATGGGTCTTATGGCGTGATTTGTCCATGCACATGATTTCTTCTCTAGATCAGCAAATTACCTTAGCAGTATTAAAGGATAACCTGGTTAATATGATGGTAACAGTGGTGTATGTGAGTTATCATGCTAGTTACAGAAGAAACCTCTTTGATGAGCTAATCTGTATATTGGATACTGTCACGGTTCCTTGGTTTATTAGTGGAGATTTGAATTGTGTCTCTAGTCCTACTGAAAAGTTTGGTGGGCGGATGAGTAACATGCAGGCCATAGTGGACTTTAATGCTTTCATTCATGCATCTTCTTTGACTGATGCTGGTAACATTGGTCCTCACTCTACTTGGTCTAATAATCGAACTGGGCAGGCATCGCTCAGGGCTAGACTGAACCGCTTTCTCATTAACGGTCATGTTGCCAATTGTTTTCCCGAATTCAGTGTAAGGCATTTGACCAGGGGTCCTTCGAACCATGCTCCCTTGCTGGCTTTCTTTGCTAATGAGGTTAGACTATCGGCTAGATTCATCTTCCAGGTGATGTGGATCTCCCATAGCTCGCTCCTTGATACTGTTAAGATGGTGTGGAATGATGAGATTCCTTGGCACCCCAACCCCTTCGCCATCCTTTTTATGAAACACAAAGCTGTTAAGAAGGCCTTGCGCCAATGGAACAAGAATGTTTTTGGTGATGTGAAAGAGAATGTCAGTCGCTTGGAGGAGGAGATCACTGCTAAGCAAGATCAACTTGATAACAATCTGACTCCGGAGAATCGCTCTGCTATGGGGAAAGCGACTGCAGACCTCAAGAGAGCTTTTCTTTGCATGGAAACGTTGTGGGCCCAGAAAGTGCATATGGACTGGATGGAAAATGGTGACAGGAACTCTGCGTTCTATCATGCTGTTGTTCAAGGAAATAGAAGAAGGAATATAATTCAGAGACTCCAAATTGATGGGAAATGGACTGAAGATAAAGAGCTTATCAGGGAGGAGGCTGCACGATATTTTGGGAACCTTATGCAAACCTCTACTCATTTTGTTGATGATACTCTACTTGAGGTTGTCCCTCCTCTTATTTCTGATGATCAGAACTATATGCTTTGTGCTTCTCCTAGTATGGAGGAAGTTAAGGATACAGTGTGGAGTATGAATGGTAATAGCTCCCCGGGGCCAGATGGTTTTAGTGGTCTCTTTTTCACTTCCTGTTGGGATATTGTGCAGGCCGATGTCTTCGCTATCGTTAGAGGTTTCTTCCAAGGGCATGCCTTTCCTAGAGGTGTCACATCTACCCTTATTGCCCTTATTCCTAAGAAGGCTCACCCGGCTTCTTTCAACGATTTTCGCCCTGTTAGCTTATGTAACTTTTGGTATAAAGTTGTTTCCAGAATCCTTTGTGGTAGGCTAGCTACCATTCTTCCTTCTATTATCTCTGAAGAGCAGGGTGCCTTTGTTAAAGGGAGATTGATTTTAGATAATGTGTCTCTTTCCCGTCAGCTTGTGCGGGACGTTAACAGGAGATCTAGAGGGGTTAATGTTATTTTTAAGCTAGACATCAGAAAGGCATATGATAGTGTTGAATGGGACTTTTTATTTTTTGTGCTTAAGAAGCTTGGCTGCGCATCCAGATTTGTCTCTTACATTGGTATGTTGATCTCCAACTGTTGGTTTTCGATGTTGGTGAACGGTTTGCCTGCTAGTTATTATAAATCTACTAGAGGTCTTCGTCAGGGGGATCCCATTGCTCCTGCTCTCTTCATCATCATGGAAGAAGCACTCAGTTGGGGTTTAAAGAACATGGTTTCCAACGGACGTCTCACTCTGTATGCTGGCCCTAAGGGTTGTCCGCACCCTTCTCACCTGCTTTATGCCGATGACATCCTCATTTTTCTCAATGGCAGTATTCTTAATGTGAAGCAGCTCATGCAATTTCTTAACAAGTATGCCCAATCTTCTGGTCAGTTCATTAACGCAAGTAAAAGTTCCTTTATGGTGTCTCTCAAAGCCCCCATGATATCCGTCCAAAAAATCAAAGATGCCATAGGTTATATGAGACAAACCGATGCTCTTAATTATCTTGGTGTTCCGCTGAGAGCTGGGAAGATCCTTATTTCAAATTATAAGTTTCTTATTGATAAAATTAATGCCAAGCTTGGTAGCTGGAAAGCTCAGCTGATTTCTCAAGCTGGTCGGATCACTTTGATCAACTCGGTGCTGTCTTTCATCACTGTATACTTGGCGGCTACTTCAAGTCTTCCCAAAGCTATTCTTTCTTACATCGACAAGTGCTTTGCTACATTTTTCTGGAACGGTATTGACGAATCACGTCGGTGCCACTAGGTCGCATGGAACAAAATCCAATGTCCTATGGTAAAGGGAGGTTTAGGTGTCCGTAATATTCATCATGTTTAGTTGGCTCTGGCGGTGAAACAAATCTGGAATATCCGCCATGGTCAATCCTTATGGTCTGGGTATGCTCGAAGGCGCTTTCAAGCTAAAAATTACTCTCATATCCCTAGTATGCTTAAACACATATGCACTATGGCCAATGCTATAATCCAAAGTAATACTTATTGGATTCATGGTATGGGTGATCGAATCGATGTTCTCAAAGACATATGGATTGTGATTAGCCTCTATATAATATTCTTCAGGGAACTATGGAAGACTTGGGGTTCTCCTTGCAGGATGTTTCCGTCGATGTATCCCATCCGTTGAGAATAGTTCTCCCTGCTGGTGTTTTCAATGGTTTGCACCTATCTGGTGATAAAGACAAGTGCATTTGGACTGCCACATCGAATGGTGAGTTTTCTACTAAATCCACGTATAATTTAATCAGACATAATAGTATCCGCCGCCCAGTAATCATGAAGATTTGGCATCATTCTTTCCTCCCAAGGGCCTCCTTGTTTTGTTGGAAAATTCTCAATAGAGCTGTGACTGTTGATGGCAAAATTGCTGAAAGTGGAGTTCCTATGGTCTCTAGATGCAGTTGCTGCAATTCCCCTCAATTTGAGGACCTTAACCATGTCTTTATCAATAGTGAGATTGCTGTTAAAATGTGGAAGTGGTTCCTCCCTTTAATCAGTAACAAGGTTCATCTTCACACGCAAATAACGGCTAGGATTTCAGACTTCATCCAAAAATCGAATGTTAACTCTCCTGTTGGTTTTATTTCCATTTATTGTTTGATTCTTATACTTTGGGAACTCTAGAAAAGCAGATGTGCAGCTAGACATGAAAATAAAAAAATTTGGTCTAGGGATATTATCAGAAATATCAAGCTTCATATCCAGTTTTCTCTTACCAAGATCGACTTCAATATCTCTACTTCTCAGGCTGAAGATCAAATTTTACATAGCTATGGTTTCCATGCTAATGTCACTCATAAGCAGATCTAGTTGGTTCGTTGGATACCTCCCATAGCTGATTTTTGTTTAAATGTTGATGGAGCTTCCAAAGGTAATCTTGGGATATGTGGTGGAGGTGGGTGTATCTGGGATAGACATGGCAAGATTCTTGTTGGCTTTGCTCACTTTTATGGGGATGGAAATAGCATAATTTCAGAAACTCGCGCCCTTTGTGACGGCATTCGTCTGGCTCATGCTATGGGTATCCATTTATCAGCTATATATTTTGTTTCCTTAACTTTGGTTTAAGTTGTTTCAGCAAGGATCCTGTATGACTTGGCAAATCTATAGATGGTGGCGGGCTGTGAAGAATTTGTTGCAGGATGATTTCAGAAATTCTTCTCATGTCTTTCGAGAGGCTAATCATGTGGCAGATCAGCTTGCAAACCATGCTACTTCATCAATGTGTAATGAAGTTTTTTGGGGTTTTCATAGTCTTTCTAATTCTTGTAAGGGGCCTCTACTTATTGACAGATCTGGTCTTATGAATGTTAGACTGGTCTGATGGGGGTATGCCCCCTCCTTATGTATCTAGTTTTTACATTTATATTATTTCGGCCCAGCGTATCTCGCTGGTGAGGTGGGACCATTCTTCCCCCCCCGGGGGGAAGGGTGCAGTTTCCGGGCTGAGACTCTGAGGACCAGGATTTATTAAAAAAATTATATATATATATATGTAAGTGGTCTTTCTGGTCTTCAAATCAGGAGAGTGCATTCACTCCTACAAAGAGAGAGAGTGTTTCCACTCCATCTTGGGCCAAAAATATTATGATAAATGGGGGAAAAAAAACATCAACTCCGGGGCATACCCCAGTCAGTAGACAAAAATGACTATAAACAGCGTACAGAACAAGGGCCGGATTCGTCCAAAGTCACCAGCCTCCGCAATGCTCGAGGCAATGAAGAAGAAGACTGAAAAACCACATTAGCTGAAATCTGGCATGCATGAGAAGCAAGTGCATCAGCTACCTGATTAGCTTCCCTATAAACATGAGAAATAATTATCTTCTTTCTTTGAATAATTTTTGCTGCATTCCTCGACCAAACTATAGAGTCCCAACTCGTAGGAGAGAATGGACTGAACCGGCACCATGGAGTTAGAAAATACCTGAGGCACCTGCAAACCATTCTCCTCCACCAATCTAAGCCCTTTACCACTGTTGGGAAGCTATGACCAACACCATAAAAATGAGCAAAAGTAAGTTTGATGGAACCAGTTCCATCTCTGATACAGCCGCCACCTCCACATATACCCGGGTTACCGGCCTTTACAAGCTCCATCAACATATATATTATGACACAAACCTAGTTCTGGGGGAATCCATATGACCAATTTTATATTTTTTTGTGCAACTACAGGGTGTAACCGAAGGGCGTTCAGAATGCTAGTAGTCTGAGGAGTGGCGGCATGTTTAAAGGTGACTTTTTCTAATGCTATAGAGATGTGGAAAATGATATTGTCCCAGAGACTGGCCTTTGTTTGGACTCAATATCTGAAAAGGCATCTGAACCTCCAAATCTCCCAAAACATGAGAATGAAACCATAAAACCCCACATAGTCCGCAGCGGAGTTTAAATTGCTCAAAGAAATGACACTACTCCACGCCCGAGTAGTGATATATGCTTATGCAGGGAAATAGCATTACCCACCAGCGGTAAAAGGCGCTTCCAAAGATAGGCAGCCAAGTCTCCTTGAATGAATAGATGGTCTAGGCCCTCAACCTCAGGAATCTTGCAGCAAGAACATTTAGACACTTGTTGAAAACCATGGTCAATTGCAGGAGCATCAATGGGGACTGCCCTATGGATCTGATCTTCCAGCAAAATAAAGATGCTCTTATGTTGAAAACGGAATGCCAACATTTGGAAAAATGGGTCCTCCCTGCACCAGGAGATCTAGCTATAGCATAAGCAGACTTTGCACTAAAAGAAGCAGTTGTAGTATCTGCCCAAATAACCATATCCTCAGCATTGTTAAATTAATTTTCTGCAGCATCTTAGCACAAGGTAGCATACCTCTGATAGGATGACTCTCATCATGAAAGACCTCCCGACCATCATAGTGAACTGGAAGAAGCACCTCTCGTCTCGATGGAGAGCATTCCCTGCCCAATGTCATCCACGAAATCAATCTTACTCCCATCACCAATAATCCACCTGAAATTTTTATTGATAAGGCCCACTACAATCGTAAAAATACCTTTGGACATGCTCAGTGGATATGGCTTCTCAAGAGAGCCCACGCACGCATGATATCCCTGCCGGGCATAGCATTCCCAAAAGGAGTTCCCATGCGAAATATTCCAAAGCTGTTTCGTAGCTAGAGAGATTTGAATTTGCTAAATGCTTCTGATGCCTAAGCTGCCCTCTTGTACCGGCATCTGGACTTTGTCCCAGCACACGTCTGCGGTGTATGTATACCATATTGGCCATCCTAGAAGAAAGAAGCAATCATCTTGTCCACATACCTGATGATCTTTTCAGGTTGAACGACAGATTGTACAAAGATGAACCGGGATAGAGCACAACACAGAATTCATTAGAGTTACACAGCCTCCTTCAGATATCAGCTTGGATTTCTAGTTCGCTAACTTAGAAGAGATCTTATCAATTAAAAACTTATAATTAGATGATAGAATTCGACCAGATCTGATGGGGACCCCCAGGTACTTCAACGCCCCAATTTCTTTCTTAAACCTTGTGAGAGAAGCTCTATGTGGTTCGCCACATTAGACGGAGCCTTGTCTGACATATATACAGAAGCTGCTCTTGCTCTTATTAACCTTTTGACCAGAGGACTGTTCATACTGCTCAATAAACTACAATTGCTTATTCATACGCCTAGTTTGACCATTAAGAAAAACTAAGGTATCATCCGCATATAGAAAATGTGATATCGCTGGACACGACCTTGGGCCTACATAAAGTTGGACCGCCGATGAAGTGCACAGCCTACTTAGACCCCTGTTGAGCACCTCATCCATAATTATAAAAAGGGCAGGAGCTAAAGGGTCCCCTTGTCGCAAGCATTTGGTGGATTTAAAACCCTACCATTGATCTATTAAAAAGGATAGAGAACCAGCAATTCTATAACAACAAAACAAAAAGACTTGAAAAACCAAAACGTCTCAAGACCACAAACAAGAAACTCCGCCACTTGGTCGTAAACCTTCATCATATCCAGCTTCAAATGACATTATAATGGCCCCTCACTTTCCTGCCTAGATCCTTAATGAGTTGGCGAGCAAGATAAACATTATCAATAATAAACCTTCCTTTTATGAACACCCCTTGTTTCTCATAGATGATTAGTGGAAGAATAGGGGTGAGATGGTCACTAATAATCCTCGATACAATTTTATAAGAAAAAAGTTAATAGCTTGATGTAACACCCCGAAAAATTTAATTGATTAAAATTGTAGAAAAATAGCAAATAAATTTAATTGATTGATTGAACTGCTACATGTGAAATGGCGAAATCTATCGTATATGTCATCGTTATTGAATCCAATATGTCATTGTCCATTGGAATTCTATGGAATTCAACATGAGATATCCATTGTATATGCTATAGATTATTGAATCTCTTCTATTTGACAAATGATCATATTGTCATCTATTCCATTGTTAAACGTTCCTTCTCACATGATAAATGTCACTGGATTTGTTTCCTGAATTATTTTTGTACATGTTATATCATGGAATTGTCCATATCGTTATCATGATCATCTTGCCATAAGTACTGCATGGTAATATCTTGTCTAATAAATTGTTAATTCATGTAAAGCATGCCTGCAACATGAGATATAAATCCTACTGAGAGTTAGTACACTTACACCTGCTTTCCATAACATTTCAGAAGATGACTATAAGGACATAGAGCATGAAGGGGCTGGGGGAGAGTGATTAGCTTCTCAAAGTACACCGGTCGATATAGCTAGATGCCAGTGTGTGAGTTCATAGATTCTGTAATAGCTAGTTATTTCATAGTTATCCGACCAAGCACATCATCATGGGGTGCACCTGTTCTTTTCGTCAAAAAGAAGGATGGGTCGATGAGGTTATGCATAGACTACAGATAGCTGAACCAGTTAACAATAAAGAACAAATATCCCTTGCCAAGGATTGATGAATTATTTGATCAACTGTCTGGAGCACAATATTTCTCTAAGATAGATCTTAGATTCGGCTATCATCAGTTGAGGATCAAAGGAGAAGATATACACAAGACAGCCTTTCGAATAGGTACGAGCATTATGAATTCATGGTTATGCCTTTTGGACTAACAAATGCTCATGTAGTTTTCATGCAGCTGATGAATAGTATTTATCAACCATACCTCGACAAATTTGTTGTGGTATTTATTGATGATATGCTGATCTATTCCAAAACAAGAGAAGAACATGAAGAACATTTGAGGATAGAAATGCAAATCTTGAGGGATAACAAATTGTATGCCAAGCGAGTAAGTGCGAGTTTTGGCTAGAAGAGGTATCCTTCTTGGGCCATGTAGTAACCAAGGATGGTATCAATGTTGATCCATCAAAGGTTGAGGTTGTACTGAAATGGGAAAGACCAACCAATGCCACAGAGATCAGAAGTTTTCTGAGATTAATAGGGTATTACAAAAGACTCATAAAGGATTTCTCCAACATCGCAGTGCCACTAACCAAGCTGACCAGAAAGGAAAACCCATATGTGTGGACCGACAAGTACGAGGAGAGCCTTAATAGCTTAAAGAAGTGCCTGACCTCTGCTTCTGTTCTCGACCTACCCACTGAAGAGGGAGGATTCGAGATATATTCAGATGTTTTTGGAACAAGTTTAGGATGTGTCCTAATGCAACAAGGAAGGATAATAGCATATGCCTCAAGACAACTAAAAACCCATGAAGCGAATTATCCAGTACATGATCCGGAATTAGCAGCTGTAGTGTTTGCTTTAAAAATATGGAGGCACTACATATATGGTGAACAATTTAAGGTCCACTCCGACCACAAGAGCCTAAAATATCTCTTCTCACATAAGGAACTCAACATGAGGCAAAGAAGGTGGCTAGAGTACCTCAAGGACTTTGATTTTTCCATTCAATATCACCCTAGAAAAGCCAATGTGGTGGCAGACGCTCTAAGTAGACAGTTAGAAGCTTTGCTAGCTAGTATGATGCTGGGTGAATGGAAGTTGTTAGAGCGATTTGCAAGTTTGAATTTAGATATGGATGAGAAGAAGGAAAAAGTGATAGTTTCTAACATCAAGGTACAGTCTGACCTACTCACTGAAATCAAAGATAAGCAAGTAGTAGATCCTTTCTTAGTTGATATTAAAAAGAAGTGAGAACATAGACCGGATTTCTCCCTAGCACATGATGGAAGGATAGTATTCCAAGGCAGAACATGTGTACCTGATATGGAAGACCTCAAAAAGAAGCTCACCAGTCAAAGTATACAATTCATCCCGGATAAAAAAAAATGAATCTCTTGGAATAACTGGTTATTTAAGAAATAATCACCTATTTCCTAATAAAATAAATTATCAGATTATTTCTGATCATGAAATTTGTTGACCAGGTTGCAAGTCCAGAGGGGGGTGAATGGATTAGTTAAAATAATTCTTTAACTATTATCTGTCAAGGATAATTAAAATAGAAACTAAATACAGAAGTTATAGTTAGTAAACTGTGGATAATAAGACAAAAGCAATCACACAATGTAAGAGGATGCTTATCCTAATTCGGACCTCCTCTCACCAGGAGTCCTATGTCCAGTCCCCAAGCAAACTCTTGGGATTTCACTAACAAGGGTATAGTCCCCCTTAAGGACTCTTACACATCTAGTACTCGCTGGCCTTCTCTTCAAACCCGAAGATGTAGACAACCACATGTAGCAACAGATCTTCCCTTCAACAGGGGGAACAACTGCTGGCTTAGCAAGCCTTCTCTTATCACCTAAGTCACTTTTTAGATGTGTCATCTTCTGCTTTCAAAGCGTTGTTCACTCTTTTCTTTGATGAGCCTTCTCCTAATCTTTCCATGTTTATTTCATGAGCCATTAGAGACCCAATGAGCTTCTCTAGGGACATAGTCATGAGATCATTTGCTTCCTCTATAGTTGTGACCTTAGGAGTCCATAGAGTTGGTAAGGATCTTAGAATCTTTCTTACCATGTCACCTATTTCATATCTTTTCCCAAGTCCAGCCAAACTATTGGTGATGTCTGTGAACTGAGTGTACATCTGGGAGATGGATTCTCTTGAATGCATTTTAAACTTTTCATATTGTGCTTCCAATATGTCTATTATGGTTTCTTTTACTTTATCTATTCTTTCGTAAGTGAGTTTTAGCTTATCCCACATCTCTTTTGCAGATTTTCAGGCTAAAATTCTATTGAACTGCTTCTTGCTTAAGGAACAATACGGCATGCTTTTGGCTTTACTATTTAGTGACAGAAGTTTCTTGTCATTTTCAGTCCAATTTTCTTTAGAGTTTAAGACTATCCAATCTCCATCTTCTATGATGCTCCAAAGTTTATACTGCAATCCTTGGATAAAGAATTCCATTCTAGTATTCCAGTAGTTGTAATCTTCTCCATCAAACAGTGGAGGCCTATTAACAAACTACCCCTCTGCATAACCTTGGGCTGCCATTCATCTTTGCTATTTAGATCATGAGTTCTACATGCTTGAAGAGACTTGACTCTGATACCACTTGTTGACCAGGTTGCAAGCCCAAAGGGGGGGGGGGTGAATGGATTGCTTAAAATAATTCTTTAACTGTTATCTGTCAAAGATAATTAAAATAGAAACTAAACCTAGAAGTTAAGGTTAGTAAATAGCGGATAATAAGACAAAAGCAATCACACAATGCAAGAGGATTTTTATCCTGGTTCGGACCTCCTCTCACTAGGAGTCCTATTTTTAGTCTCCAAGCAAACTCTTGGGATTTCACCAACAAGGGTATAGTCCCCCTTAAGGACACTTACACATCCAGCACCCGTTGGCCTTCTCTTCAAACCCGAAGAGGTAGAAGACCACATGTAGCAACAGGTCTTCCCTTCAACAAGGGGAACAACTGCTTGCTCAGAAAGCCTTCTCTTCACACTCAAAGTGGAAAACACTTGTAAGAAATATTTTACAAAAAACCCCTAGACCAAGCCTGTATGAACAATCAAAGAGCTTTAGTTTGAGACACAGTCTGAGGGTTCAGAAAAGAATACAAAGAAGATCAATCCTGTCAGACTGAACAGACTTCTCTAGAGAAAAAGGACCAACTTGAACACAAGATCTTTCTTTCGCTCTTTCCAATCTTTCTATCTAACACTTGTTCTTCTCTTTTTGTTTCTGGCTCAGATGGATGGATCGCTCAGTGTTTTGCTCTACCTCTTATGGATCAAGTGTGCTTCTATATATCTTCATGCAGAGATGGTATCTGTTGAGATGTCCATTGTCTCTCATTTCTCGATTCTTGTTTCCATGCAGTCGTAGAAAGTCTTACGTTGTAGGAACATGTGACTACGGAAACCTACACTCATTAAATGCTAGGATATGGAGAGAGAACATAGAGATATCGTCAGTCAACATTCTAAATAGGTATAGAAAGATGTTATATTGAAATAGATATTTCCATTCTGTCATCATATAAAATATAAAAAGACATGTCATGAAAATAGAGTACGGTAAAGGACGTTCAGCATGGGAACTATATCCAATAACTGACCATATCACAGATAGATATCTTTGAATGCTTACATCAGAAAGATATTGTGATGGTCCTCATCGTTCAAACCCATTAGCCTAATAATGAGCTTGACCCGCCGTCTCCCGCGAACGAGCCGTAGCCTCGCAAGGGATATCAATCACACAAGTCCGCAGAAATATGAAGGAAACAACTCTAATATATATAAAATTGCACATCTCACAAATATTTAAATGAAATATACATAGCCAATTCTCAACTACACTCAAACACAGAGTACAGTAACCTAGGGTATACCCTAAGGGGAACAAAAAGTAAAGATCACACTACTGGTGCTGAGGGCCCAACTCCGCTATGACGCGGCTCCGAACTAGACAAAGGATGAGAAGCCTCCTGCTCTCCCTCACCTAGAAGAAGTAGGGGTGAGCCTCATGAGTCACAGGCTCAGTAGGGAAACTCCCCCAAAGTCGTAAAAAACCAAACTCACAAAGTACAGAAGTAGGAAGCTACACTAGGCAATTTATAGAAATAGCTACGCATGATATTAAAGCTGTAAATAACAATTATCTTATGCTATTAATAGAAATCAACCTTTAATAAATAAACAGTAAACCTCATCAAAGTGTACGTGCTAAAGTAGAAAATGCCACACTCAGGTCACGAAGACTGGTTCGTGACACCAGCAACTAACTCGGACAAACCACACAAGACTACCTCTCAGCCTCGCAGCCACGGACGAAAGGTCCAGCTGCCGCTCCACCACAACAAACCAAAGAAATGTGGAGACCAACCAACACCACTCCTGCGTACCACACTGCTGCAGGCCCATGCCTGGCACCTTTAGGGACTCCGGCCCAAGCTCCCTAAAGTGAGGCACTGGAAAACAAGACTAGCTGGGGCCTAGTACGTCTATTAGTGTCCGCAACCCTCAACTACGAGTGTGCTACAAGCGACCAAACACAAAATCTCATAAGTCACTGCCCCTCTATCATCTTTCCCTCAGTCGGACGTACAACTCTACACAAGAGTGAGGGTGTCCAGGAAGACGACACAGGCCTCGACGGTACACAAGTACCGTGACAAGCCCCGAGCACTAACGTGCCTGGCTCACACAAAACCTAGGGACTCCTAACTGAAGAGGTAACCATAGTAGGCGTCGTACTACTCGCCACGCACACACAAACCATGTGAACACCGTACAAACCACGTGAACAACACGTTCCTCGAACTCTACAAGTGCCGATGCACCGCTTACCATTGCCAAGCATAACAAATAAAGATAATCAGATAATCACATAGCCATGCAAAAGCCCATTGCCATCGGGAACCAGAACGTGATGGGGTCCACTGTCGCCTTCAGAATGTGACGCCTCGATACAGCGCGTTCTGAAGAAGAATGTGATGGGTCGGGCTATTGCGTTCTAAACGCAACAATTAGGTCCGTCGCCTTCACAGACAGTAAACTAAATCTGGGAATCCATCTCCGGAATCCCCATGCAAACCATGCTAACTACCATGAAACCCAATATTCATGCTCCAAGCATTACACTACCATGGTATCTACTATCTACAGCATGTAGAACAAGTTAAACTTGCTTAACAAGCAATCCATGAAGAGAAACATGGTAGAGTCTCCCTACCCTTGTGAAGAATGCGAAGAACGACAATAACCCGGTGTTTCCCCACTCCGTAGCACGTCCTCACGGCGAGACCATGCCAAATCCGACTCAAAACGTCAAATCGCCGAAGAACCAGTGAAATCTCCTCCCCTGGCCGAACAGAGCTTGCTAGGCTCTTTTTGGCTGACCTAGGTTAAGAGCATTTTGCAGATGAGAACGTGACATACCCAACCGTCGCGACCTGAACGTGACGGAGAAGATCGTTGCCTTCTCATGGCCGACGTCAGTAGGCCGCTCAGCACGCGCCATGTGGCAGACATGCAGACGAAGACCCACCAGCAGCGGTAGCCAGAATGTGACACCCAGGGCCGTCGCATTCATAACGCGATGTCCACTCCTGTCGTGTTCACAAACAGTGAACCAGTGAGTGCTTTGGGCCAAAACTCTCGTCCCACGAAGCCTCGCAGCCTGCATAAACACCTGAAACACACACCATAGGCCACACACTGGCCTCCACAACCACTAAGCCATGATCCGAATGGTCAATATGCTACATTACTATCACCTAAAAGAAATTTCATCCTCGAAATTTAGAAAGAAAGCTCGACACAAAAATTTTCAATTAAACAAGCATGGTACTATCACCTAAAAGATTTAAAGGCTTACTCAAACAAGTATGGATACGCTTTCATCATTTCCTCTACTAGTTCCCATGTGTCTTCTCCGCCCTACTTGTTTTCCCATCTGACTTTTACTAATCCAATTTCCTTGTTTCTCAACTTCTGGGTCCTACGTCTAGTAATCTATACCAGATACTCTGGCCTTGACATGTCTGGCTTCAGATCATATCTTTGATAGCTGACTACTTGGGAAGGATCTCGAATATATCTTCTGAGCATCGAAACATGAACCACGTCATGTGCATCTGTGAAGTCTGCTGGGAGATCCATTCTATAAGTTATTTCACCAATTCTTTCTAATATCTTGAATGGACCAACATATATGGGACTCAATTTACCTTTCTTGCTGAACCTGAGCACACCTTCAGTAGGGGAAACTTTCAAAAACACATAATCACCAACTTCAAACTATAGTGGCCAGCGTCTAGTGTCTGCATAGCTCTTCTAACTACTCTGCACTGTTCGAAGCTTTTCCTTGATAAATTTAACCAATTCTAAACATTGCTGAATTAACTCTGGACTCATAACCTGTCTCTCACCTACTTCATGCCATTTAATCGTGTCCTGCACGATCATCCATACAAAGCTTCATAAGGTGCCATTCCGATGCTCGCATGATGACTGTTGTTGTATGCAAACTCTACCACGCCCAAGTGGTGCTCCCATGCACCTCCCCACACTAAACAGCAAGCTCTCAACATATCTTCCATAGTCTGGATTGTTCTTTCTGTTTGCATATATGTCTGTGGATGTTAAGTTGAGCTGTACCGCAATTCTGTGCCAATTACTCTCTGCAAACTCCTCTAGAAACCTGAAGTAAACCTGGGATCTCGATCTGAAACAAAGGTAACTAGAATTCCATGCAAAGGTACTATTCTATCTACATATAATCTAGCTAATCTATCCATAGTACATGACATACTCACTACCAATAACCTGCAAACCTTGGTCAATCATTCCACAAAAACTCAAATACCATTATGACCTGCTGCAGTCCTGGGCAAACCAACTACAAAATCCATGGCAATATCATCTCATTTCCACTGTGGAATGGGCAATGGCTATAATTGTCATGTCCCCAATTTTAGTTTATCCGCGGAATAAATTGGGAGACGCTACGAACAAGCAAGCATTCAGAAGCTATAGACTAATAGCTTATACAAACAGGGCCCACAATGTAATAATCAAATTTCTTCCTTTATTTATCAAAACGAATATTACAACCTCCAATGTCAAATGAAACACTCATTGCTCACCAATCTATCTATCTCTCAAAGAAAAGGGAAATTACATTAATGACCAATCTAAATAAAAATAAGAATGGACTCTCTAAGTGTACTCCACGCTCGGCGCACATGTCCCATCATTTAGCTTTACCTTCACTACCTGAAATGTTAAAGAGAGCAGGTATGAGCGCACTCGCCCAGTAGGATTTACATCTTCCAGCAATGATATAAGTATTTACATTATAAAAGCTAGAAGGTATGAACATGATATGTACAATGCAATTAAAACGGCGGCAGTAACACGTGTACAGTGTATCATGCAAGATAGTATGATCAAGAGATTGTAATGATCAATCTAGCAACAAGGTTGTATTCAAGAGTTCAAAATATTGTGAATAATGATCTAGCAAGATGGTAACTTCATGAACAAGATAGCATGTAACAAGATGGCCATTTCACTAGCAAGCATTTTGAGTAACCCACTCGGAGCACTCCACAAGAATATCATGCAGGATCTACTGGTGCCTCATGCAAGTACATCCTTCAGCCACTCGAGTTAAGGACTAGCACACACTAACAAGCAAGTAAGTTTATCATGTGTAACAAGTACGTGCCATGCCAAGCACCAATCATGATTCTGCACCACGTCAGGCACACGACTTTGTTAGGGGACCAACCTAACAATCAACTCCTAGGGTAACGAACATCTTTGGAAAAACTGGGCAATCAACACCTTGGGGTAAACAAGACATTGTCGGGGGCGAATCCGACAATCACACCCATAGGTAACAGGACTTTGCTAGAATCTCCAGGACTAGATATGGGCCCTCAGTCAAGTTCGTATTGCGCAACCCTGGCATGTGTCTCAATGAGCCCGTCGACTCATGGGTAACAAGAACGAGTTTTGAGTCCATGACTCCAATATCATTAATGTAATCAAGAACGTATCACAAGAAGGCAATGTGTATCAATAAGGATAGACTGGTTGAGAAAGTTCAGGACTATCATGTCAATATTAATGATTATCGAGAGTGTCATGTCAATAATGATATAGAGTTCAAGGATACGTTGGGAATATCAAGTCAAGAGTTCAATCCGGAAGCATAACGACACATTTACATAGATTCTATCTTTAATAACTTGGTTTTATGTGTTATACTCGATCACTCCGAGAAAGTCAAGATGAAAAGAGAAATATCTCGTCAAGAATGCCAAAAGAGAAGAGATACATGCACACTAACTTCCGGGTACTTCATTAGTACAACATGCTCGTTGGCCATGTGGGAATCCATGGTCAGAGGAGACTTATGAAAGCCTTGGTCAAGGGGTCACTAGTCCCGCAAAAGGAATATCCGACAGAGAGTTCACCACAAGCCAAGAAGGGATTTCTTATTGTGCTAGAGTGTGTGCGCATGGCGCGCGTGAGAATCGCTCGAGTGCGTGTATGAGAATCCGATTATGGAAACTTCATTTATAGAAACTCCATTTATGGAAAGTATCATGAGTTCTAAATCATTAAGTACTAATCATGCATGACCAATTTTAGCAAGTATCATTGTATGTTTAGCAAGTTCGGTAACAAGGCAAGAACGTGAATAATCGGCAGGTAGAGAGCATGATCATCAACTTAAGATCAATTTAAAATCATGTGATTATATTTTAACTTTCATATGGGTTGTTAAATGCATGATAATACTTTCTATAACCTTCCTAGAATAGATCAAACTCACACATGCAAGGAACGACACAAAACGACGAAAACCGAGATGTATGCCCCTTAGAGGCAAATGCAGTCCCATCCCTTCACTTCCTTAGGTCATAACTCATTGATTTGTTATTCAAATATCACACATGAATATATCATATTGAATCCCTTTGAATGAGGAATCCATCAAATAAAACGGCTTGTCAATCCGAGGTCTATAGAAAACGTTATGGCCGATTAAGTGGACATAGGCAGAAGGCGACACATTTCCTGTCGCCTTCAGAACATGAAGGCGACCATCATCTTGTCGCCTTCTGAAGAAGACCACGAAACTATCTAATTTTTGTATGGGTTTCAACCATGATGTTTTCGCATTCTGGTAGCGACGTGTCGACCTGTCGCCACCTGAATATGACGTTTGGGTTGCTTTTTCTACTTATTTCCAACTCCAACTTGGATTACGTTTGACACGTGTGGGTTTGAAAAATCAAAAAAAATGCTAGGGTGATTCAAATTGGATGAAACCACCTCTATTAGTTAGAGTACTTCTACTATTTGTACAGACGAATAATCAAGAAACAAAGGTCGTTTGACTATGTAATAAGACACATTGTGATGGTCTATGTGAATCTAACACAGTGCTCATGTTTGGGCTAATACTCTTAGTATGGTCAACAAAAATTGGACAAACTGGTGCCAAATGAACTTAGACTCATAGTACAACAAGTTCTATGTTGAACACTTAGTCCAAAAACAACTCCACAGGGAGGTATGGAACTTGTAAGACAGGTCAAGGTTAAATCGTGACAGTACAGTGTCATGATCATGCAAGATTTAATTCGTGAAACTCTCAAGATAAATATTGGGGAAAACAGTATGAACATGATCTATACATATGGATGCAAGCATGGACGAGTTTAATTAGAGTTTGGCATGGATATGACCTACCTTTTAGGTGAAAGAAAGTCGTGCTTCCCAAAAACCCTAGTTTCGACTAGTCGTAGGAGAACGTTTAATACTCACGAACTACTTGGTAGAAATTGTGAAAAATAGTGTCATAAGAAATTAGACTCGAAGAGCTTTCCAAGGATGTATGGTTTGCACAGTTTGGTCGAGGTTTCACTAACCTTTGGTGATGATCTTAAAGGGACTCAAGTGCAGGTCGTTGTAGATTCGAGTTGGGAAGAGCATGAGATTCCTCCTTGCTCCAGCCTTCTCCTTGAGATCTCCAGCCACCATTGCCTCCAAGCACGCCTCCAATAACCTTAGGGGTCGTCCCATGGGAGAGAGAGGCTTTATTTATAAAGTGAGGGGCCTTTAGTTTCCTAATTAAATTAGGAAACCTTTAGGCACGAGTTTGGGTATACCTTTCCTCAACTTGGAGATTTCTCTCCCCAATTTATGATGGAATTGGTATGGAAGCTTACCTTAGGTGGTAACCATGAATTTGGGCTTGGTTTGAAGTCTAATGATGGTCTATAGGGTGAGAATTTACCCTATCATGGTCCATTAGTGAATATTTCTAAATTTCAGGTCATTTTCCTAGCATGAATTTATTTGTGGTCCAAAGGACATCCTTCGGCCCATTTCTTTCATTAGATTGTCAATATCCAGTGTTTGAAGTCCAACCATAATTTTTATTTTAATTTATGACCCCTTTATGTATATGTGATAATGGTTTTTCGACTTATTCCTTAATTAAGATAATAAGTCACAAAAATTCTTAAACTCAATCCAAAAGATGTTTATTGGCCCAAATTTCTTTATGGGTCACTAGAGAATAATATTTATAGTCTAACTATGATTTTTACTAAATTTTTAGATGTGTTTTTACATCTGAGATAATGGTGCGTACGCATTTAACTAGTTTTAAATTATTATGTGGTCATATTTTCTATTTATCTCCAATTTTCAATTATTGAAATTCTCAGGTTGCTACAGTAATAGTCCTCCTGGCCTCTGATGCTCTGCCTTCACTTGGTAACATACCAGACATCTTGCTATAAATTTTGTTATTTCTTTCTTCATGTTTGGCCACCAAAAATGCTTCTTCAAGTCTTGATACGTCTTGGTACTACCTGGATGGATGGTGTATCTGGATAGGTGAGCTTCCTCTAACACTTTTTGTTTTACCTCGGCATCTGATGGTACATACAGCCGACTCTTAAGCCTGACTACGCTATCATCATCGAGTGTAACCTCCTCCATTCTCACAGTATCCACCAAATTTTCATCTGTTCTTTGTGCTTCCACTATCTGCCAATATAAAGAAGGCTCCATTGCACTATTTGTAGTATTGCTCGCCGCTGACTATTTAGCACAAACAATGAATTCTCTACCACATCTTCATATAATTTCCATTCTCTGATCATCATATGGCTTATAAGTGTTTTTCTGCTCAGTGTATCTACCACAACATTGGCTTTGCCCGGATGGGATGCTAAGCTGAAATCATAATCTTTCAAGTACTCCATCCATCTGCGCTATCTCAAACTCAAATCTTTTTATGAAAAGATTTACTTCAAGCTCATATGATTAGTGAATATCTCAAACCTTTCACCATATAGGTAATGCCGCCAAATCTTCAGTGCAAACACAACTGCTGCCAACTCCAGATCATGGGTTGGATAACTCTCTTCATACTTCTTCAACTGCCTTGATGCATAAGCTACCACCTTTCCATGATGCAGTAATACTGCTCCTAAACCTCTTCTAGATGCATCTGTATATAACAAAAATCCTCCGCTGCCTGACGGTATTTCAAATATGGGTGCTGTGGTAAGCCTCTTCTTCAACTCTGCAAAACTGTGCCTGCAATCTGAAGACCATATACAAAGGGCACTCCTTTTCTAGTCAATCTTGTCATAGGTGCTGCTATCTTTGAAAAGTCCTCAATGAACCGTCTGTAGTAAGCTGCAAAACCCAGAAAGCTTCTAATTGCTGACGCTGTTCTCAGTTCTTCCTATTTCATTACTGCCTCTACCTTTGCTGGATCAACTGCCACACCCTGACCTGAAATTACATGACCCAGAAACTGAATTTCTTTCAACCAAAATTCACATTTACTAAACTTACCATACAACTAATGATCTCACAAAGTCTGTAATGTGATCCTCAGATGTCCTGCATGCTCCTCCTCTGACGCTGAGTACACCAATATGTCATCAATGAAAACCACAATAAACCGATCCAGATAAGGATGGAATATCATGTTCACCAGATTCAAAAAAGCTGCTAGTGCATTGGTTAGTCCAAACGCCATAACCACAAACTCATAATGTCCATATCTAGTCCTAAATGCGGTCTTGTCAATGTCTTCTTCCTTAATCCGCAGCTGATGATACCTTGACCTTAAATCAATCTTAGCGAATACCTTAGCTAATTGTAGCTGATCAAACAAATCATCAATCCTGGGAAGTGGATACTTGTTCTTAATAGTAACCTTATTCAATTGTCTGTAGTCTATGATGATCAGTCCATCTCCATATAATTTGTTATTTATTATATTTATTTTTGGTGATTAACAAAATCCTGAAAATTATTATCTAACATCATTTTCGGAAGTCTATCAACAGGCATCAAATCAAACAAAATCAATAAGTTGTCTACACTCACTACCATTTGAATCTCATTACCATTTGAATCTCATTGCATATATTTTGTCTAAGTATACATCGACTTCCTTGTAAAAGCTCATAACGATTAATGTTTCACTTAAACAATGATTTTCTCTGTAGAACATCGACTTCTAGAAGAACATCGATTTCGGTTCTACATCGACTTCATAATTAGAACATCGATTTCAATTTCACATAGACTTCCTAAGTAGAACAACAATTTCATTTAAACATCGATTTCAGTAGAACATCGATTTCATATAAAACAATGACTTCACTTAAACATTGACTTCGTTTCTACAACGATTTCATTTAAACTTCGATTTCGGTAGAACATCGATTTCATATGAAACAACGACTTCACTTAAAGATCGACTTCGTTTCTACAATGATTTTATTTAAACATCGATTTCGGTAGAACATCGATTTCATATGAAACAACAACTTCACTTAAACATCGACTTTGTTTCTACAATGATTTCACTTAAACATCGATTCCGATAGAACATCGATTTCATATGGAACATTGACATCACTTGAACAACGGCTTCGTGTCAAACATCGGTTTCACTTGAACAACGATTTCGGTTCAACAACGATTTCATTTAAACATCGATTTCTGTACAACAACGATTTCAGTTGTACACCAACTTCAGTTAAACAACGACTTCGTATATGGATTATGTTCACATCAACTTTGTTTCAACATGGATTATGTTCTCACATGGATTATGGTTATAACAAATAATTCATATCAACATCGACTCTCTCTGAAAATAGACTATATCTAAACATCAACTCTCTTTTAATAACGATTATGTTTTTGACATCTGTTGAATATTCTTATTTATATTCTTTTCAGATATTCTTAAAGTACATTCCACGTGATATTCGAATATATTTTCAAATCTCTATGGATTTCAAGTCTTCCCACGAATCATGTTGTATTCTGTGCTCTCTAACATTTATTGTGTTGGTACAATGTCTCTGCACGATATATCTCTTGCTTACCACACTCATGTCACAAAAAGTAACACTTTATATGTCCACAGAATGGAATTTTCTTTTTAGTATATCTTCTTAAAGCACGACTACTAATGTTGACTGACAGCTTAGACAAAGATGAGTTGTCTATAGTTCAACATTTATGGTGTGCAGGGTTCCGGTAGAAACATACGTTACAACGTTGGACCTGTCAACCTGACAGAAGCAAGAAAAGATTTAGAAATTCTTCCTCTATGTAAGTGTCTATTCTAGCATTTAATGGCTGCAGGTTCTCTTGCTCCATACTTCAGACCAGACACTCCAACGTGCATGAAGATGTAAGACAACAGATACCTCAACGGTCAAAATCTTTCAAAGAAGATAAATAGAAGACTGGTGACTCCATGAAGGACAACTTGATCAACCTTTGAAAATATGAAATCCTGAAGATCTTAATCACCTAGAAGAAAGAAGAGCTTGCTCGTCCATTCAAACTTTCTTTATCTCTTAGCTCTCCACAACAACCTGCTTAGCCTTTGAGAGCTTGTGTTGATCAGAGAGAGTTCACTACAAGAAAGGGCGGGGTTTTCGACGGCCACCATCCATCGGAAATCTGACGACAATCGGTTGGAAAAAAATCCTTCCGACAGCTTTCCGTCGAAAGGTCATCGAAAATGATCCGTCGGAACAATATGGTCAGAAATTACCGACGGCAGTAATTTCCGTCAGAAATCTGTCGAAAATACTGATAGAATTATCCGTCGGAAATTGGGTCGGTAATTTCCGACCGAACTGTTGTCGAAAACTTGCTCAGTATTTACCAACAGAAAATTGTCAAAAAATATGTCAGAATTTTCGTCGATAAATTCCGACCCACACATCCGCCGGAAATTAATCCGTCAGTATTTTAGACAGAAATTCCGACGGGGCGTTTTCCGTCGGTAATATCTATTTTCCGACGGACTATTATCTGTCGAAAATTCTATCAGAATGTTCTGTATTTTTTTTAAATACAGAATAACAATGATTTTTCAAACCTGCTCCAATATTCATAAATTTCACAAATACTCACAATCAACATAAAATCATAAAATACAACAAATATAAAATCATACAAAATAATAAAAACAAAAAATCAGGACAGATCTGCCGGATCATCTGCTGTCCCCACCTCGTGATCGTCAGGTGCCAGAGGTCGATCCTATATTAAAAAAAATTAGTATGAGAAACATTAATAAAAATTAATATACATACATTATTTTCAAAAATTAAATTTAAAATATGTGATTATTTCTCATGTTTAATTAGAAACTATTTTTAGATCCGTCATTTCTTGGGTTTTTTTAGATCCGTCGTTTCAATGCCCAACCCAATCCGGGAATCTAAATCAGATTCTGTCAATTCGCACAAGTCAATTTCACCCACCCGGTCGTGTCGGAGCGAACGACACGCCGATCGAATCCCTATTTGGGATTTAGGACCCCCGAATTGTGTGTTTTGACCCTTTAGACTTGGGTTTTTTTTGATCCGTCGTTTCAACGCCCAACCCAATCCGGGAATCCAAAATAGACTCTGTCAGTTCACACACGTCACTTTCACCGACCCGGTTGTGTCGGAGTGAACGGCACGCCGATCAGATCCCTATTTGGGATTTTGGACCCCCGGGTTGTGTGTTTTGACCCTTTAGACTTGGGTTTTTTTTAGATCCGTCATTTCAAAGCCCAACCCAATCCGGGATTCCAAATCGGATTCCGTCAGTTCGCACACGTCAATTTAACATACCCAGTCGTGTCGGAGTGAACGACATGCCGATCAAATCCCTATTTGGGATTTTGGACCCCCGGGTTGTATGTTTTAACCCTTTAGACTCGGGTTTTTTTTAGATCCGTCATTTCAACGCCCAACCCAATCCGAGAATCCAAATCGGATTCCGTTAGTTCGCACATGTCAATTTAACCCACCCAGTCGTGTCGGTATGAACGGCACGCCGATCAGATCCCTATTTGGGATTTTGGACCCCCAGGTTGTGTGTTTTGACCCTTTAGACTTGGGTTGTTTTTAGATCCGTCATTTCAACGCCCAACCCAATCTGGGAATCCAAATCCGATTCCGTCAGTTTGCACACGTCAATTTAACCCACCCGGTCGTGTCGGAGTGAACAACACGCCGATCAGATCCCTATTTGGGATTTTAGACCCCCGGGTTGTGTGTTTTGACCCTTTAGACTTGGGTTTTTTTTAGATCCGTCATTTCAACGCCCAACCCAATCCAGGAATCCAAATCGGATTCCGTCAGTTCGCACACGTCAATTTAACCCACCCGATCGTGTCGGAGTGAACGACACAACGATCAGATCTCTATTTGGGATTTTGGACCCCGGGTTGTGTGTTTTGACCCTTTGGATTTGGGTTTTTTTTTAGATCCATCATTTGAACTCCCTTTACACTTCTGTTAGGTTAATTAATTTAGATTTCCTTTTTTCCCTTTTGAGATTCTTTAGTGGTTTCATTTCATTAAAAGTATATGAAATTAATAGTAATACTGACCTGAGGGGCTGGCTGTGAGGGGCGTACTCCCTGCATGGCTGAGATCAACTGTTGAACTACATCGCCGAAGTGCATCCGTAGCTCTTCTCGTAGCTCTTCCCGAATGAGGGTTCTAATCTCCTCTACACCACTAACGGGCGGCGCAGCAGATGAACTCGCGTATTCCGGAGGAGCGACCGAACTCGCATATGAGGACAACACTGGAGTAGTATCTAGGTTGTCCCCAAAGCCGTACACTCGACCCTTCCTCGGCCCTCCCACTGCGTCGACCCAAGCCTCCGGATCCAAGTCTAGCTGGGGAGTGCCCTCTACATAGTGATCCGCCATCGTCCTGTCATAGGTCTCCTGCAGAACAAATTAAAACTTAATTATTGAAAACAAATTATTTTAATATCTTAATTCAATTCAAAATTTATAGCTTGACTTACAGTAATCGTGCGAGCACTCTCGCTGACATAGTCATCCGTCCCCTTCCGCTTATGAGTCCGATCAAATAACTCGCGAAAAGTAGGGGCACGCTCGAGCTCGTGATGCTTACAATTCAACAAAATAAGTTAGTTTCACAATAATAATCAATGTAATAAGCAATTGAACAATAATATGCTTACCAATTTTTGGCTGTGGGTCGCATAAGATACGGACCCACTAGTTTGCACATTCTTCTCCGGATGAGTTGATCGGTTGCGTTTTGCTACCTGTGACCGCTCCTGCCATGGTCCAGTAGCCCAACTCTCACAAAGGGACTCCCAATAGTCCCTCCTCAGCCAAACAGGGCCGTAATCCAGCCAAGCCATAGGATCCCGGTTGCTTGTGGTCTTCATTGCCTTGTCCCGGGCCTCCCACATCGACTTTCTTAAATTAGTCTGGGCAGTAGACTCTCAGATGGCTCGAGCTCGAGGGAGATCCACAGGTCTCGTGAACGTGTACCCCCACAGTAAAGAAATAAAATTACTCAACTGTCAGCACTAACAGAGATAGTAATTTAATAAATGACTTTAAATCAGTAAAAATTAATAATACTATGAACATGTCAAATAATAAATCTCGGACGGGCACCGGATCTCTCTCCATGCATCCACTGGTCCTAGAATATGTGCGTGGACCAGCGTCGTAATATAGCGGGAAGCAGAACCGGGATCTATCTTCCCCCTGCAATTGCACATTAATTTTGTACATCAAATGTATAACATAAATAACAAATACAGTAAGTTTGTGTGAAAATCTTTGTCTCTCAGATTTTGCCTCAGATCAAGCAGTTTCTATAAGCTTGGTCTAGGGGCCATCCACTCCTTACTCATTCTTCTTGAGTGTTCCACTTCGTTTGTGAAGAGAAGACCCACTGTTGAGTGGGTGGTTGTTCCCTTTGGTAAGAAGGAAGACATGTTGCATCAGGTGGTTTTGTGCCTCTACGGGTAGAGAAGAGAAGGCCAGCTGTGGCTGGATGTGTAAGTGTCCTTAAGGGGGACTATACCCTTGTTTAGTGAAATCCCAAGTTGTTGTTTGGGGACTGGACATAGGACTCCTAGTGACAAGAGATCCGAATCAGGATAAAATTTCTGTTGTATGTATGATTGATTTTTTGTCTTTGCTTTACACTAACTCTAACTATCAAACTTAGTGTCTTCTGTCAAAGCGTTTTTATTTACAGGAATATTCTAAAAGAAAATTTTAGCAATCCATTCACCCATCCTTTGGGCTTGCTTTCTGGGCAACAAGTGGTATCAGAGCCAAGTCTCTTCGAGTAAGTAGATCTCACGATCTGAAGAGCAAAGATAAATGACAGTCCAAGGTCATGCAGAAAAGACAATCCACCAACAGACCTCCTCTATTCGATGGTGAAGACTATCACTACTAGAAGACAAGGATGGAGTTCTTCCTTCAAGGACTTGATTTCCAGCTACGGACAATAATCGAAGAAGGAGATCTCAAGGTAACCAACAGTAAAGACAAATGGACAGATAAACATAAGAAGAAGCTCTCCAAAAACAACAAAGCAAAGAGTATATTGTGTTATTCACTGAGCAAGAAAGAGTTCAACAGGATATCAGCATGTAAGTCAGCTAAGGAGATGTGGGACAAGCTGAGGCTTACAGATGAAGGAACTGACAAAGTAATGGAAACAAGAATTGATATATTGGTAGCTCAGTATGAAAGGTTCGAAATGCAGTCTGGATAATCCATATCCCAGATGTACAGTCACCTCATAGACATTACCAATGGACTGGCTGGGCTAGGAAAGACCTATGAGACTGGAGACATCGTAAGAAAGATATTAAGATCTCTACCAACTTCATGGACTTCAAAGTTAACAGCAATAGAAGAAGCAAATGATCTCAGGAGAATGTCCCTCGAAAACTCATTGGGTCTTTAATGGCTCATGAGATAAACATGGAAAGGCTGGGAGAATCCTCCAGCAAGAAGAAGCACAACATTGCTCTCAAGGCTACAGAAGACACCTCTGAGGGCGAACCAGAAAGTGATAAGAGTGATGAGAATAGTGAAGATGAAGAAGCCTTTCTCTCCAGATGACTGCAACGCATTCTAGTGAAGAAGAAATATCAGTCAGGAAGATGGTATTTCAAGAAAGGTAGAGAATTCAAGAGATCTGAACCCATATGCTATGAGTGTAAGAAGCCTGGACACCTCAAGGCTGAGTGTCCAAACCTGAAGAAGATTGAGTTCAAGAAAAAGGACAACATGAAGAAATTTAAGAAGTACAAGAAGAAAGCCATGGCTGCTGCATAGAACAATGAGAGTGGCTCAGACAGTGAGTCTAGCTCCAGCGAAGAATAAGAAGAAAAGGCCAACCTAGCCTTTATGGCAAATGTCGACGACAAGGTAACTTCTGACACCTCTTTTACTTCATGCAATGAATCTGATTCTGATAGTTTATAAGATGCTTTTAATGAATTATACATTAAATATAAAGATGTTTGTAAGAAATTAAAATCAGCTAAGAAAAATTATGCATGCCTCGAAATAACCAACTCAGTTTTAAAATCTGAAACTGAACAATTAGAAAAATAAATTTCTGAACTAAAAAGAAGAAATGAACTACTATGTGAAGATGTAAAAGCAAAAAATGAAAAGATATCAAATCTAGAAAGTCCGGAAATAATAAGTAAACTTAAAAATGAAATTAACACACTAACAAAAGATAATGAATATTTGACAGCCACAATTGAGAAATTCACAAATGGAAAATCCTCCTTAATATTAAAAGGAGCAAGAAGATCAGGAAAGAAAAAATATGGTTTAAGATATACTCCACCTAATAATGAAGAAACAATCATTCATCCTAAAATTTATTCAATGCCAAAATTTGTAATTGAACAAAATCCTAACTATAAATCAAACACTAATAAAAATAATAAGTCAAACAAGATAATAAACAATATCCCTTACTGCACTCGTTGTAACAAACTAGGTCATACTAAAATAACCTGTACAACCAAACATCTAAAATGGATTCCGAAAAAGGACTGTGTAGAAGCTAACCAACCAGGACCCAAAAGAACTTGGGTACCTAAATCTCATTGATTTATTGCAGGGAAGCCTTAGAGCATCAAAATGGTACCTAGACAGCGGGTGCCCAAGGCATATGATAGGCAACAAAAGACTGTTCTCGTATATCAAAGATGAAGAAGGTACAGTAACCTATGGCGATAATGGTAAAGGGTCAGTAATTGGTTGTGGATCAATTGGAAGCCAAGATAAAATCTTGATAGAAGATGTTCTATGCGTCAAAGGACTCAAGCAAAACCTAATTAGCATCAATCAACTATGTGACAAAGGTCATCAGATCAAGTTTCAGGAATTAAAATGTCTAATCATTAAGGATGGAACAACCATTTTTGAAGCCTGCAGAGAGAAAAGTCTCTATGTACAACATCTAGAAGAGTTGAAGGATCAAGACATCTGCCTAGCAACAAGCAAAGAACAGAATGCTAAACTTTGGCACAGAAAATTAGGTCATTGCAGCTTACATCAGTCGAGCCAACCATATGGCTCATTATTCAAATTCCACAATAAATTTCATGAAAATGTATCATCAGTACATGTGCGACTCAAACATCTATTCCTAATCCTTCATCTCCACAAGTGAGGGGTGCTCTTCACTCAAGCCCTACCCCATCAGTGTCTACGAATTCTTCATCACTACCTGAAATGTTTAGGATGATAGGGTGTGCAAACTAGCCCAGTAGGATTTATATATCAATGTGTGGGCACTAATATACATGATTAAAATTTTAAATAAGCAAGATCTTAACAGGAACATGACGACTATGTATTCATTTCTAACAAGTCAAATGGCTGAATAGAACGAATATCATAACGAAATAAATACTGACTTTCATATGTGTTGGATAGGAAATTCAAGAGTAGAATTGTATTATAAGGATTGACCATATTCACACAGATATCACATGTTCACATGATCAAACGTATCTTAACAAACTAATCATATCAAACGAAGGCACATTCACACAAATCTTGCACCCATATCAGTGTCATCCCAAACACCACAAGTTCATACTCCTGCGGTTAATATGTACGATGGGGCGCTCCTCCCCAGGACCAGATAGGGCCCTTATTGCAAAGGCATTAGTCAAAATGGACAGAAGTCCCACGTTGTGCTGATCAAACATATACATATTATGGCTACGGATTTTCAATAACAAGCTCATAGTAAAAAGGACATGATCATTTATACAGTTCAAGGTATGACAAAAGCTCGAGAGATCATTTGGACAGCATAACGGGGTATCTTATATTTCATAAATATTTAGTGTCATGACAAGAGGATGACTACTGATATATCGTACATGGTACAAGTGCTCTCCATCTCTGGGGTACTTCATGGTACAACCAGCTCAGTCTCCATGAGGGAATCCACAAAGTACGGAGACTTACGGAGGTCTAAAGGAAAAGGTCGCTAGTCTGCCAATACGGAATGACAGGAAGAGAGCTTCCAATTCTCGAAGAGGGGTGTGCCTAATTGTGCAAACATGTAGGTGTCGTGACACGGAGCATTCCTATTTATGTGTGCAATTTATGAACAAAATAAGGAAACCTTAGAAAGCATGTAAATAAGGATAGTCCACATGCAACAAGCAAGTAACATAATGGTAAAGCTTAAACCAATCAAGTCCCTTCTAACATGTATCCTTCACAAATTCATATCATAACTTATTATGACAGATTTTATATGAAGCTAGATCACAAGATGATAATCAAATGAATGTAATATCAATCACTTCACATTGTACATTAGAATCATATTCAAGTCTTTATAGCTTTCACATGGGTTGATCACTTTTAGGCCAATGCATCACAAAATAACATGATTACAAAATAAGCTAATACACATGTTGACTGACCAACCGAAAGGAACAGTCTCGGGTTGGTCTTTGAATCACGATGGGTTCAGACATTGCCTTTCAAAGAACCGTACACTGATAAATAAGAATCGGTATAAAGGCACAAAATTGCGACGGACCTTCCTGTCACGTTTAAATTGCGACAGGTCAGATGGTCGCATTTCAGACAGGAGTCGATTGCCAGATCGATTCCCCGAATAGGAATGTGACGGCCCTGTATGTCGCATATAGAACACGACAGACTGATCTGTCACGATGACCCTTGGTGTCAGGGTTGACCAGTCAGACCTCAAATCGTGACGTAAGACTCGGTCACCTTCACTTGAATCGGAATGCACCAGTACGTCGCGTTCATGCATGTAGAATCATGACGTCTGGATACGTCGCATTCTTGGATCTTACCCAAAAATGCAGAAAAATGATACACTCTTCATGATAGACTTATAACTTGAAATCTAATGACGTCTAGACAAAACTCTCAACATGAAAAGTGCTCAAGACATCCATGGTTTTGGTTTGATCCAAAATGACCTCAATTTGGGTAAAACACAGTATAACCATGGAAAGACATAAACTTGCACGACTTAGGGAAAACGCTTAATACGAATAACACGATTGAAGGAAATTGGGCAAAACGGATGCATAATAAACTAGACTTGATGCTCTTTCAGATGGTATATGTAACGACCCACTTCCACCCGATACGGTTATACCAACCCACATCGGACGAGAGTAAATCTCTACAGGGGAGAAAACCCCAACGATATTCATATGGATTGAGATATACATAAATAGAATGAAATGTTACTGCAGAAATTAAACAACTCTTGTTCCATCAACATTTTAATCCACATACCACAGTCTATATAGTCCATGAAAGAAATAACATAAACCATGACATCCACATAGCCAGTTTCCAGTTTCCAAGTACAATAATACCAAAGTTCGAATTACAATTTTCATCACCTACTAGCAAATGAAATACAAGTCTTCAATCTAATCTTCATGTTCCTCGCCAGATCTTGCCACGTTCTCAACTTCTAAGTCTCCTGAAATGTTTCGCAAGGGTGAGTCTACACAATAGACTCAGCAAGCAACTTAAAATCACAAACCATACACTTATCACACATACCTTCTAACAATTTAACATTTTACTAACTTACTAGAATTTAACATTTAATCTCCTATATGTTCATGCTATAACATAAGAATCAAACAAGGAATCCTTTAAACAAGCTATACTAATACATGTAAAGTAATGATTTATAAACATGGGTTCTTATAACATGGAGATCATTTGTATACTTACATACTTTCATTTTCATGATTTAATTTAATACAAACACATGCTTATCCAGTAAATACTATCTCATGGACAATTTCACAAAATCCTACTCACGGTACTAAATGTAATATCATATTCATCATTTCACATGGATCATGTTAACACATGCATTTTCCTTTTTCATGACATGTAGCATATGGATACCCCTTATGAAATAAAGGATTTAAATAGAATTGTAGCCAATGTTATGTAGCATATAAACAAATTCAAGTAATTCCCTAACCTACATTACGCAACATTGAATTAGTTATCATGTAGTGAGTAATCATTTAAACATGTAATAAATATTACATATAACCAATGACATGTAGTTCATATGGCATGTAATCATGTAGCGTATAGATATGTAGCATGTAGTCATATAGCATGTCGTCATGTAGCATATAGTCATGTAGTCATTCATCATTTAGTTGCCAAGACATAGCCCGCACTATTATAGAGATCATATAGCATATAGACATTCACTTATCACCTAGGCAATGTAGTGATGAAGTCATGGTTATTGCATAAAATCGGGGAAAGCCCTTCCCACCTTAACCAGTAGAACTTGTCTACCTCAAGGATTTCAATCCGTTGCCCACAGATTCAATAGGTCATTTCATATAGTTGAACCATTACCATAGGGGCATCCATGGTGTAGTTCCCTGTAGGAAATGTCTATAGTAGCAATGTCTTTTTGGCCAATTATTTCATTAATGCAATAACATATATAATAGTGCAATTATGGAACTATCACATGAAACTAACATTTTCATATAACTAAATCATGCTCTTTTGTACATTCATGCATAATTTATTAAGATGACAATACCATTATCACCCATCATATTTTCTCAGTTTTGAAATCAAATCCTACAGTGAAACAACAACCTATCATGGTACTATTTTTATCCAAAATTCAACATGCATATACATTATCATGTCTATTGATTCCTATATGCATTTATCATTCAGAAAATCATAGCAGTATGTATAGTGTTCAGAATAATATAAACTTCTAACCACAAGATGGATTTAACATAAGGAACATATCTGTAATTTTTTAGAATTTTAGAAGTAGTAAAACTATTTTTAATATTAAACATAGACTTTAGGCAATTTACAAGATATTTCAATTTGAACATGGTAGACGGTGAACCATCCATCCTAAGAGATATAAAACATGCACACAGTGGTTCTAACTTCATTAAAATTTCTGAAATAATAACACTCAACATGCATAATTATTCTATATTTAACTTTATCATATCATGGTGTAGAAGAATTCAGAATTTAATAGAACTCTGCACAGTACTTAGAATCCTACCAAATTTTAACTACGGTTCGCATACAATACAAGGAACATATCTGAAAATTTTCACAATTTTCAGAGTAAAAACACTATTTTTAATAATTAACACAAATTACATATAATTAATAAGATAAATCATTTAAGTATGGTTTATAGCGATAAGTCGGTTCTAGCAGGTCTAAAATATGAGAACAGTCATTCCAAGATCACTAAAATTTCCTTAATCCGTAACATGCAACAAAAACCATTTAATCAGAATTTAATACAGTCAAAACATAATTATTCTCTATTAACAGAAATCCTTCTAATTATTATCATGCTCAGAAATTTGGTAGATCCTCATGATATGACCTAAATATCATATTTGACAAATCCTGATTTTCTCAACATGTATAGACACCGAACAAGCAAAATCACATTACAAGGATTAACTAGTATTTCTGCAAAAACAGGTGAACTTGATGACATGGTCCTGGACGTCAGATGCAGTTAACGACAGGGTCTCTAGCCGTCGACACAAGAACTAGACGGCAACTAGTTGGCCATCTACTTCATGTCTGCACACAGTACAGACTTAACACAGAAACATGTGAATTTAGGGGTCTAGGACACGATTTAAAAATCCGTAAAAATGTGCAAACCCTAGAGGACAAGTCTATGGATTAAAACCTTAAGCTACTTGTTTGGGAATAAATCTAAAAGGGTCTAGATTTGCCGGTGAAGCCCTCCTCGGCCAAGCCAAGAAGAGGTCTAAAACTGCTTGAATCCTGTCTTTCCTGTCGATGTAGGTCTATCTTCAGAGTTGGTGAAGCTTCCTTGATGTCAAGTGCACCTCCCAGTTGTTGAAGATCGTCGGAAGAAGCACCCAAACGCCGGATCAGAGCTCGTCAAAACTCACTTTTCTCACAGAAAACCTTAACTTTCTCACAAGAGCCCAAAAGACTTAGCTCGGCCGAAAACAATGTATTTTTATTGGCTAAGGGGTCGGAGAATGCATTAAGGTAGGTCACCTACGCTTATGGATGGGTTTCCTAAACTGGAACAGGACAAAATGCGGTGTTACAAAAATCTAAAACCGTCACACAGCTGGGAACTTGGTGTCCACATAAGGTGCCGCCAACATATAGGTAGACGTCCATTGATCTCGACGCTAACCAACCAAGGCATGCAGTCAGCGGCACAGGATGCTGCCGCCAACTGTGCATCTCGGCCAGAAAATAACTATTCATTCAAAATTGATGTATTAACACATCATAACAATTTAATGGGCACGAAAATAAGTAGATATTACATACACAAAGTTAAACATATATTTATATATGTATACAACATAATTACATACCACATGCATAGATTTAAATGTATATACTATGTACTTCAACAATTGATAATGCATGCACATTTAAATATATATTCCATGTACAAAATAACCTTATGCGTACTTACAAGATATACAACAATGGTTACATACTATATACACTATATTATTTAAATACAATATGCACGGAATAAATACATATAATATGTACATAAAATACTTAGATACTACTTGCACATTAAAATATAATGCATGCATAGAATTAAACTCATATATATCCATAAGATATTTAGCAATAACTACATATTATATGCACAACATCTCTTAAATTCAATGTACATAGGATTTAAATAAATTCTTTGATGTATAAAATTAGCTAAGCACTCATCCACTGAAAATAATATATATACATACATATACACATGAGTAATTAAATAATTATAATATGCACAAATTTAATACACCATATAAGCAAGAACAAGTAAACATTACATATATAGAATATAAAGTGAACAAAATTTGGGGGCCTCACACCCTCTCCCCCTTAAAATGATCTTCGTCCTCGAAGATCCGATCATGTACCTGTGGTGACATCATCGGTGTCACCTCCAGTCAACGCATACACCCTCGCTGGTGCTTGAGTTTCTATTGTTGTCTTCTTTGCTGCTGGTACATCCCGTGCAACGAACTTCTTCAGATTCAGACACTCTCTAATCCGATGATTCGTGTTGCCACACTTTAAGAATCTTCCTGTCCTAGTCCAACACAAGTCTCCGCCATGGCGTTTTCCGCAATGCACGCACTCGGGCTTCTCACTCCTTGAAGAAACTACTGACTTTACTGGCACTAAAGCTGGTTGTTGCTTCTCCATGAGCTTCCTCATCTACCTTTTCTGCCGCTGGAATGGTTATGGCACTCCCTTCATCCAAGCCTTCTTCTCTTCCATCTTATCCTGTATATGCTCGTGAACATACTTGACCTCAAATAACCTCACGAACTCTCCCCAAGTCACATCTAGCTCCACTCCCTCGAACTGCGTGTGAAGAATAGAAGACCACCACGCATCTGCTCGCTCCTGAAGCATGTACGTCGCCAAACTGATCTTGTCATCTTCTACACATCTGATAGCTCTTAATATCTTCTCAAACTCTCTAAGCCAACTCTCCACAACTAACGGATCACTCTCGCCCTTAAAAGAAGGCGGAGCCATCCTCCTGAACCTCTCCATGATTGGTACTCCTCCTACACTACGGTCCTGCTGAGCCGGTGCCGGAACCTGAGCCTGGAGCTGTGTCTGAAGAGCTGCTTGCGTCTGCACTTGAGTTTGCATCATTTGTAGGAGTCCTTGCATGATCGTGCCGTAGTCGACCAACTGTGGCGGGGGTGGCGCAAATGGTCCCTGAGGTGTTGTTACCTCCTGCTGCTCATTTGCAGTCCTCCTTGTTTCCTCATCTTCTATAGGTACACTCGAACTCGAAGTCTTTTCAGCTATTGTCTACAAAATAAATACCATGTCAAGCTCCATTTATCACTATACCTAGCATATTATCATACATTCATCTTATCACTTCTCTAATCCTATCTTAATTATTCCTTGGATTTGGCTATCCACTACAAAGACTTAGAGTTGTGAATTTAGTTGATGGCTATCCATGTATAATCTCAACCCAATGCTCTGATACCATCTCTGTAATGACCCACTTCCACCCGGTACGGTTATACCAACCCACATTGGACGAGAGTAAATCACTACAGGGGAGAAAACCCCAATGATATTCATATGGATTGAGATATACATAAATAGAATGAAATGTTACAACGGAAATTAAACAACTCTTATTCCATCAACATTTTAATCCACATACCACAATCTATATAGTCCATGAAAGAAATAACATAAACCATAGCATCCACATAGCCAGTTTCCAAGTACAATAATACCAAAGTTCAAATTACAATTTTCATCATCTACTAGCAAATGAAATACAAGTCTTCAATCTAATCTTCACGTTCCTCGCCGGGTCTTGCCACGTTCTCAACTTCTAAGTCTCCTGAAATTTTTAGCAAGGGTGCGTCTACACAATAGACTCAGCAAGCAACTTAAAATCACAAACCATACACTTATCACACATGCCTTCTAACAATTTAACATTTTACTAACTTACTAGAATTTAACATTTAATCTCCTATATGTTCATGCTATAACATAAGAATCAAACATGGAATCCTTTAAACAAACTATACTAATACATGTAAAGTAATGATTTCTAAACATAGGTACTTATAACATGGTGATCATTTGTATACTTACATGCTTTCATTTTCATGATTTTATATAATACAAACACATGCTTATCTAGTAAATACTATCTCATAGACAATTTCACAAAATCCTACTCACGGTACTAAATGTAATATCATATTCATCATTTAACATGGATCATGTTAACACATGCATTTACGTTTTTCATGACATGTAGCATATGGATACCACTTATGAAACAAAGCATTTAAATAGAATCATGTGGCCAATGTTATGTAGCATATAAACAAATTCAAGTAATTCTTTAACGTACATTATGCAACATTCAATTAGTTATCATGTAGCGAGTGATCATTTAAACATGTAATAAATATTACATATAACCAATGACATGTAGTTCATATGGCATGTAATCATGTAGCGTATAGACATGTAGCATGTAGTCATGTAGTCATTCATCATTTAGCTGCCAAAGCCCGCACTATTATAGAGATCATATAGCATATAGACATTCACTTATCACCTAGGCAATGTAGTGATGAAGTCATGGTTATTGCGCAAAACCGCAGGAAGCCCTTCCCACCTTAACCAGTAGAACTTGTCTTCCTCAAGGATTTCAATCCGTTGCCCACGGATTCAATAGGTCATTTCATATAGTTGAACCATTACCATCGGGGCATCCATGGTGTGGTTCCCTATAGGAAATCTCTATAGTAGCAATTTCTTTTTGGCTAATCATTTCATTAATGCAATAACATATATAATAATGCAATTATGGAACTATCACATGAAACTAACATTTTCATATAATGAAATCATGCTCTTTTGTACATTCATGCATAATTTATTAAGATGACAATACCATTATCACCCATCATATTTTCTCAGTTCTGAAATCAAATCCTACTGTGAAACAGCAACGTATCGTGGTACTATTTTTATCCAAAATTCAACATGCATATACATTATCATGTCTATTGATTCCTATATGTATTTATCATTCAGAAAATCATAATAGTATGTATAGTGTTCAGAATAATATAAAATTTTAACCACAAGATGGATTTAACATAAGGAACATATATGTAATTTGTCATAATTTTAGAAGTGGTAAACCTATTTTTAATATTAAATAAAGACATTAGGCAATTTCTAAGATATTTCAATTTGAACATGGTAGACGGTGAACCATCCATCCTAATAGATATAAAACATTCACACAGTGGTTTTAACTTCATTAAAATTTCTGAAATAATAACACTCAACATGCATAATTATTCTGTACTTAACTTTATCATATCATGGTGTAGAAGAATTCAGAATTTAATAGCACTATGCACAATATTTAGAATCCTACCAAATTTTAACTACGGTTCACATACAACATAGGGAACATATCTAAAAATTTTCACAATTTTCGGAATAAAAACACTATTTTTAATAATTAACACAGATTACATGGAATTAATAAGATAAATCATTTAAGCATGGTTTACAGTGATAAGTCGGTTCTAGCAGGTCTAAAACATGAGAACAGTCATTCCAAGATCATTAAAATTTCCTTAATCCGTAACATGCAATAAAAACCGTTTAATCAGAATTTACTACAGTCAAAACATAATTATTCTCTATTAACAGAAATCCTTCTAATTATTATCATGCTCAGAAATTTGGTAGATCCTCATGATATGACCTAAATATCATATTTGACAAATCCTAATTTTCTCAACATGTACAGACCACCGAACAAGCAAAATCACATTACAAGGATTAACTAGTATTTCTGCAAAAACATGTGAACTTGATGACATGGTCCTGGCCGTCAAAAGCAGTTAACGGCAGGGTCTCTCACCGTCGACACAAGAACTAGATGGCAACTAGTTGGCTGTCTACTTCTTGTCTGCACACATTACAGACTTAACACAGAAACTGGTGAATTTAGGGGTCCAGGACACGATTTAAAAATCTGTAAAAATGTGCAAACCCTAGAGGACAAGTCTATGGATTGAAACCTTAAGCTACTTGCTTAGAAATAAATCTAAATGGGTCTAGATTTTCTGGTGAAGACCTCCTCGGTCAAGCCAAAAAGAGGTCTAAAACTACTTGAATCTGGTCTTTCTTGTCAATGTAGGTCTATCTTCAGAGTTGGAGAAGCTTCCTTGATGTCAAGTGCACCTCCCAGTTGTTGATGATCGTCGGAAGAAGCACCCAAACACCGGATCAGAGCTTGTCAAAACTCACTTTTCTCACAGAAAACCTTAACTTTCTCACAAGAGCCCAAAAGACTTAGCTCGGCTGAAAACAAGGTGTTTTTATAGGCTAAGGGGTCGGAGAACGCATTAAGGTAGGTGACCTATGCTTATGGATGGGTTTCGTAAACGGGAACTGGACAAAACACGGCGTTACAAAAATCTGAATCCGTCACACAGTTGGGAACTTGGCATCCACATAAGGTGCCGTCAACGGATAGGTAGATGTCCATCGATCTGGACGCTAACGAACCAAGGCATGCAGTCAGCGGCATAGGATGCTGCCGCCAACTGTGCATCTTGGCCAGAAAATAACTATTCATTCAAAATTGATGTATTAACACATCATAACAATTTAATGGACATGAAAATAAGTAGATATTATGTACACAAAGTTAAACATATATTTATATATGTATACAACATAATTACATACCACATGCATAGATTTAAATGTATATACTATGTACTTCAACAATTGATAATGCATGCACATTTAAATATGTATTACATGTACAAAATAACCTTATGCGTACTTACAAGATATACAACAATGGTTACATACTATATACACTATATTATTTAAATACACTATGCACGAAATAAATAAATATAATATGTACATAAAATACTTAGATACTACGTGCACATTAAAATATAATGCATGCATAGAATTAAACTCATATATATCCATAAGATATTTAGCAATAACTACATATTATATGCACAACATCTCTTAAATTCAATATACATAGGATTTAAATAAATTCTATGATGTATAAAATTAGCTAAGCACTCAGCCACAGAAAATAATATATATACATACATATACACATGAGTAATTAAATAATTATAATATGCACAAATTTAATACACCATATAAGCAAGAACAAGTAAACATTACATATATAGAATATAAAGTGAACAAAATTCGGGGGCCTCACAATATAGGTTTTGTTTAGTTTCGGCCCGAGATCACCTACCTTTGAACGGATCTAAGAGAAGTAAATGCACAGGTCGATGTAGAGCAAGGTTGAGGAAGAAGCTCGGTTTCCCATCCGTTCTCCTCCCCTCCTGGTGCCCCAGCTTGCTCCTCACGACCCCAGCACAATGCCAAACTTCCCCCATAAGTCATATGATGATCTCTTATAGGTTTAGGGTTTATTTCATCTCTTATTGAGCATTGGAAAGGTGGGTTGCGGTTTCTGCATGGCACCTTCCTTATATTGGGATTTCTTCTCCCTATTTGAGTAACTACAACCTTAGGAAAGCTCTTAGCATGGTTGGCCACGATTTGGGTTACTTTGCTTGGCTAATAGCAGTAGTTTAAACCCTAATTTGCCCCTTCCTAATTTCTGCATATTTATGGTCACGAATTTTGGGGTTTATTGCTATTGGTTTTGATCTTTAGCCCATTTGGAGTTGTTTGAGCCCAATTTAATTTAATTAGTTAGTTTCACACTTTGGGAGTTTAATCATGACTTTTCTTTTATTTCTATACACCATTTTTTTTATTGCTATTTTCCTATATTTTAAGGCATTTAATTTTTCCGGTGAGTTACATCCTCCCCCACTTAAGAAAATTTGGTCCCCAAATTTATACATAAAGGTATAGTATCATACCTGAGAATAGTTCTGGGTGGTTTTTCTTCATTCTTTCCTCTATTTCCCAGGTAGCATTGGTGACTCCATCTCGACTCCACTGGACCTTCAGCATAGGTATGGTACGATTCTTGAGTCGTTGCAACTTCTGATCCACTAGCTTGACCGGTTTCTCTTCATAAGTCAGGTCTTCCCGAATCTCCAAGTCCTCATGGCTAATCACATGGTCGGCATTGAATAGATACTTCCTCAGCATGGATATGTGGAAGACGTTGTGTACATTCGCCATTTGTGGCGGTAGTGCCATCCTGTAAGCCACCTGACCAACCCTTTCAAGAATTTTAAAAGGGCTGATAAACCTGGGAATCAACTTTCCCTTGATCCCAAATCTTTGAATTCCCCTTGAAGGTGAGACCTTCAAGAAAACATGGTCGCCTACTAAGAATTCCAGCTCTCTTCACCTCTTGTTTGCATAACTTTTTTGCCTTGACTTTGCTATCTTCAGATGTTCCCTGACGATTTGAACCTTCCTGATAGGCGCTTCAATTAAGTTGGGTCCAACCCATTGGCTCTCTCCAACCTCTTCCCAACACAGGGGTGATCTGCAACTCCTGCCATATAAGGCTTCAAACGGTGCCATTTTGATACTTTCCTGGTGGCTGTTGTTATATGCAAACTCCATGAGTTACAACTGGTCGTCCCATCGTCCTCTAAAATCTAGCACAAGAGCACGAAGCATGTCCTCCACAATTTGATTGGTTCTTTCGATTTGTCCATCAGTCTGAGGATGGAAGGCAGTGCTAAAATTTAGTTTGGTGCCCATTGCTGCTTGTAAACCCTTCCAGAAGTGTGAAGTAAATCTAGGGTCTCGATCATATATTATAGTAGATGGAATCCCATGCAATCTAACTACTTCTTTAACATACAGTGCAGCCAACACATCTACTGACCATGTGCTCTTAATCAGCAAGAAATGAGACGACTTTGTCAATTGATCTACTATCACCCAATTCGCATCCATGCCACCTCTAGTCCTGGGTAATCCTGTGATAAAGTCCATCCCGATGCTACCCCACTTCCATTCTAGGACTTCTAATGGTAGCAATCCACCGGCCATTCGGAAATGCTCAGCGTTGACTTTCATGCATGTTAAACAATATGCCACATGGTCGGCCACATCCCTCTTCATATTCGGCCACCAATAAGACCTTTTTAAATTTTGGTACATCTTTGTTGATCCAGGATGAATTGTATACTTTGAGTGATGAGCTTCATTAAATAACTTCTTCTTGAGTTCCCCATGATCAGGGACACATGTTCTGCCTCGGAATAGTAATCTTCCATCACATGACAGAGAAAAATTCGATATTTGTTCTAGCATTTCTCTAATCTCAACTAAGAAGGGATCTTCTCCTTATCTCTCCTTGATTTCAATTAGTAGATCGGACTATATTTGGATATTAGAAATCATCACTTGTTTTTCCTTCTTTCCCATGTCTAAATTCAGACTTGTAAATTGTTCAAGTAACTTCCATTCGCCCAGCATCAAACTAGCTAGCATAGCTCCTGGTTGTCTACTTAGAGCATCTGCCACTACATTGGCCTTTTCTAGGTGATACTGAATGGAAAAGTCAAACTCTTTGAGGTATTCTAACCACCTTCTCTGCCTCATGTTAGGCTCCTTCTGTGAGAATAAATATTTCAGACTCTTGTGGTTAGAAAAGACTTTGAATTGCTCACCATAAATGTAGTGCCTCCATATTTTCAGGGCGAACACTACGACTGCTAATTCCAGGTCATGTACAGGGTAATTTACTTCGTGGGTCTTCAATTGTCTTGAGGCATATGCTATTACTCTTCCTTGTTGCATTAGGACACATGCTAGACCTATTCCAGAAGCATCTGAATAGATTTCAAATCCTCCCTCTTTAGTGGGTAAGGCGAGGACAGGAGCAGTAATCAGACACTTCTTCAAGCTATTAAAGCTCTATTCACACTTATCAGTCCATACAAATGGATTTTCCTTTCGGGTCAGCTTGGTTAATGGCACTGCGATCTTTGAACAGTCCTTTATGAATCTTCTATAATTCTCTGATAATCCCAAAAAGCTTCTGATCTCTGTGACAGTTGTCGGTCTTTCCCATTTCAATACAGCCTCCACTTTTGATGGATCCACAGCGATACCATCTTTGGTTACCACATGCCCCAAAAAGGACACCTCCTTCAACCAAAATTCACATTTACTTAGCTTGGCATACAATTTATTCTCCCTCAGAATTTGTAGTGCAATTCTCAAATATTCCTCATGCTCTTCTTTTGTTTTAGAATAGATCAGTATATCATCGGTGAATACCACCACAAATTTATCAAGAGATGGACGATAAATACTATTCATCAGCTGCATGAAAACTACAGGAGCATTTGTTAGTCCAAAAGGCATAACAATGAATTCATAATGCCCATACTTGCTTCGAAAGGCTATTTTGTGTATATCTTCTCCCTTGATCTTCAATTGATGATAGCTGGATCTGAGATCTATCTTAGAGAAATATTTAACTCCAGACAGTTAATCAAATAATTCATCAATCCTTGGTAGGGGATATTTGTTCTTGATTGTTAATTGATTCAGTTGCCTATAATCTATACACAGCATCATCGACCCATCTTTCTTCTTGACAAAAAGGACAGGTGCACCCCATGGTGATGTGCTTGGTTGGATAAATCCTTTCTCCAGTAGTTCCATCAGTTGCTCCTTTAATTCCTTCAGTTCGGGGGGGTTCGGGGGGGGGGGGGGGGGGGGGGGGGGGGACATTCTATATGGTGCCCTAGATACTGGTGCTGCTCCAGGGGTCAACTCAATGGTAAAATCGACCTTTCGCTCAGGAGGGACTCTTGACAAGTCTTCAGGAAAAACATCAGTGTACTCGCTGACAATATGGATGTCCTTAATCTTGACTTCCTTCTTTGCAGTGACAACAATAGGTAGAAAGGCCATACAACCTTTCCTCATCATCCTTTTAGCTTGTAGTGCAGAGATAAGGGACCGTCTCCTGCGGTTTCTATCTCCTGAGAACACTATTTTTGGGTGATGACTAAATGTTACCTAGCTTTTCTTATAATTGACACTAGCCCCATGTTCAGAGAACCAATTTGCTCCTAGTATCACATCGTAACCCTCCATGTCCATGCATATTAAATTTGTAGGTAGATTTTGAGTTTCAATCAACACTTCGCTAGATGGCAAATGGTTTCTAAGGTTGGTGCCAGGATTGATAGGGGTTGACACAACTATCCCAGATTTCATTGGGACGGGTTTTACAGGCAAGGTGTCAGCAAATGTTTGAGATATGAAGGAATGAGTGGCTCCCATATCAAATAGAACAAATGCATAATGGGAAAGAATAGTAAGTGTACCTTAAACCACACCTCCTTCTTCCACAACTTCAGGCTCCTGAATAGCTTATAAGCGCCCTTGCCTCCTTTGTCCATTCGGACGCTTCTCCTGTGGGGCTTGTTCTTTAAGCATTGGGCAGTTGGAAATCCTGTGGTCATGACTTCCACAGCACAGACTCCCCTGTGCTCTCCAGCATTGTTCTGACCGGTGACTAGCTTTATCACAATGCTTGCATCTTTCCTCGGTTGCCACTGCCAACTGCCTGCCTAACTCTTTCAGCTTCTTATCTGCTTGTTCCATAAAACAACCACTAGGACTTTTTCTCCCAATGGTCGGTTGATACTTTTCGGTAGCAGACACTTGCTCTCTCTTCAATAACTTTCCTTTGATCCGTTCAGCTGTCTCCATGGCGTCTTCCAGCAATTAAGCTTTCTTTATCGTATCAGCATAGGTTTGAATGTCCATTGGCACCAGTTGAGTGATATACTAGGGCCTCAAGCCATTCAGAAAGTGTTTTGCCTTCATCCTTTCTGTCCCAACTAAGTGAACGACGTATCAGGACAGACGAGAGAATTGGGCCTCATATTCGGCCACAGTCAGTCCTCGCTATTTCAAAGCTGCAAACTCGACTGCCTTCCACTCCTGGACCTTTTTGGAAAAGTACTTAGTGTTGAAGCGTTCTAAAAACTGTGCCTAGGTTAGTTGTTGTCCTTCCAGTGTTGCTTCCACCAACTCCCACCATGCCCTGGCATCCTTTTCCAATTGGAAAGTCGCCAGTAGTACTTTATTTTGGTATGTGCATTAAATATTCTTTCAATTTAATTGACCCAATGTTCAGTGACATCCAGGTCAGTACTTCCTTCAAATCTAGGTGGATCCATACTTCGGAAATTCCGATGGAGATCACTGGCTCCGTGGTTACCCCACCCTGAGTGGCTTGCAGTATTGCCTGAGTCAAGTTCTGTAAGGTTTATTGCATGATTCTAGCCTGGGCTCGTTCAACAGTCATTGAGGTAGTAAGTACCTTCAAGATGCTAATATAAGTTAGACATCTAAGTATAACACATGTGACTCCAATACCGATACATATTTTGACTCGTGTAATCTAGTTTCATTCTATATTCCTATTCCCTTGAACATTAAGAGTTCAGGCTCTCATACCAACTGTCACACCTCGACATTTAGCAGTGGAAATAAATATCGGGATGCATGAACAATATGAATATAAGTATCACAGTCGAGTAACTCAAAGTAACAACTAAATATAACAACATACTTGAGACAATAATATTGCCATCTAAAATATTCTTTATTTCTTTTCCAATCAACTAATTAAAAACCTTACATCAGTCGAGCCAACCATAGGTCTCATTATTCAAATTCCATAATAAACTTCATGAAAATGTATCATCAGTACATGTGCGACACAAACATCTATTCCTAATCCTTCATCTCCACAAGTGATGGGTGCTCTTCACTCAAGCCCTGCCCCATCAGTGTCCACGAATTCTTCATCACTACCTAAAATGTTTAGGATGATAGGGTGAGCAAACTAGCCCAATAGGATTTACATCTCAATGTGTGGGCACTAATATACATGATTAACATTTTAAATAAGCAGGGTCTTAACAGGAACATGATGACTATGCATGCATTTCTAACAAGTCAAATGGCTGAATAGAATGAATATCATAACGAAATAAATATTGACTTTCATATGTGTTGGACAAGAAATTCAAGAGTAGAATCGTATTACAAGGATTAGCCATATTCACACAGATATCACATATTCACATAATCAAATGTATCTTATCAAACTTATCATATCAAACGAAGGTACATTCACACAAATCTTGCACACATATAGTGCCATGCCAAGCACCACAAGTCCATACTCCCGCGGTTAATAAGCATGATGGGGCGCTCCTTCCCAGGACCAAACAAGGCCCTTATTGCATAGGCATTAGTCAAAATGGACCGAAGTCCCACGTTGTGCCGATCAAACATATACATATTATGGCCACGGATTTTCAATAACAAGCTCATAGTCAAAAGGACATGATCATTCATAGAGTTCAAGGTATGACAAAAGCTCGATAGATCATTTGGACAGCATAACCGCATATCTTATGTTTCATAAATCCTTAGCGTCTTGACAAGAGGATGACTAATGACATATCGTACATGGTACAAGTGCTCTCTATCTCTAGGGTACTTTATGGTACAACCAGCTTGGTCACTATGAGGGAATCCATAGAGTATGGAGACTTACGGAGGTCTTAGGGAAAATGTCGCTAGTTTGTCAATACGGAATGAACTGCAGAGAGCTTCCAATTCCCCAATAGCGGTGTGCCTAATCGTGCAAACGTGTAGGTGTCGTAACACGAAGCTTTCCTATTTATGCGTGCAATTTATGAACAAAATACGGAAACCTCGGAAAGCATGTACATAAGGATAGTCCACATGCAACAAGCAAGTAACATAATGGTAAAGCTTAAACCAAGGAAGTCCCTTCTAACATGTATCCTTCACAGATTCATATCATAACTTATTATGACAGATTTCATATCAAGCTAGATCACAAGATGATAATCAAATGAATGTAATATCAATCACTTCACATTGTACATTAGAATCATATTCAAGTCTTTATAGCTTTCACATGGGTTGATCACTTTTAGGCCAATGCATCACTAAGTAACATGATTACAAACTAAGCTAATACACATGTTGACTGACCAACCGAAAGGTACAGTCTCGGGTCGATGTTTGAATCGTGATGGGTTCAGACGTCGCCTTTCAAAGAACCGTACACAGATAAATAAGAATCAGTATAAAGGCACAAAATCTCGCGACAGGTCAGATGGTCACCTTTCGGACAGGAGTTGATTGCTAGATTGATTCCTCAAATAGGAATGAGATGGCCCTGCCTATCGTGTACAGAACATGACAGACCGATATGTCGCGATGACGCTTGAATCACGATGCTTCGATATGTCGCGTTCAAGAGTCGACTTCAAAACTCGAATATAAAAATTGTACAGAATCAGATGGGCAAGAAAACTGCTAAATTATGACGGCACATGCCGTCGCGTTCATGACGGGTCCAAAAATCCACGTGACACACAGTTTGAGGTGTCAAGGTTGACTGGTCAGCCCTCAAATTGTCACATAAGACTCAGTCTCCTTCACTTGAATCGCAATGTACCAGTATGTCGTGTTCATGCATGCAGAATCGTGATGTCTGGATACGTCGCATTCTTGGATCTTACCGGAAAACACAGAAAAATGATACACCCTTCATGATAGACTTATAACTTGAAATCTAATGACGTCTAGACAAAACTCCCAACATGAAAAGTGCTCAGGACATCCAGTAGAAGCAAACCAGGGTTTTGGTTTGATCCAAAATGACCTCGATTTGCGTAAAACATGGTATAACCATGAAAAGCCCTAAACTTGCACGACTTAGGGAAAACGCTTAATACGAAGAACACACTTGACGAAAATTGGGCAAAACAGATGCATAATAAACTAGACATGACACTCTTTTAGATGGTATAGGTTTTGTTTAGTTTCTGCCCGAGATCACTTACCTTTGAACGGATCTAAGAGAAGCAAATACACAGGTCGATGCACAGCAAGGTTGAGGAAGAAGCTCGGTTTCCCAGCCATTCTCCTCTCCTCCTGGTGCCCTAGCTTGCTCCTCACGACCCCAGCACAATGCCAAACTTCCCCCATAAGTCTTGTGATGATCTCTTATAGGTTTAGGGTTTATTTCATGTCCTAATGAGCATAGGAAAGGTGGGTTGCGGTTTCTTTATGGCACCTTTCATATATTGGGATTTCTTCTCCCTATTGAAGTAACTACAACCTTAGAAAAGCTCTTAGCATGGTTGGCCACGATTTGGGTTACTTTGCTTGGCTAATAGCATTAGTTTAAACCCTAATTTGCCCCTTCCTAATTTTTGCATATTTATGGTCACAAATTTTGGCCCATTTGGAGTTGTTTGGGCCCAATTTAATTTAATTAGTTAGTTTCACACTTTGGTAGTTTAAACATGACTTTTATTTTATTTCTATACACCATTTTTTTTATTTCTATTTTCCTATATTTTAAATCATTTAATTTTTCCAGGGCGTTACACAACTAGTTTGGGAGGAAAGAATTTCAGATTTGTTATAGTTGATGATTATTGTAGATTTATGTGGGTATCATTTCTTGAGCATAGAGATGACACATTTGATAGGTTTGTGAAGTTCAGTAAGCTAGTTCAGAAAGATAAGAAATACAATATCATAAGTATCCGATCAAATCATGGAGGAAAGTTTCAGAATGATAGGTTTGCAGAATTTTGTGATGATCTAGGGATTGAACACAATTTCTCAGCACCAAGAACACCACAGCAAAATGGAGTAGATAAGAGGAAGAATAGAACACTTTTGGATATGGCAAGAACAATGTTATCTGAGTATAACCTCACAAGATATTTTTTGGCAAAAGCCATAAATGTTACTTGCTACATTATCAATAGAGTCATGATCAGATAAATTCTGAAGAAGACTGCATACAAACTGTACAAGTAAAAGAAGCTCAAGATCAGCCATCTCAGAACTTTTGGATGTCGTTGCTTCATTCACAACAATGGTAAGAGAGATATTGGTAAGTTGGATCCAAAATCAGATGAAGGTATTTTTATGGGGTATTCTTCTAAACCTAAAGGTTATAGAGTTTTTAATTAAACAAACTGTGCATGTTATTTTTGATGAGTCTAACCTTTCCTTAAGAAAGGAAATTGGTAGTGATGATGAAGATGAAGAAAACCTTTCCAAGAAGCTGAAGGAAACAACCATCAAAGATGATGAAGATCCACCCTTGGAAGAGCTGCAACAAAAAGATATCATCCATGATGATCTTCCAAAGGAATGGAGGTACAAAAAGGATCACCCAATAGATAACATCTGTGAGACCCTGAATTCTTATTCATTTTATATTATGCATGTGTATTTACTTGTTGTGCATATAGTGTGTGTATTAAATTGTGCATATTATAATTTCTAAATTTCTCATGTGCATATGTATGAATATATATGTTATTTTCTGTGAGAATAAGCAATTAGCTAATTTTGATGCATATTGTGCTTACTAGAACCCTAGGCATATTATATTTAAGTAATGTTGTGTATACAATATGTAAATAGTGCTATACATCTTGAACGAATATATGAGTTAATTTTCTATGCATGTAATGTGTATAAAGGTGCATGTTAAATCTAATTATTGATGTATATATTATATTTAACTATGTTGTGTACATGTATATATATATATATGTCAATTTAAGAGTGCGTATGCAAATTAATTATTGTTGTATAGATTATTCTTATTTAACTTTATGCATATTGCATCTTAATAATACTGTGCATATACTATCTAACTATGGATGTGCATATTATACTACTTATTCCATGGATATTGTATGTAATTATGCTTTGTACATATGTATATATGTATGATCATCTTATGCATGTGAAATCTATCTATCAAATTATATACATATCAATATATTGTACTCAATAATATTGTGCATTTGATAAGTATGTATTGCCATATAGCTTGTAAATGTGTATAAGTTATTTTCGTACACGTATATATATATATATATAGATATATATATATTATATATATATATATATATATATATATATATATATATTATATATATATATATGTGTGTGTGTGTGTGTGTGTGTGTGTGTGTGTGTGTGTGTGTGTGCATGCATTATCTAACTATCGATGTACATGTTATATTATTTAAAAATGTGCATGTTGTATGAAATTTGTTGTGTACATGTATATATGTATATGTTTAACGATGTACATATGACATCTACTCATTTCAGTACCCATAAAACTGGTTATGATGTGATTGTGTATCTCTTTTGATGTATGTGTCTGTTCTGGCCGAGATGCACTGTTGGCAGCAGGATCCTGTGCTGCTGACTTCCAGCCCAGAGGGATTGGCGTCTAGATTGATGGACGCCAAGCACCATGTTGGCGGCATTAAAGGTGGACGCCAAGTTCCCAATGTGCAGACAGTTTCAGATTTAGTAACGCTCGCGTTTAGTCCGGTTTCAGTTTAGGAAAGCCATCTATAACCGTAGTAGACCTACCCTATTGCGTACCCCAACACCCAAGTCTATAAAAACACCCAGATTAGGGCGAGGTTAAGTCTTTGAGCCTTGGTGAAACCCTAGAACCCATTGAGAAGAAACGTTGTTCATTGATGGACTAGATCTGGCGACAGGAAGAGTTTTCTGGAGATCTACAACGACTGGAGGATAGCCCATGCTTAGAGGAAGCTTTCCAAACTCCGAGGACCCATCAGCATCAACAGAAGATCCAGATCTGAAGAGGTTTTGAGCACCCTCTTAGCCTGGCTGAGGAGAGCTTCACCGAAAAATCTAGATTTCTATAGATTTATTTTTAAGGGAAGTAATCAAGGGATGTCAACCCTACACATGTCCCCTTCGGTCCTAGCATTTTTCTGGATTTTTCCTCATGTCTTGGAACCTCCAAATTCCCCTTGCATTTGTGTGTTGTCTGCATGGTCTGCTTACAGGAGGTTGGCGGCCACATCCTGTGCCACCAAGTTCCTGTGTTGGCGGCACAAAACTGTGCCATTTACAGTTGGCGGCCACATCCTGTGTAGTCAAGTTCCTCAGAGTTTTAAAAGAATTGCTATTTGATCTCTTTAAGGTATTTATTTGACTGCCAGGTATGTGTGCATGCTGTACATTTTATGTGTGGTCAGTAACAGTCATTAGGTCACATCATGAAGTTGTATTGAATTTTCATGATTGTGTTAATTATTAAAATTCTGGAAATTTAACTGTGAGCATAATGTGACCCCGTTTAATCTTGTGTAAATAGACCTATTGTGAGTCAGGGTTTCATAATTTTTCCATGACAACATGATGACTGATTTTAGGTTTCTGAACTGTTAACACCCAACCATGTTAATATGTACCATGTTTAGTGAAATTTTAATGAATATGTCTAAAACTAGTTTAAATTGTAGAAATCAATTTACAAATTTCGAAAAATGTGAAATTTGTAGGATGTGATATATGATCTGTATACAACCTCTTGTAAAAATTTCATACTGAATTGGCATCAATAAGTACTATGATCAGTCTAAGTAGTGCTAATGTTCATGTTAGTTAAGTAAATTCTAATTGTATGAGATTCCAGGATTAGCAGCATGATTAGGGCTTTGCTATGATCATTTGTTAATGCAAACAGTAATATTGAATTCTGTAAACTATAGCATGTGTAAATTCTAGAAGTACATGTGAATGTGTAAATTAAAACATGTGTATAATATGCAAACAATGTGATCATGTGAAATATGTAAATAATGTGATAAAGTGAATATATAAAATTTGGGCCGAGATTGACAGTGCTACCATAGAGGTCTGAGAGCTGTACCATAGAAAAGTCCCTATGGAAGGCTCAACGTTGTGAAATATATCCTAAGGGCATTAGGATGAAAGCCTAGAGGTGGACAAGTACCACTGGATACGATGGAGAGGGCTTCTCCCGGTCTGCGCAGTTACCAAGATTCACCACTACATTGCCTAGGTGGTGGGTATGTGTTAAGTGAAGTGATGTGATGTGCTATGTGAAATGTGTTGTGTGCTATGTGATATGTGATATGGGTGTGTGCGTCCTCTAGTTGGTAGTTAGGATTATGTGTCACGACAACATAAGTGATAAAATGTGAATAAAGTGTAAAGTGTAGTATGTGAATGTGACATGTGATAAGTGAAAGTGCAAAAGTAAACAATGTGAAAAATGTGTGAAATGGTGTGTACGGGAGAGTAAATGTTAATGAGAGTATGATTGCATGTGAAAACCAATGTAACAATTCACATATTCACACCATTCATGTGCTAATATCTTAAATGTAATATCATGTTTAATAGGATGTTATATAGTTTATTAACTTCCATGTAATATATGTGTATACAAACATGTGAATTAAGCAACATGAATGATGAGCATGTGGAATGGTTAAATGAATAAGATAGCATGTGATCAAATATAATTCCATGTAATTGTGTTTATTTAATGTCAAAACAGCAAGTAAAATGTGATTATGAGTGTGGTAAATACATGAAAGAATGTTTAGGTTCCATGCTAGATGCGATGTCCACTTAGCACATAGATCCATGCTTAAAATTGTATATGTTTGCCAATCAATTGAACATGTTCTAAATCTCCAATTCATGTTTAATAAAATGTGAAAACATGTGAGAATGTGATTTAATTATACTAAAATAGCAAATGAAATGTGTAATTATTATGAAAAGTGCATATGAAATATGATTAGATATCATGCTAGGTTGCTCTTTACTTTGTGTTTTACTCCATGCTCTAATTGGTAGGTGTGTACCATGATATGGATAATGTTTGGATTGTTGGATTATGTTAAATATTAGATGTAGAATGAATGTATAGGAGTATATTTATTATCCATGATTTAGAGTAAACATGCGTTAACCTAAAACATGTTTAAGTGGTTTATGTATGTGTTGATAGTCTAAAACATGTGCCATATAAATTGTTATAGTTTAAATGATAGCATGAAATTCCTCATTGTTGATAGCTTAGTATGTAATGTCATATGTGTAAGGTTGAGCTTTTGGATTGCTTGCTGAGTCTTTCGACTCACACTTGCTTCGGCGTACAGGTGAGACAGGTGTTCCCATATTGGAGGAGGGCATAGCGAGGAGCATCCTCGAGCGCAAGGAGTAGTTTTGTGGAGTTGCTAGAGAGTTGTACTTTCTCTTTCATAGTTCGAATAATGTTATTCATATGGACAATGTTATGGACGATGTAGGTCCTTTATAATTGTAATAATATGGACATTATCATTCCTTTTCTAATTATATAGACTGTGGAATGTGTGATGATGATGAAATGAGAATGAGTTATTTCTTTTATTTCCGCTGTACTCATTTGCTATCCACGTACATATCAACCTATCGTTAGTGTTGGGTTATCATCCGACTGTGACGACACTCTTTATATCGATGGGGATTGGTATAATCGTACCCGTATGAAGAGGGTCGTTACAGAGATAGAATCAGAGCCAAGGTTGAGATCGTACATGGATAAACCATCATCTTCACCATATTACAAAGTCTTTATAGGAAATTGTCCATATATGCAGAAATTACTAATAATGAATGAAAGATAGTTAAGAAAAATAGTTAGGATTAAGTATTCTAACTAGATTAATTGTTTTTGCAGGCTATGGCTGGACGTGGTAGATGATGATCAGTTTATCCCCACGTAATTTAAATAAATTACATATCTATTTTGGTGATTAACAAAACTATATAAAGTTTAATCTAACATATTTTCTACAGGTTTTGAGCACAGGAAATGAATCAAGAAAAGTCAAGCAAATTCTGTAAGTATCTCACCCTAAAGTATTTAGAGTTCAGTACACATAAAATTTCTCTAAGTACACATCGATTTCCATTATAGGTCATAACGATTTCTAGAGCTATAATGATTTCATATTCATAAGGATTCACTATGTGCTTTTATCGATTTGGGCAGTACAATGATTTGCCCTCACAATGATTCATTAAGTGATCACATCGATTTGCCCTCACAACGATTCGTTAAGAGATTGCAATGATTTGCCCTCACAATGATTCATTAAGTGATCGCAACGATTCGTTAAGTAATCATAACGATTTGCTTTCCGCAACGATTCCTTAAGTGAGAACAACGATTTGTTCATAACATCACAACGATTTGTACATCGATTTGTTCATAACATTACAATGATTTGTATATCGATTTGTTCATAACATCACAACAATTTGTATATCTATTTGTTCATAACATCACAACGATTTGTATATCGATTTGTTCATAACATCACAACGATTTGTATATCGATTTGTTCATAACATCACAACGATTTGTACATCGATTTGTTCATAACATCACAAATGATTTGTATATCGATTTGTTCATAACATCACAACGATTTGTACATCGACTTGCCTAGACCGTCATAACGATTTGTACATCGATTTGTTTATAACTTCATAACGATTTGATTACTAATACATATAATGTTTTGTGTATGCATCTCTTTACTTATGAATGCACAACGATTCACTCATTTGCACAACGATTTCATAAGTCATGTATATAACAATTTCATGGAAGACAACGATTCAATTTTCGAGCTAATTTTTGATACGTTGAAAAGTCAAAGTCTTCACGCATATTTATGACAGCTGTGCTTTTATGAAGATTGTACGTATCACTGCATGAATGCATACGATATCTTCCATTAACATATCGTACTTTGTAAACATCTTTTAGAATAATAAAATGGCAGTACTATTTTGATGAACATTCATTCTAACATTGGCTGACAACAAGAGACAGCCTAGCTGTCTATTATTCAAGCTTTAAATATGTGCAGGTCTCTGACAGCATCCGTCATACAACGTTGGACAAAATAGAAGCCAAAGAAGATTATAGAATATCCTATCTCTCTTTGCGTGCATGAAAGGATAAAGGACTGTTGACTGGAAGCTTCCAAGTGTCAAGCAGTCTAATGTACACTTATGCATAGAGACAACGGGCACTTCAACGTTCGAATTTCAAAAAGATTATATAGAAGGATGAAGTTCCTAAAGCGCAAAAAGGAGAACTGTTAGAGAACAATAAGCGTCAACACTTCAACCTTCTGCAAGCTTTCCAAGAGCCAAGCAAAAACTCCCATTAGTCTTAGCTCTTGCTCTCTATGCTAAGTTCAGATCTGTGAGAGAGCCTTTTGATCTTAGAAGAGTCCTTGATTTTAGATCTTGTGTTGCTCCCTTGTGTTGTGAAGGAAGACTGGTAGGGTATCCATGTGTTGTTCCCTTCGGTTGTGAAGGAAGACCTGGTGTGGTATCCACGGTGTTGTTCCCTTTGTTGTGAAGGAAGACCAGCTGGGGTGTTGGGTGCTGTAGTGTCCTTAAGGGGGGCTATACCCTTGTTAGTGAAATCCTAAGATATTGCTCAGGGACTGGACGTAGGACTCCTAAGGAGAGGAGATCCAAACCAGGAGAATTCTTTGTGTCATGTGATTGCTTTTGTGTGTTTGATTTTTCAATTCACTAACACTAACAATCTGCAAAGTGTGTTTTGTGTAACTGGTTTGTGAACATGTTCTAAGTGTCAAATAATTTTTTAAGAATCCCATTCACCCCCCTTTGGGCTTGCTAGCTGGGCAACAAGTGGTATTAGAGCTAGTCTCTTCAACAAAGAAGAAGATCTAACAATCTGAAGAGAAAAGATCAAATGGTAGCCCAAGGTCACTCCGAAGGCCAGTCAGTCAACAGACCACCTCTATTTGATGGAGAAGATTACACCTACTGGAAGACCAGGATGGAATATTTCTTGCAAGGATTTGATTTTCAAATCTGGTCAATTGTAGAAGTAGGAGATCTTCTAGTCACCAACGAAAAGGACAAATGGACAAAAGATGATAGAAAGAATATTTCTCTCAACTGCAAAGCCAAAAGCATTTTGTGTTGTGCCCTCAGTAAAAGGGATTCAACCGTGTATCTACCTGCAAATCCACCATGGAAATGTGGGAAAAGCTCAAGATCACTTATGAAGGCACCGACAAAGTCAAGGAAACCAGGATAGACATTCTGGTGACATAATATGAAAGGTTCCAGATGCTCAGGAGAATCCATAACCCAAATGTCCAGCAGATTTACAGACATCACCAACGGGTTAGCAAAATTAGGAAAAAGCTATGAGAGGAGAGATATGGTAAGAAAATTCTTAGATCCCTACCATCTTCTTGGACTCCCAAGGTAACACTATAGAAGAAGCAATGACCTGAAAAGGATGTCATTGGAAAAGCTCATTGGGTCCCTCATGGCCCATGAGATAAATATGGAGAGATTAGGAGAATCATCTACTAGAAAGAAGCACACAAATGCCCTCAAAGCAGCAGAAGGCAGCTCTGAGGAACAATCAGAAGATGAAGCCAGTAGTGAAGACAGTGAAGATGAAGAAGCAATGCTGTCTAGGAGACTACAGCGGATATTGGCCAAGAAAAAGAAGTATCAATTTGGAAGTCGATACTTCAAAAAGGGAAAGGATTTCAAAACCTGAAGCAAAGGACATCAAGAAGAATGAACCAATTTTTTATGAGTGCAAGAAGCCAGGACACATCAAGGCAGAGTGTCCAAAGCTCAAGAAAATGAATTCAAAAGAAGGACAGTTCAAGAAAGTTCAGAAGATATAAGAAGAAAGCCATGCAGCAGCTTGGGACAACAGCAGTGACTCGGATAGCGAGTCAAGCTTAAACAGTGAGGAAGAAGAAAAAGCTAACCTAGCCTTCATGGCAGACACCGCAAAAAAGGTAACCTCTGATTCATCCTTTGATTCCTGTAATGATTCTAATTTAGATAACCTAGAAGATGCTTTTAATGAACTATATAATAAATATAGAGAAGTATCTAAATTATTAAAAGCTAGTAAGAAAAATGTTGCATGTCTAGAGAATACTATTCAGATTTAAAATCAAAAATGAACTAGAGAAGGAAGTTAATGAACTCAAAAGAAGAAATGAGTTACTATGCGAGGATTTAAAAGATAAAAACAAACAAATAATCAAACTAGAAAAACAAGAGACATAGATGAATTAGAAAATAAAATTAAAATGCTAATAGAAGAAAATGAAAAATTATCAAGTACGTTAGAAAAATTTACTAATGGTAAAAATTCCTTAGTATTAAAAGGTGCTAGACGGTCAGGTAAAAAGAAGAATGGACTAGGTTACATTCCACCAGATAATGAAAACACAAAAGTATACCTTAAAATATATCCAACTCCAAAATTCGTACATGAACAAGATGTAGCATATACATCAGACTTTAAATATGCTCTATATGAAAAAATAACTAGAACAACATGCTGTAGTCACTACAACAAGCTAGGACATACCAAAATAACCTGTCTAACTAAATATAAAAGATGGATAATCAAAAGGAAAATTGATGACACTAAGCATCCAGGACCCAAAAGAACTTGGGTACCTAAAGCTTGATGTTTTCATTTCAGGAAAATCCCCGGGCATCCAAGTGGTACTTGGATAGTTGATGCTCAAAGCATATGTCAGGAAATAGAAGATTGTTTACCCATTTAGAAGCTGAAGAAGGCACAGTCACCTATGGAGATAATGGAAAAGGGACTGTGATAGGCAGTGGATTAGTGAGCAGCAAGGGCAAGATAGTAATTGAAGAGGTTCTATGTGTAAAAGGCTTGAAGCACAACCTTATCAGCATTAGCTAGTTATGTGACAAGGGACATCAGATCAGATTTCAAGAATCCAAATGCAGTATTATGAAGGATGGAGAAGTGATTTTTGAAGCCAACAGAGAGAAGAATTTGTACGTGCTTTACCTTGAACAGCTGAAAGATCAAGACATTTGTTTAGCAGCCAGCAGAGAGCAGTCAACTGAGCTGTGGCACAGAAGATTGGGCCACTGCAGTTTGGATGGCATAAGGAAGCTAATTAAGAAAAGCCTAGTGCAAGGTCTACCTAAAATTAACACAAGATTGGATGGCATCTGCAGGCCTTGTGCAAAAGGGAAGTATGTAAATCCTCATTCAAATCAAAGACTATGGTGACAACCGCTAAACCCTTAGAACTCTTACACATGGACCTATTTGGGCCCATGAGGACCACCAGTCTATGAGGAAAGCTATATGGATTTGTTATTGTAGAAGACTATTCGAGATTCGCATGGGTATCTTTCCTGGAATACAAGGATGATACGTTTGACAATTTTGTGAGCTTCAGTAAAAGGTTCAGAAAGATAAGAAGTATTGCATTGTTGAATCCGATCAGAGCATGGAGGAGAATTCCAAAATGATAAATTCGTAAAATTTTGTGATGACTAAGGAATAGAGCACAATTTCTCAGCACCAAGGACACCACAGGAGAATGGAGTTGCTGAGAGAAAGAATAAGACTTTATTGGACATGGCAAGAACAATGTTATCAGAATATGATCTGCCAAGATATTTTTGGGCTGAAGCAGTCAACACAGCAAGTTACATCATCAATAGAGTAATGATCAGGCCTATCTTAAAAAGGACTGCATATGAATTGTTCAAGGGAAAGAAGCCTAAGATCAGTCACTTCAGGACATTCGGATATCCATGCTTCATCCACAACAACGGAAAAAGAGACATTGGTAAGTTAGATGCCAAATCACATGAAGGCATCTTCATGGGGTATGCTTCTAAACCAAAAGGTTATAGAGTGTTCAATAAGCGTACTTTATTAATTGAGCAGTCAGTACATGTTATTTTTGATGAAACTAACCCTTCCTTGACAAAGGAAGAAGATAGTGATAATGATGATGTAGATGAATTGTCCAAGAAACTAAAGAATACATCAATTGAGGACAAGGAAGATCCACCTCTAGAAGACCTCCAACAAAGGGATATTTCTCTTCAAAATCTTCTAAAAGAGTGGAGATACAAGAAAGATCACTCTCTTGAAAACATCATTGGTGATCCATCTGTAGGGGTAAGAACAAGAGGTAACATAATTGCATGTGATTATTTAGCTTTCGTGTCTCAAATAGAGCCTAGAACAGTCAATGAAGCAATCAATAATGAATCTTGGATTTTAGCCATGCAAGATGAACTGAATCAGTTCAAGAGAAACCAAGTTTGGTCACTTATTCCTAGACCATCAGATCATCCAGTGATTGGCACCAAATGGGTGTTCAGAAAGAAATTGGATGAAGCTGGTGTGATCATGAGAAACAAGGTCAGATTGGTAGCTCAAGGCTATTCCCAAGAGGAAGGCATAGATTTCGATGAAACCTATGCGCCTGTGGCTAGACTCGAGGCTATTAGAATCCTACTTGCATATGCATCTGCACTAGGTGTGAAATTATTTCAAATTGATGTAAAGTCTGTATTTCTTAATGGTTTTATTAAGGAGGAAGTTTATGTAGAACAACCTCCAGGCTTTGATGACACTGAATTTCCAAATCATTTTTTTAAATTACACAAAGCATTATATGCTTTAAAACAAGCACCTAGGGCCTGGTATGAAAGGCTTAGCTCTTTTCTATTAAACCATGGTTTTATCAGAGGTCAAGTAGATAGTACCCTGTTCATCAAATCTAAAGTCAAACATATATTGCTTGTTCAAATTTATGTTGATGACATAATATTTGGTTCTACTGATGAATCTCTTTGAAAGTACTTTGAGAAGCTTATGCAGGGAGAGTTCGAGATGAGCATGATGGGAGAGCTCAACTACTTCCTTGGACTGCAAATCAAACAAGGAAAGGAAGGGACTCACAACTGCCAAGCTAAGTACACCAAGAAACTCTTAAAGAAATTTGGATTTGATAATGCCAAGCCACTGTCAACACCTATGAGCACATCAATAAGAATGGACATTGACATAGATGGTAAGAATGTAGATCAAAAAACCTAGAGAGGTATGATAGGATCCTTACTATACTTAACTGCTAGTAGACCTGATATTTTATTTAGTGTATGCATGTGTGCTAGGTATCAGGCAGATCCTAGAGAATCTCATCTAATTTCAGTAAAAAGAATTTTTAGATGTTTAGATAGAACTCATGACTTAGGTCTTTGGTATCCAAAATCATGTGAAATTAACTTAGTAGGATACTCTGATACTGACTACGCTGGATGCAAAATAGACAGAAAACACCAGTGGTTGTTGTCAATTCCTTACAGGATGTCTGATATCATGGTCCTCCAAGAAACAAAACTCAGTAGCACTGTCAACAGCTAAGCTGAGTACGTAGCTGCTGGAAGTTGTTGTACACAACTCCTATGGATCAAACAACAACTTGAGGATTATGGGCTACATATCAAGACAATTCCACTGTTATGTGACAACACCAATGCTATAAATTTAACCAAGAATCCAGTACAGCACTCAAGGACTAAACATATTGAGGTTAGATATCATTTCATTCGTGATCATGTAGCTAATGGTAATATATATTTCATTTATTGATACAAATAATCAGTTAGCAGATATCTTCACAAAGGCCTTACCTGAAGAGAGGTTTACATATCTTAGAAGGGAATTAGGCATGTGCAAATTGTGAAATATTTATCTGTATAAAACTAAAATATAAATTATCAGAATGTTAATTATTTTTCCTCCCTGGTTTTAAGCAAATTTCCACAAATATTCTTGTAAAATTATTCCTAGCGATTCGCTATTTTATAACTCCTTATTCCTATTGAACTGGTCTTTTGTCGTCTTCCTTTGCCATAAAGGCGCCTCCCGTTTCGAAGAGAAAAAGTCATTATTTCTTTTCATAAATCTCGAAATCTGTGTGGGAACGATTCATCTCGTATCTTTCCCTCTCTCATTCACCTGCTTGAGGCGATACCCTAACGACTCCGGCATCGACTCTCTGGTATTTCAAGCTTCCAACCACTTCCCGCCAGAGATTTCTTGAGGTCTTCTGTTCCATTCCTCTTTCCAGTCCTCCAGAAACTCTCTCCGTTCAAATCCATGGCCTCTTCTAGTAGTTCCGGCAGCATCGGGGGCTACAGAGCCGAATTTCTTACCGCCAAGCAGTAAGTAAGGTTTGCGTCTGTGAAATTAAGCTATGCAGTCAGAAAGCAGTGGATGTGGCAGATTTACAGAAGAACGGAATGGGGAGCATCGTCGAAGCTTTGGATAGATTGAATTGGACGAAGATGGCTACTGTCTCTGAAGTAAGTTTTCCGGACCTTGTAAAAGCCTTCTATGTGTGTCTGAAGTCAGAGGCAGACGGGACCTTGACTTTCATAGTCAAGGGAACCCAGATCAGGGTCACACGAGACTTATTAGCATCTCTTTTTGGTGTGACTACCTCCGGACACAGTGGAGTTCACATTGTGAATATCCAAGAAAAGGGTTTAGGGATAGTTGGTCTCGAGTTCAGACTAAAAGATGACAAAGCGGATGTAAACCAGTTAAATGCATTCAATCGCATCTTGCACTTTGTAGTTTGTCAGATTGTGGTTCCCAGAAGTGCTACCTTTTCAATCTGCACTAGGGCTGATTCAGATTTAATGTTCTGGGCCATCAAAAACCAAGAAATCAACACTGCAGAGCTCATGATTGAAAGGATGAAGTTTGCAAGTGCTCATGTATGGGACACAAAGAGCAAGCTGAATGTTTCTTTACTATATGACCATCTCCTGACGAAGATTTTTCAGCACTATGGCATAAGTGTAGTAGGAGATGTGTCTGAGAAGATGGGCCAAGCAATCCGATCCAAAAAGGAAAAGTGGTTTTTCAGTTGTTAATGGGGTCTGGTCAAAGACTTCTATGGCTGAGGGTGAAGCCATCATTGGCGAAGCCTAAGAAGGTCAGGAAGCAGCTGGCGCAGTTCCTGCGATTCCAGAGGCCGAAGCAGTTCAAGCTGTAGCAGAACCAGAAGTAGCGGCATCAGTAGCAATATCAAGTAGCAGGATTGAGGATATTCCTCCTGAGGACATTGAGCCAGTTGGGCATAGTTCAAAGGATCCTCTTCCCTCTTCTCGAGTAGGCTCAGTACTCAGAGATGTACTGGAATCTATCCATAACTCCTTAAGGGATCCATAGCTAGTGAAGTTCACATTGCAGAAGTTGTGGCATCAGGCCACACTGAGGAAGTTGTAATGGAGGAAGCTCCCATTCAAGGGGAGCAAGAAATTATTGTTGAAAATGATCATGTAGAAGATGCTCCTACTCAGGGGGAGCAAAATCAAGAAAATGAGGATGTGGCATCAGGCCACAATGATGTTTAGATGGAAGATCCTCCTATCCAGGAGGAACAAAAAGCAGCTGTGCATATGGATGCACCCATGGAAGATGCCCCTGCTGATGGGGAGATTTTGGGTGAAAAAGAAAGTGAGACTCGGAGGGAGAGAACTGAAAATCCCTCAGAAGATCAGTTTAGAGAAGGAGTAACAGCCAGTTCTTCCGAATCCGATGAGCAGGATCCTGTGTACAAAGCAAGGGAAAAAGGGAAGGAACTTGTTTCTGATATTCCTCTACTTGCAGATACTCCACATCAGAGGGCTCAGAACTAGAAAATAATTATCAATTTGAAGCCTGTGATAGAAAGACTGGATGCACAAGGTGAAATCCTTTGTTCAGTACAAGCAGACGTCAACTTTCTCTTTATGAGCCAGGCCTCAGCTGCAAAGGAGTTGTCCCAAGTAAAGAATGCCGTCAGGTGGTTTAATAAAGAAATGGGAAGCATGAAGGCTCTACTCTCAGATATTTTGAAGGAGGTAAGATCATCAGCTCCACCTCCTATAGCTCAACCTTATGAGGAAACTAAAAAAGAAGTCCCTAGACCATCAGGGTCACTGCCTACAGAAGAATCAAAGCCATCAGCTGAAGGGCCAACAGGGCCAGTTGAAAATTTACTACGGCCAACAGGGCCAGTTGAAGATTTACCAGGGCCAACAGGGCCAGTTGAAGATTTACCAGGGCCAGCAGGGCCAGTTGAGGTTTTGTCAGGGCCAACCGGGCCAGTGGAGACAGAGTCTGAGCTGGTCGAAGCAGAAGAAGAAGCTTCAGCTCCAGAGCCCCCAGCTCCTTCTCCTATTCAGACACCAGCCCCTCCTTCTCCACCCTCATCCTCCACGGCACCTCAAGCTCCTCAATCTTTCAAACAACTCTACCCAGAGTCATCTCCTCTCCAGCCCCATTTCCTTCACCATCCACTACCTCTCCTGTCTCTTCCACACACATTCCTCCACCTCCTCCTCTTTTTGAGGACCCTCCAGCCTCCTCATCAGCTGGAGCCTCGTCCTCCTCCTCTGGTCCTTCCTCTTCTGGACCAACTGTCATACCTTCTTCCACCTCTCATTCTCTTCTTCATCCTTCTGCTCCTCCCTCTTTCATTACTATCATTCTAGAGGGTGCTCAGATTAATGGTCCCTATCTTAGGGCCATCAAAGATGAGTTTGAGGTAGCCATTCTCCAATCTGTTCTGAAGGTTGGAGAACATATTCATAGGACAGACTCCTCTAGTCCTATTCCTAAGAAACACAAAATCCTCCACTTTCTCTAAATCCTCTGATCCCTATTATCCTCCTTTATGGTTTTCTCTAATAGAGGTCACCAAAATAAACCTCTCTACAGGGAACTCCTCCAGAAAGTTATTTTTGCCTCTATTTTTAATCTTCCCCATCTCATCTCACCGACCATCTAAACACTATTTTGCCTTACACCTCTCTTTCCAAATCTCTCAAATCAAAGATCTTCTCTGCAGCCGAATCTCAAACTGAAGAGCAGTGGGCTCGGACCAATAAAGTTCTCTACAATAAATTCTTCTTGCCAGATCTGCCGATCCCTCCAAGGGACCATTCCCTGACTTTATCCGAATGGTTCCTGATCCACCATAAGGACAGCTGGGCCCCTTTCATTCAAAAGGAGATCAAGATGATCAGGTACTTCAAAATGTTCAATGATTATCGGTATCTTCATCATTTGCCAGAGATTCAATTGGGTCAGTTCATAGAGGCCATTAGAGCACTTGGACCAGGTGGAGCTCACACTGAAGCCGTCCAAGTAGATTTTGCAACCCTCCAGCTGCCTAACTCTGCCTTTCTTCCCCCTCTTCACTCTCTAATAATGGATTCATCGGCCTCAATTATTTTTTAGCATTTTGCCAGAGTATTGGGCAGAATCAAAGTGCAGAAAGGCTACCTGGTTGCTTTCAACAGGTTTCTATTTAGAGAGTATCACCAAGGCCATGTCACTGTAGATGTTCTTGCTTCTGCTCTGTCAGAATGTGAATGACTATCTCCTGCAGTTTGGACCCAGCTCTATCCCCTCTCCGCACAGCATCTCTCTCATGTAAATGAATCTCTAGCTAAGGAAGGTAAATCTCAGATTTTAGCTGCTCAGTTTCTGGACATGAACTCCATTCATCTTGTTCACGATCCCTATCAAACATGGATTGAAAGGTACAAGGTCTATGTATCTATGCGGATGGAATTGAAGCACAAGTAGAATTTCTATCCAGTCTCCATGGATCAATTTCTTGCATGTGCCAGCTTTGGGAAAGTTCATTCCTTAAGATATCTCTTGATTCAGATCAGTATGCTCGGCTATCTGATGAGCAGCTAGTCCATCATCTTCGAAGGATGGCTCCCCTCATTGGACCTTCCTACTCTATTGAACCTGGGGTTTTTAGATAGTTTTTTGAAAAGAAGGAAGAGCAGGCCTGGGAAACTATTTCTCATTATGCCTCTCTTTTGTCTCCTGCTTTCTATCTTCCTGTACCCCCTCAAGAATAATTCAATCATTTTGTGCTCTCTCATTCATCTTTTCTCTTCTTCTTTGTCGACAGAGTTGGTCTTTTTTGCTTCAATGACAAAAAGAGGGAGAAAATATAACAATTCTGAAATACATCTCTTATGATTTCAAAATATCTCTAAAGTTTCTATTTCAGAATATCTTGGTTCAATGCTATGTTTTGTCATCACCAAAAAGGGGGAGATTGATGATCATTTTTCCCCACGTAATTTAAATAAATTACATATCTATTTTGGTGATTAACAAAACTATATAAAGTTTAATCTAACATATTTTCTACAAGTTTTGAGCACAGGAAATGAATCAAGAAAAGTCAAGTAAATTCTGTAAGTATCTCACCCTAAAGTATTTAGAGTTCAGTACACATAAAATTTCTCTAAGTACACATCGATTTCCATTATAGGTCATAATGATTTCTAGAGCTATAACGATTTCATATTCATAAGGATTCGCTATGTGCTTTTATCGATTTGGGCAGTACAATGACTTGCCCTCACAACGATTCGTTAAGTGATCGCATCGATTTGCCCTCACAATGATTCATTAAGAGATTGTAACGATTTGCCCTCACAATGATTCATTAAGTGATCACAACGATTCGTTAAGTAATCATAACAATTTGCTTTCCACAACGATTCCTTAAGTGAGAACAACGATGTGTTCATAACATCACAATGATTTGTACATCGATTTGTTCATAACATCATAACGATTTGTATATCGATTTGTTCATAACATCACAACGATTTGTATATCGATTTGTTCATAACATCACAACGATTTGTATATCGATTTGTTCATAACATCACAATGATTTGTATATCGATTTGTTCATAACATCCCAACGATTTGTACATCGATTTGTTCATAGCATCACAAATGATTTGTATATCGATTTGTTCATAACATCACAATGATTTGTACATCGACTTGCCTATAACGTCATAACGATTTATACATCGATTTGTTTATAACTTCATAATGATTTGATTACTAATACATATAACATTTTGTGTATGCATCTCTTTACTTATGAATGCACAACGATTCACTCATTTACACAACGTTTTTATAAGTCATGTATATAACGATTTCATGGAAGACAACGATTCAATTTTGAGCTTTTTATACGTTGAAAAGTCAAAGTCTTCACGCATATTTATGACAGCTGTGCATTTATGAAGACTGAACGTATCACTATATATGAATGCAGACGATATCTTCCATTAACATATCGTACTTTGTAAACATATTTTAGAACAACAAAATGGCATTACTATTTTGATGAACATTCGTTCTAACGTTGGCTAACAACAAGAGACAACCTAGCTGTTTATTATTCAAGCTTTAATTATGTGCAGGTCTCTGATAGCATCCGTCATACAATGTTGAACAAAATAGAAGCCAAAGAAGATTACAGAAGATCCTCTCTCTCTTTGCGTGCATGAAAGGATAAAGGACTGTTGACTGGAAGCTTCCAAGTGTCAAGCAGTCTAATGTACACTTATGCATAGAGACAACAGGCACTTCAACGTTCGAATTTCAGAAAGATTATATAGAAGAATGAAGTTCCTGAAGCGCAAAAAGGAGAGCTGTTAGAGAACAATAAGCGTCAACACCTTCAACCTTCTGCAAGCTTTTCCATGAGCCAAGCAAAAACTCCCATTAGTCTTAGCTCTTGCTCTCTGTGCTAAGTTCAGATCTGTGAGAGAGTCTTTTGATCTGAGATGAGCCCTTGATTGTAGATCTTTTCTTCTCAGTCCTAGTTTTAGATCAAGCAGTGTTCTATAAGCTTGATCTAGGGGAATCATCTCCTTGAGCATATTCTCTTGTGTTGCTCCTTTCTGTTGTGAAGGAAGACTTGGTAGGGTATCTAGGGTGTTGTTCCCTTCGGTTGTGAAGGAAAACCTGGTAGAGTATCCAGGGTGTTGTTCCCTTCTGTTGTGAAGGAAGACCAGCTGGGGTGCTGGGTGCTGTATTGTCCTTAAGGGGGACTGTACCCTTGTTAGTGAAATCCTGAGATATTGCTCAGGGACTGGACGTAGGACTCCTAAGGAGAGGAGATCTGAACCAGGATAATTCGTTATGTCGTGTGATTGCTTTTGTGTGTTTGATTTTTCAATTCACTAACACTAACAATCTGCAAAGTGTGTTTTGTGTAACTGGTTTGTGAACAGGTTCTGAGTGTCAAATAATTTTGTAAGAATCCCATTCACCCCCCTCTGGGCTTGCTAGCTAGGCAACAGTAGACGTAGTGCTCAATCTAGGAGGTATGAGTAGAGTCTCAGGGTAAAGAAGTTCGTAAAAGGGCTCAAACCATCATTGAAAGCGAGACTTTTAGAGTATGACCCCCGCACTTTGGAAGAGGCCCAAGCAGGGAAGAGTGTAGGGTGGAATCATACCAAGAAGAGAAGGAAGCTCAGAAGAAGAGGTTACATGAACCATTCCAGCGGCAAAAATAGGAAGATGAAGAAACTCAAGGAAGGTCAGCAATCAACTATAGTACCTGGTAGTGAGAAGCCCGAATGCATACATTGCAGGACGCTTCATGGCGGAAACGTGTGCTGGTTAAAGGAAGGAAGAAAGATGTCTTAAATGCAGCAACAAGGACCATCGGATTAGAGAATGCCCAAGACTAATGAAGCTTGTTTTGCGAGGTGCTCCAGCAACTACAAAATCTCAAGACTTGGGCAAGGAAAAAGTGTTAACCGGAGATGACATCGACGACGTCACCAGAGGTACTCGATCCGATCTTCTAGGACGAAGATCTTTTTCAAGGGGGGGAGAGTGTGGGACCCCGAATTCTTATTAATTTTATATTGTGCATGTGTATTTACTTGTTGTGTATATAGTGTGTGTATTAAATTTTGCATATTATAATTTCTAAATTTCTCATGTGCATATGTATGAATATATATGTTATTTTCTGTGAGAATAAGCAATTAGCTAATTTTGATGCATATTGTGCTTACTAGAACCCTAGGCATATTATATTTAGGTAATGTTGTGTATACAATATGTAATAGTGATATACATATTGAAGGAATATATGAGTTAAATTTCTATGCATGTAATGTGTATAAAGGTTCATGTTAAATCTAATTATTGATGTACATATTATATTTAACTATGTTGTGTACATGTGTGTATATATATATATGTCAATTTAAGAGTGCGTATGCAAATTAATTATTGTTACAAAGATTATTCTTATTTAACTTTATGCATATTGCATCTTAATAATACCGTGCATATACGATCTAACTATGGATGTGCATATTATACTACTTATTCCATGGATATTGTATGTAATTATGCTTTGTACATATGTATATATGTATGTTCATCTTATGCATGTGAAATCTATCTATCAAATTCTATACATATCAAGTTGTTTGTAGTATATATTGTACTCAAATAATATTGTGCATATCATAAGTAAGTATTGCCATATACCTTGTAAATGAGTATAAGTTATTTTTCGTACACGTATATATAAATAAATGTGCATGCATTATCTAACTATCAATGTACATGTTATATTTATTTAAAAACGTGCATGTTGTATGAAATTTTGTTGTGTACATGTATATATGTATATGTTTAACGATGTACATATGATATCTACTCATTTCAGTACCCATAAAACTGGTTATGATGTGATTGTGTATATGTTTTGATGTATGTGTTTGTTTTGGACGAGATGCACTGCTGCCGCTGACTTCCAGCCCAGAGGGATTGGCATCCAGATCGATGGACGCCAAGCACCCTGTTGGCGGCAACAAAGGTGGACACCAAGTTCCCAGTGTGCAGACGGTTTCAGATTTGGTAACGCTCGCGTTTGGTCCGATTTCAATTTAGAAAAGCCATCTATAACTGAAGGAGACCTACCCTATTGCGTACCCCAACCCCCAAGTCTATAAAAACACCTAGATTAGGGCGAGGTTACGTCTTTGGGCCTTGGTGAAACCCTAGAACCCATTGAGAAGAAAAGTTGTTCTTTGAAGGGCTAGATCTGGCAACAGGAAGAGTTTTCTAGAGATCTACAATGACTGGAGGATAGCCCATGCATAGAGGAAGCATTCCCAACTCCGAGGACCCATCAGCATCAATAGAAGAACCAGATCTGAAGAGGTCTTGAGCACCCTCTTGGCCTAGCCGAGGAGGGCTTCACCGAAAAATCTAGATCTCTATAGATTTATTTTTGAGGCAAGTAATCTAGGGATGTCAACCCTACACATGTCCCCTTAGGTCCTAGCATTTTTCCGGATTTTTCCTCGTGTCCTAGAACCTCCAAATTCCCCTTGCATTTGTGTGATGTCTGCATGGTCTGTTGACAGGAGGTTGGCGGCCACATCCTGTGCCGCCAAGTTCTTGTGTTGGCGGCACCAAACTGTGCCGTTTACAGTTGGCGGCCACATCCTGTGTAGTCAAGTTCCTCAATGTTTTAAAAGAATTGTTGTTTGATCCCTTTAAGGTATTTATTTGACTGCCAGGTATGTGTGTATGCTGTAAATTTTATGTGTGGTCAATAACAGTCATTAGGTCACATCATGAAGTTGTATTGAATTTTCATGATTGTGTAAATTATTAAAATTCTAGAAATTTAACTGTGAGCATAATGTGACCCCGTTTATTCTTCTGTAAATAGACCTGTTGTGAGTCAGGGTTTCTTAATTTTTCCATGACAGCATGATGACTGATTTTAGGTTTTCGAACTATTAACACCCAACCATGTTAATATGTGCCATGTTTAGTGAAATTTTTATGAATATGTCTGAAATCTTGTTTAAATTGTAGAAGTTATTTACTATTCCTAAAATGTGAAATTTGTAGGATGTGATATATGATCTGTATACAACCTCTTGTAAAAATTTCATACTGAATTGACATCAATAAGTACTATGATCAGTCTAAGTAGTGCTAATGTCCATGTTAGTTAAGTAAATTCTAATTGTATGAGATTCCAAGATTAGCAACATGATTAGAGCTTTGCTATGATCATTTGTTAATGCAAACAGTAAGATTGAATTAGTAAACTATAGCATGTGTAAATTCTAGAAGTGCATGTGAATGTGTAAATTAAAACATGTGTATAATATGCAAACAATGTGATCATGTGAAATATGTAAATAATGTGATAAAGTGAATATATACAATTTGGGCCGAGATTGCCAGTGCTACCATAGAGGTCTGAGAGCTGTACCATAGAAATGTCCCTATGGAAGGCTCAACGTTGTGAAATATGTCCTAAGGGCATTAGGATGAAACCCTAGAGGTGGACTAGTGTGAGGGAACGCCTCGTTCAAGCCCGTTAAACCAATAACGAACTTGATCCGAGTCCGCCTCCCGCGAACGGGCCGTGGCCTCGCAAGGGATACTACACACAAGTCCGTGAAAATATAAAGGAACACACTTGATCTCATATATGATTCACCTTTTCATATATAATGTACAAGATTTTCATAGCCAAATTTCAGCAAAAGTGCAAGAAAGTACAGGAGCCTAGGGCATACCCCGAGGTAAACTAGTACAACTGTGGAAAGAAACTACACTGCTAGAGGCGCTGGCCCAACACCGCTGCAGTGCGGCCCCGAATTGGAAGACGGTAATGAAACCTCCTCCTCGCCATCGCCTGTGGGGAGTAGGGGTGAGCCTCATTAGTCACTGGCTCAGTAGGGAACTCCCCCAACTCGAGCAAACCATACACAAGTACGGAAGCATTAAACTATACTAGCAATTTATAACTCAACCATGCAGGATATCAAATCATTAAACATACTTACCATTTTCCGACTATATTAAACAGAGTAAATAAATAAACGGCAAAACTCAATCACGTGTACGAGCTAAAATAGAGTCCGCCACACTCGAGCCACGTAGACTGGTTCGCGACACCAGTAACAGACTTGGACAAACAAACACAGGTCTACCTCTCAGTCTCGCAGCCACGGACGAATGGTCCAGCTGCTGCTCCATGTGAAAAAGTCAAACAACTGTGGAGACCAACTAAACACCACTCTTGCGAACACACAGCCGCAGGCCCATGCCTAGCACCTCTAGGGTCTCTGGCCAGAGCACTCTAGAGTGAGGCACTGGAAAGGACTAGCTGGGGACTAGTGTCGACTACTGGTGTCCGTACCCCCAACTAAGAGCGCGCTATAAGAGACTAAAAACAAACACAAGTCACTGTCCCACTGTTGTCTTTCCCTCAGCCAGACGAACAACTCAAACAAAGGAGTGAGGTTGTCCAGGACAGACGACACAAACCTCGACGGTACAACACAAGTATCGGGACAAGCCCTGAACTAACAGCCTGGCTCATAGAGAACCTGGGGCACCCAACTGGAGAGGTAACCATGGTAGGCATTGTACTACCTTCCACGCACACAAAACCACGTGCGCATTGCACAAACCACGTGAAATCCGATAATATTCACGAGTATCGACTGACTATTCACCACACATGAACACAATGCATCTCGTGTGCATATCACGCCAACATATAAACCACTAGCTAGGTAACTGACATGCTAGCCTCGTAAACATGCGCTCCCAGAGCGCCACAGTTGCCAATGCACCGCATGGTATTACCAAATACATCGAATAATAACAATCGGATAATCACATAACATAAATCATGCATATTCAGACCATTCGGCTGTGGTCGTGACATGGGCCTGTGTCGCCATCAGAACGCGACGGCCCGATATGGCACGTCCATCACATGAACGCTACGCACCAACATGTCGCGTTCCCCACCTGAACGCGACGAGTTAACCTATCGCTTTCAGATCGCGACAGGGGGTTCTGTCGCCTTCACAGGCAGGAACCCTAATCCAGGATCCTCTCTGTGGATTACCATTCTATGCTATGCAAACCACCCTTAATTCATGTTTTTCATGCTTTTGTGAGTCCCTAGTCATGATATCTATTGTGGGAAACGTAAATAACAAGTCAAACAATTGTCACCCGCGATCTACAGCCCAAAAATAGGAGGAATTACACTACCTCTGTGAAGAACACACAACTCGACGATTTCTCGGCGTTTCCCCCGCTCCACACAAAGTTCCCACGGTGAGAACACACCTCTCCACAAGCTTCCACGCCGAAACACTCCAGGAAATCCGCGCAACACCTCCCCCTGGTCAAACAGAGCATGTTGTGCTCTATTCCGGCTAGTAGGGTTTAAGCTGCATTTGCGGTTGAGAACGCGACGGATGGTTCCATCGCGACCTAATCACGACGGACCTGGGCGTCGCCTTCTCAAGGCTGACGTCCGCAGGTCGCCCTGCACCCAACATGTGGCGCACATGCAGACGATCAGCGCCACAAAGTGGCAACAAGAACGCGACTGGCAAGAGTGTCGCGTTCAGAACACGACATCCCCTGCTGTCGCGATCACAGACAGAGAATTCCAGGGTACTACGGGCCCAAACTGTCGGCCTAATTAGCCCCAAAAATGCACGCGCACACCAAACACAAGCCACATTGGCCTCACAAGTGCTAAACACAAGATCCACAATGATCCGAAAAATGCGCGACGTTACAACAAGTACCACTAGATACGGTGGAGAGGGCTTCTCCCGGTCTGCTCAGTTACCAAGATTCACTCACTACATTGCCTAGGTGGTGGGTATGTGTTAAGTGATGTGATGTGATGTTCTATGTGAAATGTGTTGTGTGCTATGTGATATGTGATATGGGTGTGTGTGTCCTCTAGTTGGTAGTTAGGACTATGTGTCACGACAACTTAAGTGATAAAATGTGAATAAAGTGTAAAGTGTAGTATGTGAATGTGACATATGACAAGTGAAAGTGCAAAAGTAAACAATGTGAAAAATGTGTGAAATGTTGTGTATGGGAGAGTAAATGTTAATGAGAGTATGATTGCATGTGAAAACCAATGTAACAATTCACATATTCACACCATTCATGTGCTAATATCTTAAATGTAATATCATGTTTAATAGCATGCTATATAGTTTATTAACTTCCATGTAATATATGTGTTTACAAACATGTGAATTATGCAACATGAAAGATGAGTATGTGGAATGGTTAAATGAATAAGATAGCATGTGATCAAATGTAATTCCATGTAATTGTGTTTATTTCATGTCAAAATAGCAAGTAAAATGTGATATGAGTGTGGTAAATACATGAAAGAATCTTTAGGTTCCATGCTAGATGTGATGTCCACTTAGCACATAGATCCATGCTTAAAATTGTATATGTTTGCCAATCGATTGAACATGTTCTAAATCTCCAATTCATGTTTAATAAAATGTGAAAACATGTGAGAATGTGATTTAATTATACTAAAATAGCAAACGAAATGTGTAATTAATATGAAAAGTGCATATGAAATATGATTAGATATCATGCTAGGTTGCCCTTTACTTTGCGTTTTACTCCATGCTCTAATTGGTAGGTGTGTACCATGATATGGATAATGTTTGGATTGTTTGATCATGTTAAATATTAGATGTAGAAATCATGTATAGGAGTATATTTATTATCCCTGATTTAGAGTAAACATGTGTTAACCTAAAGCATGTTTAAGTGGTTTATGTATGTGTTGATAGTCTAAAACATGTGCCATATAATTGTTATAGTTTAAATGATAGCATGAAATTCCTCATTGTTGATAGCTTAGTATGTAATGTCATATGTGTAAGGTTGAGTTTTTGGATTGCTTGCTGAGTCTTTAGACTCACACTTGCTTCGGTGTACATGTGAGACAAGTGTTCCCATATTGGAGGAGGGCATAGCGAGGAGCATCCCCGAGTGTGAGGAGTAGTTTTGTGGAGTTGCTAGAGAGTTGTACTTTCTCTTTCATAGTTCGAATAATGTTATTCATATGGACAATAGTATGGATGATGTAGTTCCTTTATAATTGTAATAATGTGGACATTGTCATTCCTTTTCTTGCTATATAGAATGTGGAATGTGTGATGATGATGAAATGAGAATGAGTTATTTCTTTTATTTCTGCTGTACTCATTTGCTGTCCACGTACATATCAACCTATCGTTAGTGTTGGGTTATCATCCCACTGTGACGACACTCTTTATATCGATGGGGATTGGTATAATCGTACGGTATGAAGAGGGTCGTTACAACATCATTGGAGATCCATCCGTTGGGGTACGAACTAGAGGTAATACCATTCCCTGTGATTGCTTAGCATTTGTATCTCAAATAGAGACGAAGACAGTCAATAAAGTACTATCTGATGAATCTTGGATTTTAGCCATGCAAGATAAACTTAATCAGTTCAAGAGAAATCAGGTATAGTCCCTTGTTCGGAGACCACCAGATCATCCTGTGATTGGCACCAAATGGGTGTTCAAGAACAAGTTGGATGAAGCTAGCACTAGAAATAAGACTAGACTGGTTGCTCAAGGCTATTCCCAAGAGGAAGGCATAGATTTCGATGAAACCTATGCACCAGTGGCTAGACTAGAGACTATTCGAATATTGCTTGCCTATGCATCTGCATTAGATTTAAAATCTTTTCAAATGGATGTGAACTCAACATTTTTGAATGGTTTTATAAAGGAGGAAGTTTATGTAGAACAGCCTCTTCGATTTGATCATTCAGATTTTCCTAATCATGTTTTTCAAATTACATAAAGTACTATATGGTTTAAAACAAGCACCTAGAGCATGGTATGAAAGACTCAGTGCATTTTTATTAAATCATGATTTTACTAGAGGTCAAGTAGACAACACACTATTCATTAAATCAAATGCCAAAAATATATTACTTGTGTAAATCTATGTAGATGACATTATTTTCGGATCTACTGATGAATCTCTGTGCAAGTATTTTGAAAAGCTCATGCAGGGAGAATTTGAGATGAGCATGATGGGAGAACTCAACTACTTCCTTGGATTACAAATCAAGCAAAGCAATGAAGGAACTCATATCTGTCAAGCAAAATACGCCAAGGAACTGTTAAAGAAATTTGGATTTGAGAATGCCAAACCTCTGTCCACTCCCATGAGCACATCAACCAAGTTAGACAATGATATGGAAGGTAAGAAAGTTGATCAGAAACTTTATAGAGGTATGATTAGTTCATTGCCTCTATCTAACAGCTAGTAGACCTGATATTTTATTTAGTGTGTGTATATGTGCAAGATATCAATCAGATGCTTGTGTGTATATGTGCAAGATATCAATCTGATCCTAAGGAATCTCATTTAATATCTGTAAAAGGATCTTTAGATATTTAGCTAAGACTCATAACTTAGGTCTATGGTATCCTAAAACTTGTGAAACTAGTTTAATTGGATATTCGGATGCTGACTATGCTGGATGCAAAGTAGATAGAAAAAGCACCAGTCGTGGTTGTCAATTTCTTGCAGGATGCTTGATCTCCTGGTCTTCAAAGAAACAAAACTCAATAGCTCTATCAACAGCTGAAGCTGAATATATAGCCGCTGGGAGCTATTGCACTCAACTCTTATAGATCAAATAACAACTTGAAGACTATGGACTGCACATCAAAACCATTCCATTGTTGTGTGACAACACAAGTGCCATAAATCTAACGAAAAATCCAGTTCAGCACTCAAGGACGAAACATATTGAGGTTAGATATCATTTTATTAGAGATCATATAGCAAATGGGAATATTAGTATTTCATTTGTAGATACACAAAATCAGTTAGTAGATATCTTTACAAAAGCCTTACCTGAAGAGAGTTTTACATCATTTAGAAGGGAACTAGGCATGTTCAATTTGTAACAGATATATATGTACATAACTGAAATAACATAAAATATTTTAGAATAAGACTTATCCTTCCCCATGTAATTTAAGTAAATCCATTATTCTTTATGTTATCATCACCTATTTTGTTGTTTTTCGCATTAACTGCTCCGCCGTTTCAAAAAGTAACTTTATGTCCTTCCGTTACGACGGGAACCCTTCCTTCACCGATTCACTCTCTTTCTCTCTTTTCTCTTTCGACTCGAAGGCCTGTAAAAACCCTCATCGACTCCAGCATCCCTCTTCATGCTTTCGAAGGATCTCTCTCTTCCTGCTCAAATTTCTTGAGGGGTTTTGTTCCTCCTTCTCTCACGATCCTCAAGAACCCCTTCTTGCAAACTTCTATGGCTGCTTCTGGGAGTTACAGAAGTGTGGGTGGCCATAGCGCCGCCTTCCTCACAGCAGATCAACTAGAGAGATATCAAGCTATGAAGATTAAGCTCTGTGGTAACAAGGTAGTTGACTTGGATGATTTGGAGAAGCATGGTATGCATAGTGTGATTGACTCCCTTCAGCGGTTGAAGTGGATAGGTATTTGCACTGTTTATGAACCAAGCTATCTGCACCTGGCCAAGGCGTTCTACACATGTTTGAAATCATAAGAAGATGGGTCACTTACCTCCCTGGTCAAAGGTACATCTATTCATATCACTCATGACCTGTTGGAGAGGCTATTTGGAGATTCTAAAGTAGGGCACAGTCTAGTGAACTCTGTAGACATTCATGCTAAGGAGCTCAGGATTATTGAAGCAGAGTACAAGTTGAAGGATGGTAAGATTGATATAAACCAGTTCAATGCATTTAATAGAATATTACATTTTATAGTATGTCAGATTTTGGTACCCAAGAGTGCTACTTTCTCCTCCTGCACAAAAGGTGATGCCGATATGATTTTTTGGGCTATTTAGAAGCAAGATATTAACATGGCTCAGATCATAGTAGAAAGGATGAAGTCTACTGCTGAAGTTATTTGGGACAAGAAAAATAAATTGGCAGTGTCCCTTCCTCATACTCATTTACTTACCAGAATTTTCAGCAATTTTGAGATTGATTTCCAAGGTGAACTAATGGAGAAGATGGGTCAGCCCATTCGGACTAGGAATCTGAAGAAGAGTGGATTCTCCTTGGTAGGAAGTGTGTGGACCAAGACATCTGTGACTGAAGGAGAAGCCATTATAGGAGAAGTCTCCCCTGCTGAAGTTCATGAAGAAGAAGCTATAGTTAGAGAGGATGTGCCTCCTACATCAAAAAGGAGGATTGAAGACATTGCACCAGAATTTCTTGAACCTTTTAGGCAAACTTCTGAAGGTGTGATCCCTCCTCAAATTCCTACACATGCTGTTATTCAAGAGTCAGTTGATGAACCCATGGATAGAGTTGCTCACACTAAGGGGGAGCATGAAGATATTCCTATTGAGGAAACCCCTAGTGTTCAAGTTGCAGATGTTGTTGTTGAAGGAGTTCAGGTAGAAGAAATTTCCAAGGCTGTGGCACCAGGCCATTCTGATGATGTTCACATGGAGGATGCTCCTGCTCAGGGGGAGCCTATTGCTAGTGCTCCTGAAGATCAATTTCACGAAGGATTAGTTGAAGATAGCTCTGAGGATGATGAGCCAGCTGTCGGCTGTAACGACCCTCCTTATACCGGTCCGATTATACCAATCCACGTCGATACAAAGGGCGCCGTCATAGTGGGACATTTACCCAATACTAAACAATAGGTTGAAATGTACATGAATAACAAGGAAAGTACAACGGAAATAAAATGTAACTTTTATTCCATCATCTTTCACATATTGCACAATCTATATAGCAAGTAAAGAAATAACAATGTCCACATTATTACATGTCCAAATGAAATACATTGCCCATAACATTGATTACATACTTTGAAAAAGGAAGTAAAAGTACAGTAATCTCCACAGGTAGAGCTACTCCTCGCACTCGGAGTCGCTCCTCACTATGTCCTCCTCAAGTACGGGGACACCTATCTCACCTGTATGCCAAAGCAAGTATGAGTCTTCTAAAAAGACCCAGTAAGCAACCTAAGGTACGCCCTTACACATATCACATACACATGCTAGTCTTATAATCTACAAGAGAAAAATTGATGGTACATGCTTCATTTCAATTTAACAAATATACATAAACAACCTACACATGCTTTCTATACATGATAATTAACTTGACTCATGTTGCAAATCACAATTCATATCAATCATATTCTTAAAATAAGCAAATATCCATGAATGACTTATAGCTAGGGGTGTCAATGGGCCGGGCCCGGACCGGGCATTGCTAGGCCCGGCCTAGGCCCGGTTTTCTAAGAGCCTGCCCGGGCCCGGCCCAGGCCCGGGGGTAGGCCCGGTATGGGTGGCCTGGCTCGGGCCCAGAAAAAGCCCGGCCCAGCCCGGCCAGGCTCGAAAAATATAAGAAATTATTATTTTATTTATATAATATATAATTTTAATATATCTACTATAATATATTTATAAAAAAATAAAATACATTTTACTTATATCTATATTAACATTTAATTGATAAAAAAATTATATTTTTGAGTAGATTTATTATAGAAAAAAATAAATATAATTCTCTTTCTAAATATAAAATTATATTTAAAATAAATTATTTTTAATTTTATTTTTTCCGAGCCGGACAGGCCGACCGGGCCGACCGGCCGGGCCACACAAAGCCCAAGCCTGACCCTATTTTTTTCGGGCCGGGCCAAAAATTTGTAACGAGCTCATTTTTTCGGCCCAAGCCCGGTTAAAACCGGGCCGGCCCAGCCCAATTGACACCTCTACTTATATCATGCTTTCTACACATAATATATAACATGATTCATGCTTTAAAATTTTTTATTCAAGTCACTTCACAATTATACACAATTTGAGCATCGAAATATGCACAAGGTAACTAGAAATCCTAGCATGATATCTAATCATTTTCACAAGCTTTTATAACACATTTCCTCATATTTAGCTTGCTGTTTTAACATAATTAATTCACATTCACATGGGTTCACATCTTATCACATGTTAACACATTCATACAACACTTCCACATGCACACATTTCACACATTCACATTTTCACACTTTTTACACTTATTTGCCGTGACACGTAGTCCGAACCTCCATAAAGGAGGACACTCATACACATAACACATACCCATCACCTAGGCAATACAGTGACGAATCATGGTACTGCGCAGACCGGGAGAAGCCCTCTCCACCCTAACCAGTGGTACTTGTCCACCTCCAGGATTTCATCCTCATGCCCAAAGGATATCACATACACATTGAGCCTTCCCATAGGGACTTTACAATAGTACGGATCCACAGCCTTCTACGGTAGAACTGACAATTTCGGCACAATTTCACATTAAACACATTTCTCTCACTTATCCACATGATTTATGTTATTTACATGCACTTATAATCCATTCACATATGCTTTAAACACGTACATATGCTTCAGTTTACAAAACTCAATGTTACTATTTCATAGTGATAATAAACCATAATAAAGCCCTAATATGCTACTAAACATGGAAATTCACATGATTTAATTCACACACACTTAGCATGGTCTAATTACTCTTTTAAAACATGAACAGTATTCAAAGTTGTCAAAATAGTACCAAATTTTTATCACAGACCTCTTACAGATAATATATTGCATGTCCAATTTTTCATATTTTTTAGAAATGTAAAACTAATTTTAACAGTTTAAAATAGATTTCATGAAGAATTATCAAGAAATTCATTTAAGCATGGTTCACAACAACACAGTTGGTTCTCATAGTTCTAAAACTTGAAAATAGTAATCATAACATCATGGAAAAATTTTGGATCCCTAACATGCAATAATTCCATTTATTCAGAATTAAGCATGGTCAAATCATGCTCATTTTCGTAATACAGAAATTATATTAAATAAAACTATGCACAAAATTTCAACATACCCTCATGATATGACCTACTGACCATACCTGACCAAACATAAATTTTATAGCATGCACATACAAGCATAAGTCCGAAAATTACAGTGCATAGATCAAGTTCACATTTCTGAAAAACCTAAAGAACTTGGCGGCAAGGGGGTTGCCGCCAACATGGGTTAACGACACACGATGTTGCTACCAACTCAGGATTTTGGCGGCAACAAGCTTGCCGTCAAGTTCCTGTCTGCAGAAAATAAATACTAAATGCAATAAACAAGGGGAATTGGAGGTTCCAAGATACGAAAGAAATTCTGTAAAAATCCTGAGACCTAAGGGACATGTATAGGGATGTAATCCCTAGATTACTTGCCTGTGAAAAATTCTCTAATGGTTTAATTTGGTCGAAGAAGCTCTCCTCGGCCAAGCCAAGAAGATGTACAATCCTCTCCTGAATCCAGTCTTTGGGTCTGCACAGGGGATTCTCTAGAGTCGGGGAAGCTTTAGCAATCCAAGGTGCACCTTCCAGTCGATGGAGATCACCGGAAGAAGCACAGAATCGTCGGATCAAGCCTTGCAAAGTTCGATTTTTCTCACAACAACCATAGTTTTTTCTCAAGAGCCAAAAAACCAAACTCGGCCGAAATCTGGTGTTTCTATACGGCTAAGTGGGTTAGGGTATGCATTAGATTGGGTTCCTACCGTTAGAGCTAGGTTTCCTAATCTGGAACTGCAAGAAACACAGCCGTTTTCAGATCTGAAATCACAACAAAATTGAGAAATAAATGACCATTTGCTGCCATTTACATGAAGTCAGCGTCCATCATCTGGACATCAACAAGAAGTCAACAGCACACTGGTTGCCGTCAACCTACCCATAACGTCAGGGGATGTGGACGTTAACTAGGATCTTAGGCAGATAACAGAAAACATCTATTATCATACATACACCATATAATTACATACAATATGCACTGCATTATTTAAATACAATATACACATAATTATATAAAGACAATATATACAGAAATAAACATGTATATACATATGCACATAAGGAATTAAATAAATATGATATTTACAACAATTATCATATGCATGTAATTAAGCATAATAAGAACAAAATTTGAGTAATGAGAACAAAGTTCGAGGGCCTTACACCCTCTCCCCCTAAAGCAAACTTCATCCTCGAAGTTAGAACGAAAATACTAACCAAACAAATGGGGATACTTCTTCTTCATGGTGTCCTCAAGCTCCCAAGTAGCCTCCTCTCGCGAGAAATTCCGCCAAAGCACCTTCACAGACGCAATGCTCTTGTTCTTGAGGTGCTGAACCTTCTGGTCTAGGATAGCTACTGGTTGCTCTACATACGACAAGTCTGGCTAAATCTCCACTAGCTCGTGACTAATAACATGAGACGGATCACGCACATACCTCCTGAGCATAGATACATGGAAAACTGGGTGTACACTAGCTAGCGTTGGGGGTAAAGCTAGCTCATATGCCACGCTTCCCATCTGTCTAAGAATCTCAAACGGGCCAATGAATCTAGGACTCAACTTACTATGCCTTCCAAACCTGACAATGCCTCGGGTAGGCGAAACCTTAAGAAAAACATGCTCGCCAACCTCGAACTCCAAATCCTTTCTTCTGTTGTTGGCGTAGCTCTTCTGCCTATCCTGCGCCGCAACAAGCCTCTGCCTGATAAGTTGAATCTTATCCGAAGTCCCCTGCACCAACTCCGGACCAATCAACTGCCTATCGCCTGTCTCCTCCCAGCACAAAGGAGATCTACAGGGGCGCCCATACAGAGCCTCAAACGGAGCCATGCCAATGCTCGTATGAAAGCTGTTGTTGTAGGCGAACTTCACAAGAGGTAAATGATGCTCCCAATCACCCTTCTAATCTAGCACACATGCTCTCAACATATCCTCAAGCGTCTGGATAGTCCTATCGGACTGGCCATCTGTCTGGGGATGGAACGCCGAACTAAGCTTCAACTGAGAAACCAAAGCCTCCTAAAGACCCTACCATAGCCTCAAAGTAAACCTCGGGTCTCGATCAGAGATAATAGACATCGGCACACCATGCAACCTCACAATGCTGCTAATAGCCTAGCCAAACACTCCATGGACTGCTTCTTCTTCATAGCCAAGAAATGTGTCGTCTTGGAAGAAACGATCAACAATCACCCAAATCGAGTCATTGCCCTTCGCTGATCTGGGCAAACCCGTCACAAAATCCATAGTGATTGTCTCCCACTTCCATACTGGTATCTCCATCCTCTGCATAAGGCTTGATGGTTGCTGATTCTCGTTCTTCACTTGCTGGCAAACCAAACATCTGGACACAAACTCGGCCTCAGCCTTCTTCAAACCATACCACTAGAAAGATCTCTTCAAATCCTGGAACATCTTGGTGTTGCCTGGAGGAATAGAGAACCTCGACCTTTGAGCTTCTGGTAGAACAAGCTCACGAACATCCACAACATCAGGAACACAAACTCGGTGCTGAAATCTAATAACACCGTCCTCATCTTGAGCAATGCCTGCCTTGCCAACCAATTCTTGAAATCTAGGATCAGTGTGACGACCCTTCTTATACCGGTACGATTATACCAATCCACGTCGATATAGTGAACGTCGTTACAGTGGGACATTTACCCATCACTACCACAAGATTGAGATGTACACAAATATAGACATAGAACAGCGGAAGTAAAAGAATTAACTGTCAATTTTATTTCATCATCCACATTAGACATACATAGCCCATATAGCAATTTAAAAGAAACTAAAGTTCACATAATGAAATTCTAGATCCAAATTACATTGCCATCCACAATTACACAAGTCTCAAATTTCATACTATGGAAGAAGAAGGTACAATGTCGGTGACTCCACAACAATCTACTCTCCTCGCTCGAAATCGCTCTCAACGATCTCCTCCAAGGAAGTAAGGTCATCTGCTAAACCTGTATTCCGAAGCAAGAGTGAGTCTAAAAGACTCAACAAGTAATCCATACACACATCATGCACACATTTTACTCTCAATTATGTCAATCAATACATGCAACATGGTTTGAACAATCTTTAAGAAAGCCTATCATGATACTTCTACCAATTTCATAATGCATGATACATGGTTTATGTCATTCCACAATAATATACCTACCGCATGCTTTCTATACATTTACTCACATGATAGCTAAATTTATATCTACGTTGCAACATGATAGCAATTGAGACATGAAATTTTACACATAAAGATGGATTCTACGTACTTTTCCACATGCATATCACATTTGTAAACATACTATGCTTGCTGTTTTGACATGAATCTAACTCCGTCATATCATATTTCACAATTCTACATGCTATCACATTGGGTTCACATATTCACATATTCACATACATACTACGCATTTTCACTTATACACAATCACATTATTCTCATTTAAATGCCGTGACACATAGTCCAAACTACCACTAGAAGGACACATATAACACATTCACATAACAAATAGATGCCACCTAGGCAACACAGTAACTAATCTTGGTACTGCGCAGACCGGGAGAAGTACTCTCCACCCTTACCAGTGGTAATTGTCCACCTCCAGGATTTCATCCTAATGCCCATAGGATATCAAACACATTGAACCTTCCCATGGGGACTTTACCACGGTACGGTTCCACAGCCCTCTATGGAAGCAGTGTCACACATGGCAAAATTTACACATTTCCCAATATAACACACACACAATTTCTCACTAATTAACACATCATTTCCATTTTCACATTCATGCACATGGTTCAGTTTCCCCTATCATGGTACTACTGTTCATAAGACTTAAACATTCAGGGATTTACACTAATCACGTTAAAACTATTTAATGAATCTATGATCACAATAAGCATGCTTTAATTAATCATTTCTTCATGAAATTTGAAAAAATATCACTTACTGTTTCCCAATCAATATAAAATTTTAACCACGAGTGTTTACATGTTGTAGATCATACATACAAATTTTGACATTTTTCTGAGCTATGCAGAATTTACAGAAAATAGAACAACCATTTGCATATTACCCATAAATCAGTTCATCCTTGATTCACATCATGAAGGTCATAATTAGTAGTTTATAGCCCTGTGTCTAATAGTCATATCATCGCAGAATTTTTCTCGAAATTGAACAAGCATCATATGATTCATTTGAAATTTAAAACAACCTACTCATGCTCCCTATTTTAAATCCAAAAATTTTAACTAATTACGTAGACATGGGAAAATTCCCAAATTTTCATGAAATGAACTGACACTCATCCACATCGTCTAAAATTTTTATGGCATTTAAATTCCACATGGATTGTGTAAACAATGGTCTACCATGTTCAAAACCTGTTTAACATGCATTTCAAACAAATTCAATAATTAATACCATTAACGAAAATTCACAGAAATTTCACAACACCACCCACTATCTAAATTACATAGCATATACAATTTACAGTATATCCTCATGTGGAGAAATCCAAAAAATAGTCATATAAGGAAGAACAGTTCACTGTTCTTTCCTGAAGAACTAAAGGCAAGAGTCTGCCCGTTCAAACAGGTTAACGGCAGTATCGGTTGCCGCCAACTAATGATATTAACGGCAGGAGATCCTGCCGTTAAGTTCCTGTCTGTGCAAAACACAGACTGAATGCCAGAAACTTGGTGAAATTGGGGTTCCAGGACTCGAATAAAATTCCATAAAAATGCCTAAGACCTACTAGACATATGTATGAACAATGGGGATGGGTTACTTGCCTCTGGAAAAATCAACAAGGGGATTAAAAGGTTAGGGAAGCTCTCCTCAACCAGTGCCAAGAAGCCTCCAAAACCTCCCAGCTCTGGGCTCTGTGGTGAGTCTCGTTGCACACCGAAGTCGGGGAAGTGTTCCCTGATGTCCAAAGAGTCCTCCAGTCGGTGTAGATCGCCGGAAGATGTCTCCAGTCGTCAGATCAAAGGCCACAAACTTTGGGTTTACAGCTCTAGGGTTTCTTTGCCAAAGAGACAAAGAGATCTCCTCAAGTCTCAAGAGGCTATTTTTATAAGCTCGCCTTGGGGGTTTGCGTAGATGGGATGGGAGAGCCGTTGGAGATAGCTCCCCAATCAGAGAGCAAGGCAAAACGCGGGATTTCTGGATCTACTGCGCACAGAATTTTAGAGAAATAGACGTCCACATACATGGCCGTCTTCAAATTTTTGGCGTCCATCGATATGGACGTCGACTACACATGAATGTCCATTCATGTTGCCGTCAATCGCCCTTCGGCCAGGTCATGAAATTATGCAGAAAACCATATTTACTCTATGTATATACATGCAATTTATGAAGTATAATGTAACTACTATCTACCAATGCCAATGAACAACATTTACGAACTAAACATACACATACATACATAGGTATAGCAAGATAATATGTACATAAATATCTACATGTTTATACATGATACTATACACAAGCATGATCCACACACGACAAAATAAAAGGACAAAAATTTTGAGGGCCTTACACCCTCTCCCCCTTAAAGAAACTTCGTCCTCGAAGTTCGAACAACACTACTCAAACGATTGGGGATACTTCTTCTTCATCGCATCCTCAAGCTCCCAGATAGCCTCCTCTCGCGAGAAGTTCTGCCATAAAACTTTTACCGATGCAATACTCTTGTTTCGGAGATGCTGAACTTTCCGGTCAGGAATAGCTATCGGTTGCTCCACATAGGAGAGATCTGGCTGGATCTCCACTGGCTCGTGACTAATAACATGAGATGGATCTCGAACATATCTCCTGAGCATAGATACGTGGAAAACGGGATGAACGCTAGCTAAAGCCGGGGGTAAAGCTAGCTCATAAGCCACGCTACCTAAATGCCTGAGAATCTCATACGGGCCAATGAATGTAGGACTTAATTTGCTATGCCTGCCAAACCTGACAACACCTCAAGTAGGTGAAATCTTCAAAAAGACATGCTCACCACTCCGAACTCCAAATCCTTCCTCCTATTGTCAGCATACTCTTTTGCCTATCCTGTGCTGCAACAAGTCTCTTCCTAATCAACTGGATCTTGTCCGAAGTCTCCTGAACTAACTCCGGACCGATAGCTGCCTATCACCTATCTCCTCCCAACATAAAGGAGATCTACAGGGCCTACCATACAACGCCTCAAATGGAGCCATACCAATACTCCATGAAAGCTGTTGTTATATGCGAACTCCACTAGAGGTAATGGAGCTCCCAATCATCCATCCAATCTAGCACACACGCTCTCAACATATCCTCGAGCGTCTGGATAGTCCTCTCGAACTGTCGATCTGTCTGGGGATGGAACGCCGAACTAAGCTTCAATTTAGAACCTAACGCATCCTGAAGACCCTTCCACACACCTCGAAGTAAATCTCGATTCTCGATTCGAAATGATCGACTTCAGCACACCATGCAACCTAATAATGCTACTAACATACAACCTAGCCAGACTCTCAACCGACTGCTTCTTCTCATAGGCAAGAAATGTGCAGTCTTCGAGAATCTATCTACGACTACCCAAATCGAGTCATTACCCCTACCCCGTCTAGATCGAGAAAACCCGAAACAAAATCCATAGTGACAACTTCCCACTTCCATACAGGGATCTCCATCTTCTGCATAGACCAGATGGTCACTGCCGCTCGGCCTTCACTGGCTGGCATACTAAACCACCTAGATACATAATCCGCTACATCCCTCTTCATGCCAAACCACCAAAAGGACCTTTTCAAATCCTAGTACATCTTAGTGTTACCCGGATGAATAGAGAATCTTGACCTATGAGCTTCTGCCAATACATGCTCACAGACATCCCCAATGTCAGGAACACATACTCGGTGATGGAATCTAACCACGTCGTCCTCATCGCGAGCAATGCCTGCCTTGCCCACTAACTCTTGGAGTCTAGGGTCGGCCTGTTGCTCGATCACCTCATCCAACACCGAAGACCTAATGGACAACTGAGCTATAAAATCTTGACACAAAGATGGCTCTAACTCAGTCATCGCACACGCTGCATCCTCCAACATCTTCCAATCCTACTGGAGAAAAGAGTTCCTCCTACTAAGGGCATCTGCTACAACATTCGCCTTCCCAGGATGATACTGGAGGTCAAAGTCATAGTCGTTCAAGAACTCAATCCATCTTCTCTGCCTCAGGTTTAATTCCTTTTGGGAGAAAAGATATTTCAAGCTCTTGTGGTCAGTGAACACCTCAAATCTGGCACCATAAAGATAGTGTCTCTAGATCTTTAGTGCATGAACCACTGCCGCAAGCTCAAGATCATGAGTCGAATAGTTTTGCTCATGCTCCTTTAATTGTCGAGAAGCATACGCTACTACCCTTCCTAGCTGCATCAATACACAGCCAAGGCCAATCCGAGAAGCATCCATGTAGATAGCAAAACCCTCTACACTACTCGGCAGAACTAACACTGGAGCTGATGTGAGCTTAGTCTTCAATAATCGAAAACTACTCTCACACTCCTCAAACCAGACAAACTTCACTCCCTTCCTGTCAGCTGAGTCAATGGGGCGGCGATGGATGAAAATCCCTCAATAAATCGCCTATAGTAACCCACCAAACCAAGAAACTTCGAATCTCTAAGGGGTCTTGGGAATCTCCCAATCCATAATAGCCGGGATCTTCACTGGATCAACTGCTACACCAGCACCGGAGATAACATGCCCAAGGAAGTGAACCTCGCGCAACCAAAAATCGCACTTGCTGAATTTAGCATACAGCTTGTGTGCACGTAGAACCTCTAATACTACCCTCAAATGCTGACGTGTGGTACTCTCATCCGGAGAATAGACTAACACATCATCGATAAATACTACAACAAAGCTATCTAATAAGGCTTAAATACCCTGTTCATGAGATCCATGAACGTTGTCGGGGCGTTGGTTAGACCAAAAGGAAGAACTAAAAACTCATAATGTCCATAACGAGTCCTAAAGGCGTCCTGGACACATCCTCACTCCTAATCCTCACTGATGATAGCCAGACTGCAAATCAATCTTAGAAAAGATTGATGCATTTTGCAGCTGGTCAAACAAATCATCAATCCGAGATAAGGGATACTGTTCTTCACAGTCACTTGTTTTAGCTTCCCATAATCAATGCATAACCTAAGTGAACCCATCCTTCTTCTTTACAAACAATACAGGTGCGCCCCAAGGAGAAACACTAGGGTGAATGAATCCCTTATCTAGCATTCCTGCAACTACCTCCTCAACTCGGCTAACTCCATAGGTGCCATCCGATATGGAGCCTTCGAGATAGGAGAGGTGCTCGGAAGCAACTCTATGGTGAACTCTATCTCTCTATCCGGTGGCAATCCAGACAAATCATCGGGAAAGACGTCTGGAAAATCCTGCACTACATCGATCTCTACAAGAGTAGGTGACTCATCAGCCTCGGGTACTAACACTACGCTGGCAAGAAAAGCGTCACAACCCTTGTTTACCATGCGCATCGCCTTCATGGCAGAGATGACCAACTTTCCCGCCAAGTTCCTTGGCAATGGATGAGAGAACTTGTCCTCACCAGGAATGCGGAAAACAATCCTCTTCCCACGACAATCTACTAACGCATAGTGCTCCTCTAGCCAATCCAGACCAAGAATAACATCAAAGTCCTTCATCTTCAGTAAGAAGAAACACCCCCTAGAACCCTATCCTCATGCAACAGGTAACGATGGAATACACTTCCTAGTCGATACCATACCCGCGGGTGTGTGTACAGATAAAGGGACATCTAAATCCTCATACTCTACACTTGACTCTATAGCCAATGCCTAGCAAACCGCTCGGAAATGAACGAGTGAGTGGCATGGTATCAAACAAAATCCGAGCGTGCACACCTAGAAATTAAACTGTACCTTCGGTGACATGATCCGCCTGCTCGGCATCCTCTCGTGCTAGAGCAAACACTCGAGCTTGGGCTCGAGGCCTTCCTGGTCTTCTTGTAGCTGGTGCTGTTGTTGCTGCCGCTGCTGGGGCTGGCGCTCCACGCTGGACTCCCTGCTGAAGTCTCGAACAATCCTTGATCTTGTGGTCATTGCTCCCGCACTTCAGGCATTTCCCTACTACCATCCAACACTTTGTACCACCGTGTGTCCTCCCACAATGAGGACACTCCTTCTTCACACTAGGGGAACGCTGAGAAGGTACCTGAGTGCTGCTGGCTGCCACTGGGCGCTGCGGTGACTGGTACACTGCCTTCTTCTTATCCTGCCATTGGAAAGGAGTTGCAGGCCTCTTCTGTGAAGCCTTCTTCTCCTCGAGGTCCTGCTTCATCTCACCCTCCTGCCTACAAGCAGCGCTAAGGGCCTCGTCTAGGGTACGATGATCAAACGACACAAGGCTCATCCTCAGTGATGGCTTAAGGCCCATCACAAACTTCTTTGCCTTCCTGCGCTCATCAACAACTATGTGAGGTGCATACTTAGATAATTCAGAAAACCTGGCCTTGTACTCGAGTATAGTCATGGAGCCCTGAGTCAAAGAAAGGAACTCCTGCTCCATCCTGTCCTGGATATGCTCGAGGACGAACTTGGTCCGGAAGTGCCTCACGAACTCGTCCCAAGCAACATCAATAGCACCGTCCTCGAACCGGGTACGTAGTAAGGAAGCCCACCACACATCGGCTCTCCCCTGAAACACAACCTTCATAAGCACCAAACTAAACAACTCTAACTTAACAGGGTATACAAACATATAAACTAACACATACCGTAGCATATAGGTGGCTAAAGTAACCTTGTCATCGTCCGCACACCTAATAGCCCGGAAGATCTTCTCGATCTCCCTCATCCAGCTCTCAACTAGCAATGGGTCGCTCTCCCCCTTAAAAGAGGTGGCAACATTCTCTTGAACGTTTCCATGATGGAGGGTCCACCATGGTCCTGAGCCTGGGGAACTGGAACCTGAGCCTGCTACAACAAACAACAAGCAACAAGCAACGCATATTCAACATAACATCATGCAATTAAATAAAACAGACTACTCTTTATCTTATGGTTTCTAACCTGAGCCTCCAACTGAGCCTGGAGTGCAGCTTGGGTGTGGGCCTGCGTCTGCATGGCCTGCACTAGACCCTGCATGAACACTCCATAATCCACTGGCGGTGGAGGACGAAGCACAGGACCCTGGGGTGCTGCAGCCTGCTGCTCACCCTGGTCCTTACGCCTAGGCTCATCTCTCCTCTGCTCGCCATCACGAGTAGGTACACCACCACGTCTACCGCGTGAATCCATATGCTGCAATTAATTTAATCACTATTAGAAACTACGTTATTTAGTTCCAAACCACTTTCTTATCTATCTTTCAATGATTATTAATCATTTCTACACATGTGGACAATTCTATAAGGATTTAGCATATAATGAAGATGATGACTTATATATATTTATGTACAATCTCAACCATGGCTCTCTGATACCAATCTCTGTGACGACCCTCCTTATACCAGTACGATTATACCAATCCACGTCGATATAGTGAACGTCGTCACAGTGGGACATTTACCCATCACTACCACAAGATTGAGATGTACACAAATATAGACATAGAACAGCGGAAGTAAAAGAATTAACTGTCAATTTTATTTCATCATCCACATTAGACATACATAGCCCATATAGCAATTTAAAAGAAACTAAAGTCCACATAATGAAATTCTAGATCCAAATTACATTGTTCATCCACAATTACACAAGTCTCAAATTTCATACTATGGAAGAAGAAGGTACAATGTCGGTGACTCCACAACAATCTACTCTCCTCGCTCGGAATCGCTCTCAACGATCTCCTCCAAGGAAGTAGGGTCACCTGCTAAACCTGTATACCGAAGCAAGAGTGAGTGAGACGACCCTCATTATATCGGTACGGTTATACCAACCCACGTCGGTATAGCGAGCGTTGCCATAGTGGGACATTTACCCAACGTTACATTCATCTGAGATACACGTGAATATAGAACAGAGTAGCGGAAGTAAAAGAACTACTGTCTTCATTCATTCATCATCCACATTTAGCATACATGAAATTTCAATAACATTTAAGAACTTAAAAGTTCACATGATTTAAATTGCTGAAAATTTGATGCACAATGTCCACACTTATACAATCCCTTTCCATCATAATGATAGTACAATGTTTCAATTACATACTATGAGAATCTCAAAATGTCACAAGAATTTCAGCAACGCTCTAATCTCCGCGCTCGGAGTCCGTCTCCACCGTCTCCTCCAACGGTGCCACGTCACCAACTACACCTGTACGCCGAAGCAAGTATGAGTCTAAAGACTCAGCAAGTAACACCACTCATACCATACACGTACATGTCATAGTAGGCTTTACACACACAATTCCAAAAACTCAACGTTTCATGCTTAACGTTTAAATGAATAACCAAACATGATAATTCGTAAGTAAACACATGATGCATGCTTTCAGATTTCCTTATCAAGATAAATTCCCAACACATGTTCTCTAATCATTCCTACTCATGAAGTTCTTCTTGCATTTTAACTAAAACATGAAGGCACTTAGCATGATTAGCCGACGTACATGAAACAAAACACACCTAGCATGGAATCTACACATTCTTATGCATGTTCATGAACATTTTACATACTTTAAACTTTCTGGTTTTCTCATGATTTAGTATCCATAACCCTACACATGAGAGCTACAATGTTATTTAAAACACAACATGTGAACAACCAAACATGGAATTGTGTGTACGTACTTGTTAATTGTCCCTAGCATGGATTCTAGGAATTTTACACATATCTACATGGTCCTATCATAATAAAGCAACTGATTTAACATGGTTTCAGATTTGTCACAACATGGATTACAATGTCCTATCCTCACATTTTAGTTGCACATTTTCTTTCCACACATTCCAATTCACATAAGTTGCACTTTACACATACACATTACACATGTTCACTTTCACATTAACACATGAACACATGCACATTTACACATTCACATTTACACTTTCACATTAGTGCCGTGACACATAGTCCAAACCACCAAAGAAGGACACAACACATCACATCACATAGATGCCATCTAGGCATTACAATGGCGACTCTTGGACTGCGCAGACCGGGAGAACAAGTCTCCACCCTAACCAGTGGTACTTGTCCACCTCCAGGATTTCCCCCTAATGCCCTTAGGGTCACTTACACATTGAACCTTCTCATGGGGACTTTTCCTGATACGGTTCCACTGCCCTCTGCGGAAGCAGTGTCACATTTGGCACAAGTTACACATTACACATTTTGTTACCGATTTTTAACACATGTTACACATATCATTCTCATTTCATTCACTTTCTCACTCACATTCACTTTTCTGTTTTCCTAGCATGACACTACAGATTTCAAAATCTACATTCAGGTAAATATCACCGATCAGGTCGGATTACACTTAAATCGAATTGTTTCACATTGGCATGCATAAATTCACAATTTACATGGAAAATCATATTGTATCATCTACTTGTCCAAATGACCTGAAATTTTAACCACAAGCAATTTTCGATTTTAGAATCCCACATGCAAAATTTCAAATTTTTCTGAGCTAAAACAAAATTACAGAAAATCTAACATTTCTTTCACATGCTATCCGCAATTTAATTTAACATGGAGTTACACACAAGCACAGTTTTAACCACTCACTGTCTGAACCCTAACAGCATGGAACTACAGAATTCATTCCCGAATTATTGGACAATCCATTAATTTATGGAAGATTTATCATGACCTAGCATGATCTCTATTTTTTTTCTAAACAATTTTTGCAATAATTCACACAAGCATGGGAATAATCTCAGAAATCTAGAACAGGAGTGAACCTCACATGCATAATCCTCACAAATTAGGGCATTCAGACGTGTCCTAAATCATGTAAACATGGTTTAACAAGATTAATACTCATCACGCATGTATCTTCATGAATTAATTGAGTCCTAACATTCATGATAATCCATCCACACACACCACATCCATCACTTCAACATTATACATACATATAAATGATTTATAGTATATCCTCATCGTTAAACATATCGAAAATAGTCGTATAGAAGGGCAGAACAGGTCACTGTTCTGTCTAGATGAACTTGGCGGCGGTCTCTAGCCGCTAATTCATGTAAACGGCATAGTCGATGGACGCTAATCATAATCTTAGCGGCAAGGGACATTGCCGTCAATGCTAGGTCTGTGCAGAACACAGACCCGAGCTCCAAAGATGGGGTGAATTTGGGGGTCTAGGACATGAGGAAAATTATACAAAAATAGTAAAACGTCCTAGACACATACAGTGACGTTATGAATGGGGTACTTGCCTCTAGAAAAACTCCAAGGGATCTAAATGGGTCGAGAAGCTCTCCTTGGGCAGTCCCAAGAAGCCTAGTCCCAAGAAGCCTCCAAAAGAGCTCTCCTCCGGGTTCTAGGTCGATGCAGGTGCTGCAGCAGTGGTGGGAAGCCTTCCTCGATGATCCAGCAAGCTCCTTGTTGCAGCAGGTGGCCGGATCAAGCTCCAGAAGCTCGGATTTTGGGTTCCAAAGTGGGGGTTTTCCTCAGTTCAGAAAGTAGGGTTTCTCTCTCCTCTCTTGCAAAAGGTAAAGAGAAGGGTTGGGGAACAATTCGGGTTTAGATATATGGGAGAGGCTTCTCTCCCACGCACAGGGTGATAGGATGGCTCTCAGACCGTTGGGAGACAGCTCCCCAATGGGTGAGTTGCCTTGCCTCCGGAATTTCTGGCTCTGCAACGCATGCAGGTCAGAGAAGTTAGCGTCCATATCGTTGGACGCTGGGATTAGTGTTGGCGTCCATGGGTTGACGCTGACACCACACAAACGGCTATGGGATTGACGCCAATCTGGCCTTCGGCCAGAAGTCTAAAACATGCAGAACCCATGTACATCAGGCATATATACATGTAATACTATATAGTTTTGTGTACACATTACCATCAAGCAATACATACATTATTTATTATATACATACACACATAAGTACACTAATTAATACATACGTAGATACATACATACGTACTTATACGACACGAATTATTTACATGCAAAAATCCAGAAAAATTCGAGGGCCTTACACCCTCTCCCCCTTAAAACAAACTTCGTCCTCGAAGTTAGAACGACACTACTCAAAAAAAGGGGATACTTCTTCTTCATCGCATCCTCAAGCTCCCAAGTAGCCTCCTCTCGTGAGAAGTTCCGCCATAGGACCTTCACCGATGCAATACTCTTGTTTCGGAGATGCTGAACCTTCCGGTCAAGAATAGCTACTGGTTGCTCGACATACGAAAGATCTGGCTGGATCTCCACTGGCTCATGACTAATCACATGAGACGGATCTCGGACATACTTCCTGAGCATCGATACGTGGAACACAGGGTGAACGCTAGTCAAAGCTGGGGGTAATGCCAGCTCATATGCCACGCTGCCCAAACGTCTGAGATTCTCATATGGGCCAATGAACCTGGGGCTCAACTTACTATGCCTGCCAAATCTGACAACACCTCGAGTAGGCGATATCTTCAAGAAGACATGATCGCCACCTCGAACTCCAAATCCTTCCTCCTGTTGTCGGCATAACTCTTCTGCCTATCCTGTGCCGCAACAAGCCTCTTCCTGATAAGCTGGATCTTATCCGAAGTTTCCTGAACTAACTCCAGTATGATCAACTGCCTATCACCAGTCTCCTCCCAACACAAAGGAGATCTGCAGGGCCTACCATACAATGCCTCGAATGGAGCCATACCAATACTCGCATGAAAGTTGTTGTTGTATGCGAACCACAAGAGGTAAATGACGCTCCCAATCATCCTTCCAATCCAGAACACACGCTCTCAACATATCCTCGAGCATCTGGATAGTCCTCTCGGACTGTCCATCGGTCTGGGGATGAAACGCCGAACTGAGCTTCAGCTCCGAACCTAAAGCATCCTGAAGACCCTTCAACAATCTTGAAGTAAATCTCGGATCTCGATCCGAAATGATCGACTTCGGCACACCATGCAATCTAATGACACCACTAACATACAATCTAGCTAAACTCTCTACTGACTGCTTCTTCTTCATAGCCAAGAAATGAGCAGTCTTCGAGAATCTATCTACAACTACCCAAATCGAGTCATTGCCCCTTCTAGATCGAGGCAAACCCGAAACGAAGTCCATAGTGACAGCTTCCCACTTCCACACTGGGATATCCATCCTCTGCATAAGGCCGATGGTCGCTGTCGCTCGGCCTTCACTTGTTGACACACTAGACATCTAGACACATAATCCGCAACATCCTTCTTCATGCTGGACCACCAAAATGATCTCTTCAGGTCTTGATACATCTTAGTGTTACCCGGATGAATAGAGAATCGCGATCTATGAGTCTCCACTAACACATGCTCACGGACATCTACTAAATCAGGGACACAAACACGGTGCTGAATCTAATCACACCGTCCTCATCACGAGCAATGCCCGCCTTACCCACTAATTCTAACAATCTAGGGTCGGCTTCCTGTTGCTCGATCACCTCATCCAACACAGAGGATCTAAGGGATAGCTGAGCTACAAAAGCCTGACACAGCGATGGCTCTAACTCGGTCATAGAGTACGCCGCTTCCTCCAACATCTTCCAATCCTGCTGGAGCGAAGACCTCTTTCTACTAAGAGCATCCTCTACGACATTCGCCTTTCCAGGGTGATACTGAAGGTCGAAGTCATAATCCTTCAAAAACTCAATCCACCTTCTTTGCCACAGGTTTAATTCCTTTTGGGAGAAAAGATACTTCAAGCTCTTGTGGTCGGTAAACACCTCAAATCTGACACCATAAAGATAGTGCCTTCAGATCTTTAGTGCATGAACCACTGTTGCGAGCTCCAAGTCATGAGTCGGATAGTTCTGCTCATGCTCCTTTAATTGACGAGAAGCATAAGCCACTACCCTTTCTTGGTGCATTAGCACACAGCCCAAACCAATCTGAGAGGCATCCGTATAAATGGCAAAGCCCTCTAGACCACTAGGCAATACCAATACCGGAGCAGAAGTAAGCTTAGCCTTCAATAGCTGGAAGCTACGCTCACATGCCTCAGACCATACGAACTTCTCACCCTTCCTGGTCAGCTTTGTCAAGGGGGCGGCGATGGATGAGAAACCCTCAATGAATCGCCGATAGTAACCAGCTAACCCATATAACTATGAATCTCCGAAGGGGTCTTGGGAACCTCCCAATCCATAACTGCCGGACCTTCGCTGGATCAACTGCAACACCAGCGCCGGAGATAACGTGCCCGAGGAAATGAACTCGCGCAACCAAAAATCGCACTTGCTGAATTTGCATACAGTTTGTGCTCACGAAGAACCTCTAACACTAACCTCAGATGTTGACTGTGCGCGGCCTCATCCGGGGAGTAGACCAACACGTCATCAATAACACTACGACAAAGCTATCTAAGTAAGGCCTAAACACCCTGTTCATGAGATCCATGAACGCTGCAGGGGCATTGGTCAATCCGAAAGGAAGGACCAAGAACTCATAATGTCCATAACGAGTTCTAAACGCCGTCTTGGACACATCCTCACTCCGAATCCTCAACTGATGATAACCAGATCGCAAATCAATCCTAGAAAAGACTGATGCCTCTTACAACTGGTCAAACAAGTCATCAATACGAGGTAAGGGATACCTGTTCTTCACAGTCACTTGGTTCAGCTTTCTGTAGTCAATGCACAACCTAAGTGACCCGTCTTTCTTCTTGACGAATAATACAGGTGCGCCCCAAGGGGAAACACTAGGGCGAATAAATCCCTTATCAAGCAGCTCTTGCAACTGCCTCCTCAACTCGGCTAACTCCGCAGGTGCCATCCGATATGGAGCCTTCGAGATAGGAGAGGTGCCCGGAAGCAACTCTATGGTAAACCCTATCTCTCGATCCGGTGGCAATCCAGACAAGTCATCAGGAAAGACATCTGGAAAATCCTGCACTACGTCAATCTTCGCAAGAGTAGGTGGCTCATCACCCTCTGTGTAACGACCCTCTCATATCGGTACGGTTTCACCAACCCACGTCGATATAAAAGGTATCACTACAGTGGGACATTTACCCAACACTAGTACGATAGGCTGAAACATACATAAATATAATATATCTCATGATAGCGGAATTAAAGAACTGAAAAAAAATTTTATTCCATCATCCACATTCTATTCACAATCCGTATAGAAAGAAAGAGAGCAAATTTTCCATAATTGGAATAAAATAAATACATTGTCCACAAGAGACTACGCAGAGTCTTTATTACATACTATGAAGAAATGAAAATTTCGAATGCTAACTCCACAACAATATCTCCTACTCTCGCTCCGAGTCGCTCCTAACGATCTCCTCGGAAGAAGTAGAAACGTCTGCACCTGTACGCCAAAGCAAGAATGAGTTCAAAAGAACTCAACAAGTAACACCAGCACACTAAACATACATGCATCAAGTAATATCCATACTCTTAAGCTACATCATTTACACATAATGCATGGAAGTGACAATTTCTCAAATAAAAGTCTATTCATGATTTCTACACATTTTCACAGAGGATTTGGTTTTTATATACAATAAGCAAATCCTATCACATGCTTTCTACACTTTTCACTATGTTAAACTGATTTCATTCATAAGCCACATGTTGATCATTTTACACAATATTTACACATTTCAAAAAACTAATTTAACATGAATTCTAAGACAATTGTACACAAGATATATATTCATATTAGTGAAAAGCTCGCTGTTTTACTACTATCATGTCACATTCTTAAGAAACTTATCATTTTGCATGCTTTCATAAGAATTTTATGAACACATATTCACTTACACAGGTTCCCAATTTACACATTTTCACTTTCACTTAAACACATTTTCACTTTCACTTAATGCCGTGACACATAGCCCAAACCACTTTAGAAGGACACACACTAATCACATCACATATCAATCACCTAGGCATTCCAGTGATTAATCTTAGTTACTGTGCAGAACCGGGAGAAGCACTCTCCACCCTAACCAGCGATACTTGTTCGCCTCCAGGATTTAATCCCAAGGCCATGGGACATCACACACTTTGAACTTTCCCGTGGGGACTTTACCACAGTACAGTTCAACAGCCCTCTAAGGTAGCAGTGTCACACATTGGCACATTAATACATTTTCTCAATTTCAACACATTCTAAACACAAAATAATCACGCATTCATCTCATGTTCACACATTTACCTTCTTCAGTATTACCTAGCATGGTACTACTATTTTTCAGTTAATCAGTTTTTTTTTTTACAACAATCCTAATCATGCTGAAATTTTTGCATAATTAAACATTATCATATTAGCATGTATTAATTATTAATACCTAACATAAAACAAGTTTATATAGCTACTATCATCTGTTCAATACAGAAATTTAACCAGAAATCCATCATAGTTAACCATCATGCATACCAAAATTTGCATTTTTATGAGTTACACATATTTTCTGAAAATTCTAACAGTGATGATATCAACTGTAAAAATAGTCAAACTGATACAATTTTTCATTATTCGAATTCATAATTTATTTCATACATGAATACTGACAGTACAAGCTTTATCACAATTTTCAGGGATTTAACTAGTTTCGCAAGAATTCTTAACTTTTATGCATTGAATAGACATGTTAACTATTTTTCAGTTCAGAAAAATTAATAAACTGTCCAGATATTATAAATTGCTCAAATTTTTATATCATGCATCAGATCTTATGAACAATGTACAAAAATTTATGACACTTAATTTCTACACATAATTCATGAACGACATTTTCCAAGATTAACATTCTATTGGTAACACATTCCAAAAATTCTAATAATTAGTGAAAATTTCAAAAATGCACAATAACTTACAGTACATCCGAACATATATATTTACATATTATGTAAAATTTACCGTATATCCCATGCGGAAAAACTCGAAAACTAGTTCATATAAGGACAGACTTGCTCACTATTGCAGTCTGAAGAACTCGACGGCAAGGGGTGGCCGTCTATAGGTTAACGGCATTAACGATGTCGCCAACACATGATATTAGCAGCAAGGGATCTTGCCGTTAATATCCTGTCTGCAGAACACAGACTGAAAGCCAATAAATCACTTGAAAGGGGGTTCCAGGACACGAGAAAAATCTGAGAAAATCCTGGGACATACTAGACACATGTAGGGTTAATGTGTATGGGGTACTTGCCTTCTGTAAAATCTACCAACGACGATTTAAGCCGGAGAAGCCCTCCTCGGCCTGTGCCGAAGAGTTTCCAACTCCCTCTTTTTCGGATCTTCTGTTGATCTTCACAGCACACCAGCGTGGGGAGTCGTTCCGGATGCTCAAGGTCGACACCAGTTGATGTAGATCGCCAGACGAAGCCTCCCGAAGCCGGATCTTTCAGGTTCAAGTTAGGGTTTTTCTTAGAGAAGATAGGTTTTTGACCCAAGAGCCAAAGGGATGGATCTGGCCGAAATTTGGATATTATAAGGGTTGGGGGTGGATCGGTTAAAGGGGCAGGTCTTAGAGTCGTTGGAAAGGTTTCCTAAACAAGAGGCTCAATTTCCGGAGGCGTTTCCGGATCTGAAAATGTAACAGATCTGGGATTTTGGCGTCCATATCCTTGGTCGCCTATCCAAAAATGGGCGTCCATCTATTGCCGCCTACCCATGGTCAGCGTCAGCCGATGTGGACGCCGACTGGCTGACAAAACTCACTTTAATTATGCAGAATTTATAATACTACACACTTAATATATATATATATATATATATATATATATAATTATACATACATATATGTACTTGAATATACTGTACATTTCAATAATACTAATTCATACATTTATATCAATAAATACTTATACACAATAATCATACATCAATAGTATACACTTATACACACATACATATACTTAACAAACAAGGTGAAAATCAAGGGCCTTACACCCTCTCCCCCTTAAAGAAACTTCGTCCTCGAAGTTAGACTGACAGTACTCAAACAACTGAGGATATTTCTTTTTCATTGCATCCTCAAGCTCCCAAGTAGCCTCCTCTCGCGAGAAGTTACGCCATAAGACCTTTACTGACGCAATGCTCTTGTTTCGGAGATGTTGAACCTGTCAATCAAGAATAGCTACCGGTTGCTCTACATAAGAAAGATCTGGCTGGATCTCCACTGGCTCATGGCTAATAACATGAGACGGATCTCTGACATACTTCCTGAGCATAGATACGTGAAACAGGATGAACGCTAGCCAAAGCTAGAGGTAAAGCTAGCTCATATGTCACGTTGCCCAATCGTCGGAGAATCTCATACGAACCATGAACCTAGGGCTCACTTACTATGCCTGCCAAATCTAGCTACACCTCGCGTAGGCGAAATCTTTAAAAAGACATGCTCACCTACCTCGAACTCTAGATCCTTTCTCCTGTTGTCGGCATAACTCTTCTGCCTATCTTGTGCCGCAACAAGTCTCTTCCTAATGAGCTGGACCTTATCTGAAGTCTCCTGAACTAACTCCGGACTGATCAATTACCTATCACCGGTCTCCTCCCAACACAAAGGAGATCTGCAAGGCCTACCAAGATGTACCATTGTTTGAGGAGGTCATTTTGGTGGCCAGGGATGAAGAGGGGCGTGGCAGAGTTTGTTGCTCGGTGCCTTACCTGTCAACAGGTGAAGGCTGAGCACCAGCGTCCTGGTGGTGAGTTGCAGCCATTGCCCATTCCTGTGTGGAAGTGGGACGACATCACCATGGACTTTGTGGTTTTTGCCCCGTAAACCGCAGAGGCATGATGGTATTTGGGTGATTGTGGATCGTTTGACCAAGGCAGCGCATTCCTTCTGATCAGGATGTCGTGGTCAGTGGACAGGTTAGCCAGGCTGTACGTGGACAGAGTTGTTTCGTTGCACAGGATCCCAGTTTCAGTCGTTTCAGACAGAGATCCGAGGTTCACGTCAGGGTTTTGCGCAGTCTTCAGAGAGCACTGGGTACAGAGTTGAGGTTCAGCACAGCGTACCACCCTCAGACAGACGGTCAGTCAGCGGACCATTCGGACACTGGAGGACATGCTGAGAGTGTGCTGTTTAGATTGGAGCGGCACTTGGGAGTCTCCCCTTCCGATGGTAGAGTTCGCATATAACAACAGTTATCACTCGAGCATCGGAATGGTGCCATATGAGGCTTTGTATGGTCGCCCATGCAGGACTCCGCTTCACTGGTTCGAGGTTGGTGAGAGGCAGCTTTTGGGGCCAGAGTTAGTGCAGCAGTGTGCAGAGACAGTCAGTTTGGTCAGGCAGAGGCTTCGGGCCGCAGAGTAGGCAGAAGAGTTATGCAGACGTCCGCAGGAGACCGTTGCAGTTCAGCGTTGGTGACCTTGTTTTCTTGCGGGTCTCGCGACCAAGGGTGTCATGAGGTTTGGCAGAAAGGGAAAGCTCAGTCCCAGATATTTGGGCCATTCCCCATTTCTGAGAGGGTCGGCAAGGTAGCTTACAGACTGAGTCTTCCGGCAGAGCTAGCAGGTGTGCACAGCGTTTTCCACGTTTCGCAGCTCAGGAGGTACGTCGCAGATCCTTCGCACGTGTTGGACTACTCGCAGCTAGAGGTAGCGCCAGACTTGTCAGTGCCAGAGTACCTAGTTAGAGTGATCGACCGTAGAGTTCAGCAGTTGCGCAGGAAGTAGATTCCGCTGGTTAAGGTCGTTTGGCAGAACTGCGTCGGTGGCGAGGCCACCTGGGAGCGCGAGGATGAGATGCTGGAGCAGTTTCCTTATTTGTTTGATTGATCGGTATATGGTGATCTCCCCTTTTGTCATCTTCCGGGCTGAACCGAGTTGTTTTCATTTCGAGGACAAAATGTCTTAAGGAGGGAGGGTTGTAACACCCCGGCCCCCTTGGCCCTTGGCCCCGTCCTCTGGGTCGCGGCAGGGCGACTGTCGCGACGTGGTTCCGACCGCGTCGGTGTCTGGTTCTGTTTGGGATTGCGACATGGGGTATGTCGCCTTCTTGAAGGCGACATGGCCTATGTCGCCTTCCCATCGCGTCGCCCCAGACGCAGTCTGACAGACGTGACAGGCGTCCTTTGTGTCAGTACGGCTCTGGCGGTGTCGGGTGAACGCGACAAGATGGCTGTCGCCTTCACTTTTTCGAATTCCGAGATTTGACCGTTGTCAGTGGAATTGCGACAGGGGGTATGTCGCCTTCTTGAAGGCGACACACCCACTGTCGCCTTCTCGTTCCTGTGGCGACAGGGTGGTATGTCGCCTTCACAGGATCCGGGCTTAAAGCCCGGGCGCCGAGCCCTTCCCTCTCTCTCGCGCCTCTCCTTTCCTTCCCCTCTCCCCTCTCACCCCTCGGAGTTCCGGCGTTTTTGGGGTGCCTCCCCCGTGTTGAGGCGGCCGTGCTGAGGAGGTTGTCGCTCCGTTCGTGCAGGGGTCGTGTTCGTGCCGTGCGGTGCGAGGAGGAGACGTTTCTACCTACGAGAAGGCCCCAACGGGTGCGTTCTTCGCGTGGAGGTAGGGACGCTCGGTCTTCTCGCCCTAAGCATGCTCCCCTTCCCCTTCTGACGTAGTTTTCTTGTGGTTCGGGGTTGGGAGTGTGAGAACTCCATGCTCGTGTGAGTGAGGTTTCCTCCGAGCGTAGAATCCATGTTCTTGGGGTATTCGAGGGTGGTTTGTATGTTTAATGGCTTTCTAGCATGATAAGCATGCTCCCCTCCCCCGTGTGTAGTGTTTTCCCCGTTTTGGGGAGGTTCCCGGAAGAAGAATGCCTGGAACCCCTGACTGGCTTGAAGGCGACACACCCTGTGTCGCCACCTGTCTGGTAAGACGATGCACCCTGTGTCGCCTTATGACTGTAAAGCGACAGGGCATATGTCTCCTTCTTGAGCGACAGGGCCTAGTCTCCTTCTGAAGGACAGGGCCTATGTCGCCTTCTCAGTCCAGAGGCAGGTTGTGCTTCCGCCGCTTCCGTTTTCGCTTTACTGTACCCGTGGCACCTGTGCTAGTTCCCTAGTACGGTCTCACACTAGTCGTTCGCCCGTGTGCGCGGCACTTGAGGGCTTGTCCCGTGCGAGAGGTTGTTACCGTTACCTGGGACCCCCGTCCTCGGAGCCTGTTGAGGGAGTACTCCGGGCTACGAGTGTGCTCGAGTTGGCAGCCACCTGGGCAGACTCTGGAGCTGAGGGGAAAACGGTGGTTAGGACAGTGGCGTGTGAGTCGCTTGCAGAGCTCTCGTGGTTGGTCTGGGACGCCGAGGACAGTTTGGAGTTCTACCCGGCGCAGGCCAGCCAGTCCTTCTTCTCACTGCCTCGCTCCTCACGGCCCCGGTACTGTTTGGAGAGGTCAGGCGTGGGACCGTAGTCCGGCCAGACTACGGCGGTTACTGTTGTGTTGCTTGTGTCCTACCTCGCTCTGACGAGACGCGAGGGCCAGGACCTAGGTCGAGGATAAGACGTCTGTGGACGCACCTGACCGTTTGACTAGTGGTGGTGCTTTCCGTAGCTAGTGTTCCTGTCCAGGCGGAGTCCCCTCCGTCTGTGTTTACTAGCCGTGTGGTGGTCACGACGAGCAGTCGTACGGAGTTTCTGACCGAGAGTACTTTCCGTACCGAGTTAGCTTTAGCTTCGCTTCCGCACTTCCTTTGTAGGTAGAAAGATATAACTGCCGTCTTTCTCTTATTAATAGTTGTATTTGTTCCTCCGCCTGTTTAGAGCCAGTAGGAGATTGGTAGTCCCTACTGAGCTTCTGTTGTGAAGCTCATCCCTCTGTTTTCCAGGTGAGTCTTCTCAGCAGCGGCAGGGCGCGCGTCGGGCGGAGGAGACGGGGCGGTAGTCGAGGTCCCCGTAGCTAGCAGTGATTCCCCCTCTCAGTGTACGTCACCCTCGGGGTATGCCCCTAAGGGACTTGTCTCTCCCCTTTCCTTACTTGTACTAGTGTGCGTGCGTTGGGACTGTACTTAGAGCGGTACGCAGCGGTCTCGCTCTACTTTCCTGTTTCCGCTTGTACGCTTCTAGCTCAGCAGTTGACGTTTACTTCCGTTACACATCCTGTCAGACGCGTGTTATAGCCCTTCCGGGTCCCCCGGATCCGTGGGCGGCGATCGCGAAAATCGGGTCCTCGGCATGGGCCGAGGGTCGGGTTCTCGGTCGTTACAGTTGGTATCAGAGCTTGGTCTGACAGGACTTGTAGGGATCTAAACTGCAACAGTAAGTCCCAACAATAGTACAAGTACACTGCTAGCCGCCCGAGAGGTATTTGTAACCTTTGTCAGCTGTGTTGCCGTGTAGGTCATGGCTCCGCGTAGGCGCAGTCAGGCTAGGCAGCTGTTGAGCAGCAAGATGAGTCCGACATGCCCGCTCAGGGGCAGGTTCAGGAGGAGGTGTCCTGTGGAGGAGTCAGTGGCACAGCCTCAGGGTGCACAGGCAGCAGCAGCAGAGGCAGCAGCAGCAGGTGGGCAGCAGCAGCAGGAGTACCACCCTCAGCCTCAGCAGTATGCAGACTGGTTTCCCATGGCCGAGCAGTTCTTCAGAGCTATGTACCAGGGAGCGTGGCAGCCCGGGAGGCAGCAGCAGGTGGTCGGTTTCCAGTACCTCCCCCGGCCGTACCGAGCAGCAGGAGGTGGAGCCAGAGGTGAACAGCCAGTCCGCCAGCAGCGGTCGGGTACTGGGAGTACCCGGTCCGGTCAGCGGAGGGCAGCAGTGTCGGAGGCGAGGACCGCTCTCCTTGAGAGGTTCCTGCGTCTTCGCCCACCGATGTTCCACGGTGAGTATGATCCAGATAAGGCAGAGAGCTGGACCCATGAGTTGGAGCGCATCTTCGAGACTATGGATTGCGCTGAGGAGGATCAGGTTCGTTTGGCAGTATCCCAGCTCAAGGGAGCAGCCCATGAGTGGTGGAGAGTTCAGAGGCAGACTCACTTCCAGGGGCAGCGGTTGGACCAGATCTCTTGGCAGCGTTTTCGGAGGTCTTCCACGGCGAGTACTCCCCGACTACGCTCGACGTGAGAGACGGGACCAGTTCCACGAGTTGGTGCAGGGCGACCTCACAGTTTCTCAGTACCACCAGAGGTTTGTCCGGTTGTTGAGGCATGTGCCTCATGTAGCAGGCAGTGACCAGGCTTGTGCAGAGAGGTTTATAGCAGGGCTGAGACCAGACCTGAGGTGGGGTGTGACGGCACACATGTGTACCACCTTGGGAGAGGCCGTGGCGAAGGCCACCGCCTTGGATAGGGAGGCTTGGCAGCCTCAGCAGCAGCAGCAGGGAGGAGCCTCTTCCAGGTCCTCGCCATACCAGCGTCCAGCAGGCAGCCGCGCGTAGTGCGACTTCCTCTTCCTCAGGCTCGGGCAGTTCTGGTAGCTCTGGAATTCGCTCGCAGTTCAGGAAGTTGTCTACTCGCGGGGGTGGACGGAGCCGTCAGCAGAGACGTCAGTCCAGGTTTGCAGAGCAGTCAGTACAGCAGGGTGCTGAGCAGGGCAGTCAGGAGCCAGTGTGCTACACTTGTGGCTTGCCAGGCCACTTTAGGAGGGATTGCCCTAGGGGGCAAGCTCCGCAGCAGCAGCAGCCAGTACAGTACGCGCAGCAGCCACCTCAGTACCAGTACCCTCCCCAGCAGCAGGCACCGCGTCAGCAGCAGAGAGGGCAGTACCAGCAGCAGGTCCAGCAGTTCCCGCAGCCGCAGCAGTACCAGCCGTACCAGCAGCAGCAGCAGCAGTTTCCTCAGCAGCAGTCGCCGCAGCAGCAGCCCCAGCAGGCGCCGCAGCGTGGACGTGGTCGTGGTCGCGTGATGGCGCTCACCCGGGAGCAGGCAGAGGCATCGAACCTGGTGATAGGTACTCTACCTATCCTTGGCAGAGCTGCTCGTGTTTTGGTTGATCCCGGTGCTTCCTTGTGTTTTGCTTCCGAGGAGTTTTACGAGTCCCTTGCTTGTCACACACCCGAGAGGCAGTGTGACGTATTGGTCGATCTCCCGTCCGGTGACTACATGCGTTCCTTGGTTACCTGGAGGGTGTGACAGTCGAGGTTGAGGGTCACCAGTTGCCGGCCAGGTTGTACGCGTTGCAGCTTTGCGACTTCGACGTCATCCTGGGCATGGACTGGTTGAGGCTCACTCAGCCGTGGTTGATTGTCAGAGGAAGACCGTTCGGTTCGAGATACCTGGAGCACCTGTTCTCTGCTTTCGAGGTATCCGGTCTACCCGTCGGCAGTTCATTTCTTCTGTAAGGCTCGTCGTTTGATCCGTGATGGCTGCGTTGCTTACCTTGCTTCGGTTTGTTCCTTGGAGCCTAGCGGGCCTTCAGTTTTTGATGTGCAGTTGTTTCTGTTTTCTGATGTGTTTTCGGAGGATCTACCTGGGTTGCCGCCTGAGCGAGAGGTAGAGTTCTCCATCGAGCTTTTGCCTGGTACGATGCCCTTGTCTAAGGCACCTTACCGGATGGCCCCGGCGGAGCTGCGTGAGTTGAAGCGCCAGCTGCAAGAGTTGCTTGAGTTGGGCTTCATTCGTCCGAGCCGTTCGCCGTGGGGTGCGCCTGTTTTGTTTGTGAGGAAGAAGGATGGTAGTCTTCGTTTGTGTATCGATTATCGGCAGTTGAACCAGGTCACTGTGAAGAACAGGTACCCGTTGCCGAGAATTGATGATTTGTTTGATCAGTTGCAATCGGCCGAGTTTTCTCGAAGATCGACTTGAGATCCGGCTACTACCAGCTGCGGATCAGAGAGTCAGATGTTGGTTTGACGGCTTTCCGTTCCAGGTACGGTCACTTTGAGTTCGTCGTGATGCCGTTTGGGCTGACGAACGCACCTGCAGCATTCATGGATCTGATGCATAGGGTGTTCAGTGAGTACCTAGACCGCTTTGTTGTTGTTTTTGTTGATGATATTCTGGTCTACTCGTCTTCTGAAGAGGAGCACGAGGAGCACCTGAGGATCGTGCTGGAGACCCTGCGGAGTCACCGTCTTTACGCCAAGTTCGACAAGTGCGAATTTTGGCTGAGCGAGGTGCACTTCCTCGGGCACGTGATCTCGGGTTCTGGTGTGGCAGTGGATCCGGCCAAGGTTGAGGCAGTGTTGTCGTGGGAGCAGCCCACATCAGTTGCAGAGGTCCGTAGTTTTCTGGGTCTGGCAGGTTACTACCGGAGGTTCATTCAGGATTTCGCCAAGATTGCAGCACCGTTGACTCGGTTGACGAGGCAGGACACCAGGTTTGTTTGGTCAGAGGACTGTGAGAGAGTTTCTTGGAGCTGAAGACGAGGTTGACTTCGGCGCCAGTGTTGGTCTTGCCGTCGGGCACCGGTGGGTTCGTGGTTTACACCGATGCGTCGAGGACAGGTTTGGGTGCCGTGCTGATGCAGCATGGTGGGGTCGTTGCCTATGCTTCTCGGCAGCTCAAGAAGCATGAGGAGAACTATCCCACCCACGACTTGGAGCTGGCAGCAGTGGTGCACGCTCTCAAGTTGTGGAGGCACTACCTGTATGGCGAGGCTTTTCAGATCTTCACCGATCACCAGAGTTTGCAGTACATCTTCACCCAGAGGGATTTGAACTTGAGGCAGCGCCGATGGATGGAGTATTTGAAGGACTATGACCTAACCCTTTCCTATCATCCAGGAAAGGCTAACGTTGTAGCCGATGCTTTGAGTAGGCGTGTGCGCTTGAGTTCGCTGATGGTCAGAGAGTGGAGGCTGTTCGAGGAGCTGTCCCAGGGAGTGTTTGTTCCGTCGAGGACCAGAGACCGTGCAGTGGCTTCCAGTTTGTCAGTTCGGCCATCACTGTTCAGGCAGGTGTTGCAGGCGCAGCGAGCAGATGCAGAGTTAGCAGACATTTTGCGGATGCCGGACGTTGAGCTCAGCGAAGACAGCGAGGTCAGATTCAGAGGCCGCTTGTACGTTCCAGAGGAGGTTCGTGAGGCAGTGTTGTCAGAGGCTCACAGGTCGAGGTACGTCGTTCATCCCGGCTCCACCAAGATGTACCATTGTTTGAGGAGGTCATTCTGGTGGCCAGGGATGAAGAGGGGGTGGCAGAGTTTGTTGCTCGGTGCCTTACCTGTCAACAGGTGAAGGCTGAGCACCAGCGTCCTGGTGGTGAGTTGCAGCCGTTGCCCATTCCTGTGTGGAAGTGGGACGACATCACCATGGACTTTGTGGTTGGTTTGCCCGTACCCCGCAGAGGCATGATGGTATTTGGGTGATTGTGGATCGTTTGACCAAGGCAGCGCATTTCCTTCCGATCAGGATGTCGTGGTCAGTGGACAGGTTAGCCAGGCTGTACGTGGACAGAGTTGTTTCGTTGCACGGATCCCAGTTTCAGTCGTTTCAGACAGAGATCCGAGGTTCACGTCAGGGTTTTGGCGCAGTCTTCAGAGAGCACTGGGTACAGAGTTGAGGTTCAGCACAGCGTACCACCCTCAGACAGACGGTCAGTCAGAGCGGACCATTCGGACACTGGAGGACATGCTGAGAGCGTGCTGTTTAGATTGGAGCGGCACTTGGGAGTCTCACCTTCCGATGGTAGAGTTCGCATATAACAACAGTTATCACTCGAGCATCGGAATGGCGCCATATGAGGCTTTGTATGGTCGCCCGTGCAGGACTCCGCTTCACTGGTTCGAGGTTGGTGAGAGGCAGCTTTTGGGGCCAGAGTTAGTGCAGCAGTGTGCAGAGACAGTCAGTTTGGTCAGGCAGAGGCTTCGGGCAGCGCAGAGTCGGCAGAAGAGTTATGCAGACGTCCGCAGGAGACCGTTGCAGTTCAGCGTTGGTGACCTTGTTTTCTTGCGGGTCTCGCCGACCAAGGGCGTCATGAGGTTTGGTAGAAAGGGAAAGCTCAGTCCCAGATATATTGGGCCATTCCCCATTTCTGAGAGGGTCGGCGAGGTAGCTACAGACTGAGTCTTCCGGCAGAGCTAGCAGGTGTGCACAGCGTTTTCCACGTTTCGCAGCTCAGGAGGTACGTCGCAGATCCTTCGCACGTGTTGGACTACTCGCAGCTAGAGGTAGCGCCAGACTTGTCAGTGCCAGAGTACCCAGTTAGAGTGATCGACCGCAGAGTTCAGCAGTTGCGCAGGAAGCAGATTCCGCTGGTTAAGGTCGTTTGGCAGAACCGCGTCGGTGGCGAGGCCACCTGGGAGCGCGAGGATGAGATGCTAGAGCAGTTTCCTTATTTTTTGATTGATCGGTATGTGGTGATCTCCCCTTTTGTCGTCTTCCGGCTGAGACCGAGTTGTTTTCATTTCGAGGACGAAATGTCTTAAGGAGGGAGGGTTGTAACACCCCGCCCCCTTGGGCCCTTGGCCCCGTCCTCTGGGTCGCGGCAGGGCGACTGTCGCGACGTGGTTCACCCGCGTCGGGTCTGGTTTGTTTTGGGATTGCGACATGGGGTATGTCGCCTTCTTGAAGGCGACATGGCCTATGTCGCCTTCCCATCGCGTCGCCAGACGCAGTCTGACAGACGTGACAGGCGTCCTTTGTGTCAGTACGGCTCTGGCGGTGTCGGGTGAACGCGACAAGATGGCTGTCGCCTTCACTTTTTCGAATTCCGAGATTTGACCGTTGTCAGTGGAATTGCGAAGGGGGTATGTCGCCTTCTTGAAGGCGACACACCGTCGCCTTCTCGTTCCTGTGGCGACAGGGTGGTATGTCGCCTTCACAGGATCCGGGCTTAAAGCCCGGGCGCCGAGCCCTTCCCCCTCTCTCGCGCCTCTCCTTTCCCCCTCTCCCTCTCTCGCCCTCTCGGAGTTCCGGCGTTTTTGGGGTGCCTCCCCCGTGTTGAGGCGGCCGTGCTGAGGAGGTTGTCGCTCCGTTCGTGCAGGGGTCGTGTTCGTGCCGTGCGGTGCGAGGAGGAGACGTTTCTACCTACGAGAAGGCCCCAACGGGTGCGTTCTTCGCGTGGAGGTAGGGACGCCCGATCTTCTCGCCCTAGGCATGCTCCCCTTCCCCTTCGTGACGTAGTTTTCTTGTGGTTCGGGGTTGGGAGTGTGAAACTCCATGCTCGTGTGAGTGAGGTTTCCTCCGAGCGTAGAATCCATGTTCTGGGGTATTCGAGGGTGGTTTGTATGTTTAATGGCTTTCTAGCATGATAAGCATGCTCCCCTCCCCCGTGTGTAGTGTTTTCCCCGTTTCGGGGAGGTTCCCGGAGAAGAATGCCCGGAACCCCCGACTGGCTTGAAGGCGACACACCCTGTGTCGCCACCTGTCTGGTAAGGCGACGCACCCTGTGTCGCCTTCTGACTGGTAAAGCGACAGGGCATATGTCGCCTTCTTGAAGGCGACGGGCCTATGTCGCCTTCTCAGTCCAGGAGGTTGTGCTTCCGCCGCTTCCGTTTTCGCTTTACTGTACCCGTGGCACCTGTGCTAGTTCCCTAGTACGGTCTCACACTAGTCGTTCGCCGGTGCGTGCGCGGCACTTGAGGGCTTGTCCCGTGCGAGAGGTTGTTACCGTTACCTGGGACCCCCGTCCTCGGGAGCCTGTTGAGGGAGTACTCGGCTACGAGTGTGCTCGAGTTGGCAGCCACCTGGGTGGACTCTGGAGCTGAGGGGAAAATGGTGGTTAGGACAGTGGCGTGTGAGTCGCTTGCAGAGCTCTCGTGGTTGGTCTGGGACGCCGAGGACAGTTTGGAGTTCTACCGGCGCAGGCCAGCCAGTCCTTCTTCTCACTGCCTCGCTCCTCACGGCCCCGGAACCGTTTGGAGAGGTCAGGCGTGGGACCGTAGTCCGCCAGACTACGGCGGTTACTGTTGTGTTGCTTGTGTCCTACCGCTCTGACGAGACGCGAGGGCCAGGACCTAGGTCGAGGATAAGACGTCTGTGGACGCGCCTGACCGTTTAACTAGTGGTGGTGCTTTCCGTAGCTAGTGTTCTCTGTCCAGGCGGAGTCCCTCCGTCTGTGTTTACTAGCCGTGTGGTGGTCACGACGAGCAGTCGTACGGAGTTTCCGACCGAGAGTACTTTCCGTACCGAGTTAGCTTTAGCTTCGCTTCCGCACTTCCTTTGTAGGTAGAAAGATATAACTGCCGTCTTTCTCTTATTAATAGTTGTATGTTTCCTCTGCCTGTTTAGAGCCAGTAGGAGATTGGTAGTCCCTACTGAGCTTATGTTGTGAAGCTCATCCCTATTTTCCAGGTGAGTCTTCTCAGCAGCGGCAGGGCGCGCGTCGGGCGGAGGAGACGGGGCGGTAGTCGAGGTCCCCGTAGCTAGCAGTGATTCCCCCTCTCAGTGTACGTCACCCTCGGGGTATGCCCCTAAGGGACTTCTCTCCCCTTTCCTTACTTGTACTAGTGTGCGTGCGTTGGGACGTGTAACGACCCGACCTCCCGGACCCCCCGCCAAGGGCCGAATTCGCATCGCCACCCCAGGATCCGAAGATCCGGAAGGGTTATATAACAAGTCTAGTGAGATATGTACTGAATCCAATAACTATAACAATCAGTACATTTACAAAAGGGTTGTACAACGCGCCCAAGCAAAAGCACAGGTACAAGAAGAAAGGTGCAGTCCTTAAGGGCATACCCGAGAACTTGCAAACACAGCTCTCAACTCACTCGGCTACAAGAGCTCACAACACTCACTCTCACTAATGCTGACAACAACACGGCACCACAGCCGCCTCCGCAACCCGTCCGACACCGAGCTCCCATGACGACGAGCCCCCTAGCTGAAGGAAGTAGGGGGGGTGAGCCTCGCGAACAAGGCCCAGTAGGGATTACCAGTCCCTCACCGGCCAGAGCAGCAGGAACTCCGAAAACAGGAAACTACACTAGGAAGCTGTAAAGCGAGTAACACCTACAGCAGGGTACTACCAAGTAGCGGAACAGAACAGCGCAACGCCACGACCACCAACGAGGTCGGGCCACACACACGACTCCCGCATAAACCAACGGAGTCGGACACACAGTGTAAGCAATGCTCGGCACACCAACCGAGACTACAACACACCAAGTGAGAACGACGTCTCACCACAAGCACGGCCACCTCAGACCTCGAGGCCCACACGCAGAACCACTCCGGACCCTGGACACGCCACGAGGTCGGGAGACCATACACCTGGTGCCACCACGGACTGGCACCCGGAACGGAACTGCGAAGCCAAGAGGACACCAAAGAGAGAACCACTAAAAGCACTGGTCTGCACAAGGCCAGACCAACAACGCCACGGAAACGAGGCACGGCAGGCTATGACCACCGTGCAAGCTAGGGCAACGGGTAACACTTAGAAACGTCGTGAGGAAACGTCGTCACAACAACAGCAACCAAGCCACCGCCGCTAGCAGCCAAGAGGGGGACCCACAGTCCACACACTCTGCTCGCTAGCCTAGCTCCTGCCTCCGCCCCCGCGAAGGGCTAGATAGAGCCGCCACAGAAACACACCAACTCATGCAACACCGCAGCCTAGCCAAGCTGCGGCCTCACGCCTGACACCACTACGTGGCTCCGGAACCAACGTAGAGAGAGGCAGTGAGACAAAGGACTGTCTGGTCTACGCCAGGAACTCCAAACGCCTCGACGTCCCAGACCCAGACAAGAGAGCTCTACAAACGACTCATCGCCGCTGCCCAAACCTCATTTTCCCCTCAGCTCAGAGTCTGCTCATGTGGGCTGCCAACTCGAGCACACTCGTAGCCCGAAGTACTCCCTCAACAGGCTCCCGAGGATGGGGGTCCCAGGGAACGGAGACAACCTCTAAATGGGACAAGCCCTCAAGTGCAAAGCACCGGGCGAAAAGAGAAGAGGCGGGGCAATCACCACAAAAACGGCACAACTGACTTGTAGCCAAGACAAGCCCAGCAGGCACGGGCACACACGGCACCCCTCCCGGAAACCCCTGAGGGGCCGTTGGCCAACGCCGGCACACACGGCACGGCACGAGAAGTCAGAACACCGCGAGGCAGAACAAAAGCCAGAACAAGCTGATCGCGACCACAGGTGTGTCGCCTTCAGAACAGGAAGGCGACAGCCAGCCTGTCGCTACCAGGTCACGACGACCAGGGGGCCGCCTTCTGACCTGAACGCGACATATCGACCTGTCGCGTTCAGCGTCAGAAGGCCGAACCTCAAGCGGGGCCATTGGCCCGCAGCCAAACGGCATGGAGGCGAGAAGGAGACCAGGGCATCGTCGCAACCCCAAAAGGTAGAACGCGACGACTGCCCTGTCACAACCCCGAAGGCGAAAGCCAAGGTGCCGCCTTCAGAACAAAACCCGGAACTGAAGCGCAAATGGGAACGCAACGGCCAACCTGTCGCCACCAAGAAGGCGACAGGTTGCACGTCGCCTCCAGACTGGTATCGCGACAGCTACCCTGTCGCGATCACAGACTGAGCCCCAACGGAGTATGGGGGCCAACCATGGTCACCCCAAGCTACCACACAAGCACACACGGGGAGGGGAGCATGGGGAAAGCTGTAAATCTAACTACAAAACCCCGAGGGCTCCCGATCCACCCGGATGGGAGAAGGCACAAGAAATCCCTACCTTAGAACGGAGAAACCACCCCACGAAGGGGCCCTCGTGTCAGTTGGCCGCCTCCTCCTCGCTCCACGCACGCGCCGCCGCTCCGCACGGGCTCCCGGCCGCTCCACAGCGCCGGATCGCCGGAGGGAGCCCTCCACCGCCTGAGGAGAGGGGAAAAGGGAGAGAGGAAGAAAGGGGGAAGAAAGGAGGGGCCAACGGCCTTAAGCCCTCGGAACCTGAGAACGCGACCAGATCCATGTCGCGTTCCCAACAGGAACGCGATACCCGACACGTCGCCTTCTCAAAAGTTTCGACAAGACCTCTGACAGGCCGACAGGCGCCAGACCACGTGTCGCGCGCACAGGCGCCTCAGGTGAACGCGACAACTGGCACGTCGCCTTCACAGCTACGATGCGGACACGTGGCACACAGCCACAGCAACAACCGGAATGCGACACAGGGGCCGTCGCCTTCCCAACCAGAAGGCGACAGGGAACATGTCACGTTCAGAACGCGACACCCCTGCCCGACGCGATCCCAAGATCAACGCCAAGGCACACAGAACCCGAGGAGTTACACCAAGATGCGACGAGAAAGCGACGCACCCGAACGTCGCGACACGGATGACTGTCGCGGTGGACACCCACGCCGCGACACCAACGCGTCACCCAGCCTGGGCGCGTCAGTGGCCAGTCATCCCACGACACCGGACGGAAGCCGGGACACCGGGTGTTACATTCCACCCCCCTTAAAACAATTTCGTCCTCGAAATTGGGACAAGCCCAACAAATCCCGAAGCACGGGGAGTAAACGCAAGACCAGCGCAAAAAAAGCCACTAAGTCTCAACACGACTTTCTCATGGCAACAATCGCACCACTAAACACGCGTGGAACTCACGAAGCCGGAAAACCCACGGCTCACACAACGGGCTCCAAACACCACGGAGAGCACAGAATCGAAGACCCAACAACTCACAACATGCTCCAACGCTCCGAGAGCACCAAGCCAAGAAAACAACGGCTCACTCCAGCCACACGGGGGCGCCCAAACGGAACGACAACCCCACGGTGCCGAGCGACACCAAATCCGGCCCGAACAGCGGAAAACGCCAGCCGAAAACTACACGGCTGCAGCCACCGACAGACCCCGCTGTGGGACCAACAAATCGGCAACCCACTCTGTCGCTAACAAGACCCGACAGAGGATGCAGTTGCCGACAGCAACATAAGAAACGCCGGTCAACAACTCACTCTGTCGCCAGCGAAACTCGACAGAGTACACCGTTGCCGACAACGGCAGGGGAAACACCTGAGAGTCAAGCACGACACTCAGGGAACGGCCTCATGCCACTAGCCGCAGCAAGCACTGGCCATCAGCCCAACCGAGAAACCACGCGAGAGACAGAACCAAAGAGACAACACGCTCGCGAAGGATCCGCAACACACGGAACAACGTCCACCGCCACCACTAGGTCTCACCCAGACCTTCCTCGCGGTCCAACGGGGACAGCAAACACACGCGGAGAAACCTCAACATGCGAAAACGGCATCCACTATCACCACTAGGTCTCACCCAGACCTTCCTCGTGGCCCAACAGGGACACCAAACGCACGCGGAGCCACAGAACTGGGAGTCACACACTACACAACGTGGCACACCGCGACGGAAAACATGGAAGACGTCTGAGGTTAAGCCACGACCGAACACCTCGCAACGTCGACAAACCATGTGGTCGAGTACTAGCAAGCAATAAGCCTCACGGTCAACAGACGGACCGACAGGAGACTCCGTCAACGGCTTTCAGACTCACCAACACCACGCATAAACAAAAACCAATGAAGAGTGGCAATACTCCCGCCACGCACACAAAGCTTAGTGCGGGGACCAGCATGCCAACCACCAGAAAGGCACACAACCACACGAAAACCGAAACAACTGCAGAGGTCGAGGACAGCACGTCGACCTCAGAGGGACCCAAACTGAGGCAGGGTACTACAACCAAACACACTCGCTCCCAAAGCGAGAGGGAAAACCGGGACACTGGCCATAATCAGAGCATGGTGTACCACCGATAGGGCTACCTAGACAAGGCAAAGCAGCCACCCCACAGCGGTAACGGTACAACCACAAGGCATAAGCCAGCACAAGGTGTCCCAGAGGCGGAAAGCTCAATGCCTTTGACACCGAGCAAACTCGAGAGACGACGCACGAATTTCGCGAACAGGTACACGGCACAACACGAGGTGCTATCACAAGCACCGAGAGCCACCCAAGGTACAACACGATGCACCAGGGCTCCCGACGGCACAAATCGGAACACTCGAGCACGAGCACACGGTGCTACCACAAGCACCAAAAGCTAAACAAAGTGCAACACAGGTGCACCCGCGGCCGAAACAATACCACGGCTAATGGGAAGGACTCTCCGCAAGAGACCTGCCGAAGCCACACACAAAGAACTGCAAACCTAAAAGGGCACAACAGGCCAAGTCGGCCCCAGCCCTTGAGGCACAAAACATGCAAAGCATCGCGAAAATGGTCAAAGTGCAGCACACGCGACTACACCACTGGCCCAAGATGACACGGGGCCCACCGAAGGGGACTCTCTACCAGAGACCCACAACAGAAGCACGCAAAAAACTGACAACTTCTTCAAGAGCACGACTACCGCGTCTGCTCCAAGAAGCACACCAAAACACGGAGCACTGACTCTGCCACACAGGGAGCGAAAACCGCAACAACTCCCTGGTGCGCACGAGCAGGAAGGCACCACCTCTATCACAACCCGATAAAGGAGCCAAACACTAATACGGCGACGCGAACTGCCTCCACGGCACAAGTCGAGGCACCATCGAGCGCACACCGGAACAACGCTAGCACAAGAAAGCCAACACGAAAACCCAATGCACAGCGGAACAATACTCACGGAAGCAATCCAACAGGAACAAACACCACTTCGCACTAAACCGACAGGGACCCAAGGCCCCAACTGTTTAGGCAGGTAGCAAACCCATCTCGACAACAAATGGCACAAACAGGTCCACTGACCCATGGTGCCACAAGGAAACGACAGCACGAGGGGAGCAAACAACTCGAACCAAAAACAACTCCAGGGAAGGTGACTCCACCAGAAGGTCGCAACGATGCGCACCCCGGCAACACAACGCCATAGTGGAGCACCACCACCCCGTGCAACCGACAAAAGCAGAGGAAGGAGACAGGCACGAGTCTCTTCCACACGCGAGAGGCAAAACCACAATGCGAGACTGACACTTCCATACGAAGCACAGCCAGCCGAGCACCACGACACTCACCAGACCACCATCTGCGAGAGCACGCCGGGCGCAAGAACAAAGCAAACCACCCGAGCCACGGGGACACTCAAAGTCCGCCAGCACGGCCGAGAAAACTTGGAAACGAACGATGAGACAAGCTGGCCAACGCAGCAGCCAGACGCACGGCCAAGCGCACGACGCCTCGAACGGCAACCCCAAAGCAGACTGTAACATAGACAGTCCAACTGGCAACAACGACAACTCATCTCTATAGAGGGAGAGAGAGCAACGACAACCAAAACAACACGAAGCAGCCTTGGGGAGAAACTCCACCAAAAGCGCCAAGAGCTATCCTGGGAGAACCTCACCAGAACGCAGCCCAACCAAACGGCACACTTCGAACCATAGGGGCAACACAACGGTGGCTTGAAACGAACACGAAGCACTCCTGGGAAGAAACTCCACCAGAAGTGACAAAGGGCGATCCTGGGAAGAACCTTCACCAGAATGCACAACCCAAACAACCAAACAACACGAACCATCAGAGAGGACACTGCAGCAAGCAGAACTGCAGAAACCACACAAGATGGTCCTGAGAGAACCTCCACCAGAACCACCAAGGCACCGCTCTGGGAAAAACCCTCCAGAACGCACCAACCAAACCAATAGCACACCTCAGACTCTGAGGTGGCACGGCAACAGCAGAAACGAGCGAGGAACAGTCCTGAGAGAAACTCTCACCAGAACAACAACAAACGGTTCTGGGAAACCTCCACCAGAACACAGGGCAACCAAGCGATGCACCTCAGCCTAGAGGGCAACGCAACAGCAACCAGAAACGCGCACAGCACAGCTCTGGGGGAAACCTCATTACCACCAGAACCAACAGAGAAGAACTCCAGGAGCACCTCACTAGAGTTCACAACCAGCCAGCGCCAGGCTGACAACAACCACAGACAAGTGTCGCAGTGCTCAACTAGCGGTGCAACACGGCACACAAAGTACCTGCTCAGCTCGGCGTCCCGAGCACAGCGCACAACGACGCACAGGCACAGGAGGCCAAATACACAACAACGACAACACAGACCCCAACAACAAAGGGGCAGCCAACAAGGCAGCGACACCTCGACTGGTTCCGCAGACAACAACTCTGCACTAGCGAAGGCCACACACACGTAGGCTCTCTCAAACTTCGCGACGCACACACGCTCAAATGTGCCGAAGACGACATGGAGCACCGCACCTAGACTTGCCTGCAAGTGTCCTTCATACGGGAAGACCACTGCCGGTGAGTCCACCGCAACCCACGGCACCATGGCACGAACACACCGAGCGACCACACTCGCCACGCACGCGACGCAGCAACAACTGCAACTCACTGCAACGCGCACGCGAACCTTGCAGGGAAACTGCATACCGGTAAAACATTTGAAAACACAAGCCTAACACTAGCCGGACGGTGTCAGCAGCGCACTAGTACCTTCCTTTGGGACAGCTATAGTTATTAACTCCTTAAAAATCTCAGTAGACCCTCGCTCTGATACCAACTGTAACGACCCAACCTCCCGGACCCCCCGCCAGGGACCCGAAATTCACGTCGCCACCCACGGATCTGAAGATCCGGAAGGGTTATATGAACAAGTCTAGTGAGATATGTACTGAATTCCAATAACTATAACAATCTGTACATTATACAAAAGGGTTGTACAACGCATCCCAAGCAAAAGCACAGGTACAAGAAGAAAGGTGCAGTCCTTAAAGGGCATACCCCGAGAACTTGCAAAACACAGCTCTCAGCTCACTCGGCTACAAGAGCTCACAACACTCACTCTCACTGATGCTGACAACAACACGGCGCCACAGCCGCCTCCGCAACCCGTCCGACACCGAGCTCCCACGACGACGAGCCCCCTAGCTGAAGGAAGTAGGGGGGGTCAGCCTCGCGAACAAGGCCCAGTAGGGATTACCAGTCCCTCACCGGCCAGAGCAGCAGGAACTCCAAAAACAGGAAACTACACTAGGAAGCTGTAAAGCGAGTAACACCTACAGCAGGGTACTACCAAGCAGCGGAACAGAACAGCACAACGCCATGACCACCAACGAGGTCGGTCCACACACACGACTCCCGCAGAAACCAACGGAGTCGGACACACATCGTAAGCAACGCTCGGCACACCAACCGAGACTACGCAACAACCAAGTGAGAACGACGTCTCACCACAAGCACGGCCACCTCAGACCTCGAGGGCCCACACGCAGAACCACTCCGGACCCTGAACACGCCACGAGGTCGGGAGACCACACACGCTGGTGCCACCACGGACTGGCACCCGGGAACGGAACTGCGAAGCCAAGAGGACACCAAAGCGAGAACCACTAAAAGCACTGGTCTGCACAAGGCCAGACCAACAACGCCCACGGAAACGAGGCACGGCCAGGCTATGACCACCGTGCAAGCTAGGGCAACGGGTAACACTTAGAAACGTCGTGAGGAAACGTCGTCACAGCAACAGCAACCAAGCCACCGCCGCTAGCAGCCAAGAGGGGACCCGCAGTCCACACACTCTGCTCGCTAGCCTAGCTCTGCCTCCGCCCCCGCGAAGGGCGAGACAGAGCCGCCACAGAAACACACCAACTCACGCAACACCGCAGCCTGGCCAAGCTGCGGCCTCACGCCTGACACCACTACGTGGCTCCAGAACCAACCAAAGAGAGGCAGTGAGACAAAGGACTGTCTGGTCTGCGCCAGGAACTCCAAACGCCTCGACATCCAGACCCAGACAAGAGAGCTCTACAAACGACTCATCGCCGCTGCCCAAACCTCGTTTTCCCCTCAGCTCAGAGTCCGCTCACGGGGCTGCCAACTCGAGCACACTCGTAGCCCGGAGTACTCCCTCAACAGGCTCCCGAGGATGGGGGTCCCAGGGAACGGAGACAACCTCTAAATGGGACAAGCCCTCAAGTGCAGAGCACCAGGCGAAAAGAGAACAGGCGGGGCAATCACCACAAAAACAGCACAACAGACTTGTAGCCAAGACAAGCCCAGCAAGCACGGGCACACACGGCACCCCTCCCGGAAACCCCGGAGGGGCCGTTGGCCAACGCCGGCACACACGGCACGACACGAGAAGTCGGAACACCGCGAGGCAGAACAAAATCCAGAACAACCTGATCGCGACCACAGGTGTGTCGCCTTCTGAACAGGAAGGCAACAGCCAGCCTGTCGCTACCAGGTCACAACGACCAGGGGGCCGCCTTCTGACCTGAACGCGACATATCGACCTGTCGCGTTCAGCGTCAGAAGGCCGAACCTCAAGCGGGGCCATTGGCCCGCAGCCAAACGTCACGGAGGCGAGAAGGCGACCAGGGCATCGTCGCTACCCCAAAAGGTAGAACGCGACGACTGCCCTGTCACAATCCCGAAGGCGACAGCCAAGGTGCCGCCTTCAGAACAAAACCCGGAACTGAAGCGCAAAGGGGAACGCAACGGCCAACCTGTCGCCACCAAGAAGGCGACAGGTTGCACGTCGCCTCCAGACTGGTATCGCGACAGCTACCCTGTCGCGATCACAGACTGAGCCCCAAACGGAGCATGGGGGCCAACCATGGTCACCCCAAGCTACCACACAAGCACACACGGGGAGGGGAGCATGGGGAAAGCTGTAAATCTAACTCCAAAACCCCGAGGGCTCCCGATCCACCCGGATGGGAGAAGGCACTAGAAATCCCTACCTTAGAACGGAGAAACCACCCCACGAAGGGGCCCTCGTGTCAGTTGGCCGCCTCCTCCTCGCTCCACGCACGTGCCGCCGCTCCGCACGAGGTCTTGACCGCTCACAGCGCTGGATCGCCGGAGGGAGCCCTCCACTGCCTGAGGAGAGGGGAAAAGGGAGAGAGGAAGAAAGGGGGAAGAAAGGAGGGGCCAACGGCCTTAAGCCCTCGGAACCTGAGAACGCGACAAGATCCATGTCGCGTTCCCAACAGGAACGCGACACCCGACACGTCGCCTTCTCAAAAGTTCCGACAAGACCTCTGACAGGCCGACAGGCGCCAGACCACGTGTCGCGCGCACAGGCGCCTCAGGTGAACGCGACAACTGGCATGTCGCCTTCACACCTGCGATGCGGACACGTGGCACACAGCCACAGCAACAACCGGAACGCGACACAGGGGCCGTCGCCTTCCCAACCAGAAGGCGACAGGGAACATGTCGCGTTCAGAACGCGACACCCCTGCCCGACGCGATCCTAAGATCAACGCCAAGGCACATAGAACCCGAGGAGTTACACCAAGATGCGACGAGAAAGCGACGCACCCGAACGTCGTGACACGGATGACTGTCGCGGTGGACACCCACGCCGCGACACCAACGCGTCACCCAGCCTGGGCGCGTCAGTGGCCAGTCATCCCACGACACCGGACGGAAGCCGGGACACCGGGTGTTACAGACTGTACTTAGAGCGGTACGCAGCGGTCTCGCTCTACTTTCCTGTTTCCGCTTGTACGCTTCTAGCTCAGCAGTAGATGTTTACTTCCGTTACATATCCTGTCAGACGCGTGTTATAGCCCTTCCGGGTCCCCCGGATCTGTGGGCGGCGATCGCGAAAATCGGGTCCTCGGCATGGGCCGAGGGTCGGGTTCTAGGGTCGTTACAATCCTAATCATGCTGAAATTTTTGCATAATTAAACATTTATCATATTAGCATGTATTAATTATTAATACCTAACATAAAACAAGTTTATATAGCTACTGTCATCTTTTCAATACAGAAATTTAACCAGAAATCCATCACAGTTTAAGCATCATGCATACCAAATTTGCATTTTTCTGAGTTACACATATTTTCTGAAAATTCTAACAGTGATGATATCAACTGTAAAAATAGTCAAACTGATACAATTTTTTCATTATTCGAATTCATAATTTATTTCATACATGAATACTGACAGTACAAGCTTTATCACAATTTTCAGGGATTTAACTAGTTTCGCAAAAATTCTTAACTTTTATGCATTGAATAGACATGTTAACTATTTTTCAGTTCAGAAAATTTAATAAACTGTCCAGATATTATAAATTGCTCAAATTTTTATATCATGCATCAGATCTTATGAACAATGTACAGAAAATTTATGACACTTAATTTCTACACATAATTCATGAACGACATTTTCCAAGTTTAACATTCTATTGGTAACACATTCCAAAAATTCTAATAATTAGTGAAAATTTAAAAAATGCACAATAACTTATAGTACATCCGAACATATATATTACATATATGTAAAATTTACCGTATATCCTCATGCGGAAAAACTCGAAAACTAGTTCATATAAGGACAGACTTGCTCACTGTTGCAGTCTGAAGAACTCGACGGCAAGGGGTGGCCGTCTATAGGTTAACGGCATTAGATGATGCCGCCAACACATGATATTAGCGGCAAGGGATCTTGCCGTTAATATCCTATCTGCAGAACACAGACTGAAAGCCAATAAATCACTTGAAAGGGGGTTCCAGGACACGAGAAAAATCTGAGAAAATCCTGGGACATACTAGACACATGTAGGGTTAATGTCTATGGGGTACTTGCCTTCTGTAAAATCTACCAACGACGATTTAAGCCGGAGAAGCCCTCCTCGCCTGTGCCAAAGAGTCTCCAACTCCCTCCTTCTTCGGATCTTCTGTTGATCTTCACAGCACACCAGCGTGGGGAGTCGTTCCCGGATGCTCAAGGTCGACACCAGTTGATGTAGATCGCCAGACGAAGCCTCCCGAAGCTGGATCTTTCAGGTTCAAGTTAGGGTTTTGCTTAGATAAGATAGGTTTTTGACCCAAGAGCCAAAGGGATGGATCTGGCCGAAATTTGGATATTATAAAGGGTTGGGGGTCGGATCGGTTAAAGGGGCAGGTCTTAGAGCCGTTGGGAAAGGTTTCCTAAACAAGAGGCTCAATTTCCGGAGGCGTTTCCGGATCTGAAAACGTAACAGATCTGGGATTTTGGCGTCCATATCCATGGTCGCCTATCCAAAAATGGGCGTCCATCGATATTGCCGCCTACCCATGGTCAGCGTCAGCCGATGTGGACGCCGACTGGCCGACAAAACTCACTTTAATTATGCAGAATTTATGATACTACACACTTAAATATATATATATATATATATACATATATGTACTTGAATATACTATGTACATTTCAATAATACTAATTCATACAATTTATATCAATAAATACTTATACACAATAATCATACATCATAGTATACACTTATACACACATACATATACTTAACAAACAAGGTGAAAATCAAGGGCCTTACACTCTGGTACTAACACCACGCTGGCAAGAAAAGCGTCATAACCCTTGTTCACCATGCGCATCGCCTTCATGGCAGAGATGACCATCTTTCCCGCCCAGTTCCTTGGCAAGGGGTGAGAGAACTCATCCTCACCAGGAATGCGGAAAGCGATCCTCTTCCGACGGCAATCCACCAATGCATAGTGCTCCTCTAGCCAATCCAGACCAAGAATAGCATCATAGTCCTTCATCTTTAGCAAGAAGAAACACCCATCTAGGATTCTATCCTCAATGCACACAGGTAACGACGGAATGCACTTCCTAGTCGATATCGTACCTGCCGGGGTGTGCACAGACAAAGGGACCTCTAAATCCTCAGACTCTACGCCTGACTCTAGGGCTAACTACCTAGAGAACCTCTTGAAAATGAACGAGTGAGTAGCACCCGTATCAAACAAAACCCGAGCGTGCACACCTAAAAGCAAAACCGTACCTTCGGTGACATGCTCCGCCTGCTCGGCGTCCTCACGAGCTAAAGCAAACACTCGAGCTGGGGCTCGAGGCCTTTCTGGTCTTCCTGTAGCTGGCGCGGCTGCCGCTACTGCTGGGGCTGGCGCTCCACGCTGAGCTCCCTGTTGAAGTCTTGGGCAATCTTTGATCTTGTGGTCGCTGCTCCCGCACTTCAAGCATCTACCTGCTACCAACCAACACTCGGAACCACCGTGTGTCTTCCCACAGTGGGGACACTTTTTCTTCACACCAGGGGAACGTACAGAAGGTACCTGTGAACTGCCGACTACCACGGTTCGCTGCGGTGTCTGGTACACCGTTTTCTTCTTGTCTTGCCGTTGGAATGTCGCCGCTGGCCTCTTCTGCGAAGCTTTCTTTTCCTCCAGATATTGCTCCATCTCTCCCTCCTGCCTACACGCAGCACTGAGGGCCTCGTCCAACGTGCGGTGGTCAAACGCCACGAGTCTCGTCCGCAGTGATGGCTTGAGTCCCATCACGAACTTCTTGGTCTTCCTGCGCTCGTCTACTACGATATGTGGTGCATATTTAGAAAGTTCAGAAAATCTTGCCTCATATTCCAGCACGGTCATGGAGCCTTGAGCCAAAGATAGAAATTCATGCTCCATCCGATCTTGCACATGCTCAGGACGAACTTGGCCCGAAAGAGCCTCACAAACTCGTCCAAGAGACATCGATAGCTCCATCCTCGAACCGGGTACGCAACAATGAAGCCCACCAAACATCAACTCTTTCCTGCAGTACACCGTTCATAAGCACCGTCTAAACAAATTTAACTTAATAGAACATACAAGCATAAACTAAGGCATACATGTAGCATGTAGGTGGCTAACATAACCTTATCGTCATCTGCACACCTGATGGCTTGGAAGATCTTCTCTATCTCCCTCATCCCGCTTTCTGCCATTAACGGTCGCTCTCCCCCTTAAAAGAGGGTGGTAGCATCCTCTTGAATCTCTCCATGGTAGAAGGCCCACCATGGTCCTGAGCTGGTACTTGAGCCTGCTACAGTACACATCAAGCAATATACAATCAACATAATATCACATAAGCAATTAAAACAGACTATTAATCATTTTATTAGTCTAACCTGAGCCTCCAACTGTGCCTGGAGTGCTGCCTGGGTATGAGCCTGGGTCTGCATGGCCTGCACCAGACCTTGCATGAACACTCCATAATCCACAGGCGGCGGTGGGGGAAGTATAGGACTTGGTGGTGCCGGGGCCTGCTGCTCCGCCCGCTCGTCACGTCGCGGCTCGTCCTCACGGGCCGGCGCTCCACCACGCCTACCTCTCGAAGCCATGGCTTTAATAAAATTTCAGCCACCATTAGAGCTAGGTTACTAAGTTTTCTAACCATTTTCTTATCTATCTTTCATTCCTTATTAATCAATTCTACACATGTGGACATACTTAGCATGCAATGAAGATGATGACTTATGTATATTCATGTGCAATCTCAACCGGTCGCTCTGATACCAATCTCTGTGACGGCCCTCATTATACCGGTACGGTTATACCAACCCACGTCGGTATAGCGAGCGTTGCCACAGTGGGACATTTACCCAACGATACATTCAACTGAGATACACGTGAATATAGAACAGAGTAGCGGAAGTAAAAGAACTACTGTCTTCATTCATTCATCATCCACATTTAGCATACATGAAATTTCAATAACATTTAAGAACTTAAAAGTTCACATAATTTAAATTGCTGAAAATTTGATACACAATGTCCACACTTATACAATCCCTTTCCATCATAATGATAGTACAATGTTGCAATTACATACTATGAGAATCTCAAAATGTCACAAGAATTTCAGCAACGTTCTAATCTCTGCGCTCGGAGTCCGTCTCCACCGTCTCCTCCAACGGTGCCACGTCACCAACTACACCTGTACGCCGAAGCAAGTAGTGAGTCTAAAGACTCAGCAAGTAACACCACTCATACCATACACGTAGATGTCATAGTAGGCTTTACACACACAATTGCAAAAACTCAACATGTTTCATGCTTAACGTTTAAATGAATAACCAAACATGATAATTCTGTAAGTAAACACATGATGCATGCTTTCAGATTTCCTTATCAAGATAAATTCCCAACACATGTTCTCTAATCGTTCCTACTCATGAAGTTCTTCTTGCATTTTAACTAAAACATGAAGGCACTTAGCATGATTAGCCGACGTACATGAAACAAAACACACCTAGCATGGAATCTACACATTCTTGTGCATGTTCATGAACATTTTACATACTTTAAACTTGCTGGTTTTCTCATGATTTAGCATCCATAACCCTACACATGAGAGCTACAATGTTATTTAAAACACAACATGTGAACAACCAAACATGGAATTGTGTGTACGTACTTGTTAATTGTCCCTAGCATGGATTCTAGACATTTTACACATATCAACATGGTCCTATCATAATAAAGCAACTGATTTAACATGGTTTCAGATTTGTCACAACATGGATTACAATGTCCTATCCTCACATTTTGGTTGCACATTTTCTTTCCACACATTTCCAATTCACATAAGTTGCACTTTACACATACACATTACACATTGTTCACTTTCACATTAACACATGAACACATGCACATTTACACATTCACATTTACACTTTCACATTTAGTGCCGTGACACATAGTCCAAACCACCAAAGGACACAACACATCACATCACATAGATGCCATCTACATATTACAATGGCGACTCTTGGACTGCGCAGACTGGGTGAACAAGTCTCCACCCTAACCAGTGGTACTTGTCCACCTCCAGGATTTCCCCCTAATGCCCTTAGGGTCACTTACACATTGAACCTTCTCAGGGGGTCTTTTCCCTGATACAGTTCCACTGCCCTCTGCGGAAGCAGTGTCACATTTGGCACAAGTTACACATTACACATTTTTTTTTACTGATTTTTAACACATAGGTTCACACATATCATTCTCATTTCATTCACTTTCTCACTCACATTCACATTTCTCTGTTTTCCTAGCATGACACTACAGATTTCAAAATCTACATTCAGGTAAATATCACCGATCAGGTCGGATTACACTTAAATCGAATTGTTTCACATTGGCATGCATAAATTAACAATTTACATGGAAAATTCATATTGTATCATCTACTGGTCCAATGACTTGAAATTTTAAGCACAAGCAATTTTCGGTTTTAGAATCCCACATGCAAAATTTCAGATTTTTCTGAGCTAAAACAAAATTACAGAAAATCTAGCATTTCTTTCACATGCTATCCGCAATTTAATTTAACACGGAGTTACACACAAGCACAGTTTTAACCACTCACTGTCTGAACCCTAATAGGCATGGAACTACAGAATTAATTCCCAAATTATTGGACAATCCATTAATTTATGGAAGATTTATCATGACCTAGCATGATCTCTATTTTTTTTTCTAAACAAATTTTTGCAATAATTCACACAAGCATGGGAATAATCTCAGAAATCTAGAACAAGGAGTGAACCTCACATGCATAATCCTCACAAATTAGGGCATTCAGACGTGTCCTAAATCATGTAAACATGGTTTAACAAGATTAATACTCATCACGCATGTATCTTCATGAATTAATTGAGTCCTAACATTCATGATAATCCATCCACACACACCACATCCATCACTTCAACATTATACATACATATAAATGATTTACAGTATATCCTCATCGTGAAACATATCGAAAATAGTCGTATTGAAGGGTAGAACAGGTCACTGTTCTGTCTAGATGAACTTGGCGGCGGTCTCTGGCCGCTAATTCATGGTAAACGGCATAGTCGATGGACGCTAAGCATAATCATAGCGGCAAGGGACATTGCCGTCAATGCCAGGTCTGTGCAGAACACAGACCCGAGCTCCAAAGATGGGTTGAATTTGGGGGTCTAGGACACGAGGGAAATTATACAAAAATAGTAAAACCATCCTAGACACATATAGGGACGTTATGAATGGGGTACTTGCCTCTAGAAAAACTCCAAGGGATCTAAATGGGTCGGAGAAGCTCTCCTTGGGCAGTCCCAAGAAGCCTCCAAAAGAGCTCTCCTCCGGGTTCTAGGTCGATGCAGGTGCTGCAGCAGTGGTGGGGAAGCCTTCCTCGATGATCCAGCAAGCTCCTTGTTGCAGTAGGTGGCCGGATCAAGCTCCAGAAGCTCGGATTTTGGGTTCCAAAGTGGGGGTTTTCCTCAGTTCAGAAAGTAGGGTTTCTTCTCCTCTCTTGCAAAAGGGTAAAGAGAAGGGTTGGGGAACAATTTCGGGTTTAGATATATGGGAGAGGCTTCTCTCCCACGCACAGGGTGATAGGATGGCTCTCAGACCGTTGGGAGACAGCTCCCCAATGGGTGAGTTGCCTTGCCTCCGGAATTTCTGGCTCTGCAACGCATGCAGGTCAGGGAAGTTGGCGTCCATATCGTTGGACGCTGGGATTAGTGTTGGCGTCCATGGGGTTGACGCTGACACCACATAAACGGCTATGGGATTGACGCCAATCTGGCCTTCGGCCAGAAGTCTAAAACATGTAGAAACCCATGTACACCAGGCATATATACATGTAATACCTATGTAGTTTTCTGTACACACTACCATCAAGCAATACATACATTATTTATTATATACATACACACGTAAGTACACTAATTAATACATACGTAGATACATACATACGTACATATACGACACGAATTATTTACATGCAAAAATCCAGAAAAATTCGAGGGCCTTACAGTGAGTCTAAAAGACTCGATAAGTAATCCAAACACATTATACATACACACATCATGCGCACATTTTACTCTCAATTACGTCAATCAATACATGCAACATGGTTTGAACAATCTTTAAGAAAGCCTATCATGATACTTCTACCAATTTCATAACGCATGATACATGGTTTATGTCATTCCACAATAATATACCTACCGCATGCTTTCTATACATTTACCCACATGATAGCTAAATTTATATCTACGTTGCAACATGATAGCAATTGAGACATGGAATTTTACACATAAAGGAAGAGCGTTCCTAACATGGATTCTACATACCTTTCCACATGCATATCACATTTGTAAACATACTATGCTTGCTGTTTTGACATGAATCTAACTCCATCATATCATATTTCACAATTCTACATGCTATCACATTGGGTTCACATATTCACATATTCACATACACACTACGCATTTTTACTTATACACAATCACATATTCTCATTTAAATGCCATGACACATAGTCCAAACCACCACTAGAAGGACACATATAACACATTCACATAACACATAGACGCCACCTAGGCAACACAGTGACGAATCTTGGTACTGCGCAGACCGGGAGAAGTACTCTCAACCCTAACCAGTGGTACTTGTCCACCTCCAGGATTTCATCCTAATGCCCATAGGATATCAAACACATTGAACCTTCCCGTAGGGACTTTACCACGGTACGGTTCCACAGCCCTCTATGGAAGCAGTGTCACACACGACACAATTTACATATTTCTCAATTTAACACACACACAATTTCTCACTAATTAACACATCATTTCCATTTTCACATTCATGCACATGGTTCAATTTCCACTATCATGGTACTACTGTTCATAAAACTTAAACATTCAGGGATTTACACTAATCACGTTAAAACTATTTAATGAATCTATGATCATAATAAGCATGCTTTAATTAATCATTTCTTCATGAAATTAGCATAAATATCACTTACTGTTGCCTAATCAACATAAAATTTTAACCACGGGCTGTTACATGTTGTATATCATACATACAAATTTTCACATTTTTCTGAGCTATGCAGAATTTACAGAAAATAGAACAACTATTTGCATATTACCGATAAATCAGTTCATCCTTGATTCACATCATGAAGGTCAGAATTAGCAGTTTATAGCCCTGTGTCTAATAGTCATATCATCACAGAATTTTTCCCGGAATTTAACAAGCATCATATGATTTATTGGAAATTTAAAACAACCTACTCATGCTCCCTATTTTTAAATCCAGAAATTTTAACTAATTACATAGACATGGGAAAATTCCCAATTTTCATGACATGAATTGACACTCATCCACATTGTCTAAAATTTTTATGGCATTTAAATTCCACATGGATTGTGTAAGCATGGGTCTACCATGTTCAAAACCTGTTTAACATGCATTTCAAACAAATTCAATAATTAATACCATTAACGAAAATTCACAGAAATTTCACAACACCATCCACTATCTAAATTACATAGCATATACAATTTACAGTATATCCTCATGCATAGAAATCCGAAAAATAGTCATATAAGGAAGAACAGTTCACTGTTCTTTCCTGAAGAACTAAACGGTAAGGGTCTGGCTGTTCAAACAGGTTAACGGCAGTATCGGCTGCCGCCAACTTAGGATATTAACGGCAGGAGATCTTGCTGTTAAGTTACTGTCTGTGTAAAACATAGACTGAACGCCATGAACTTGGTGAAATTGGGGTTCCAGGACTCGAATAAAATTCCAGAAAAATGCCTAAGACCTACTAGACATATGTATGAACAATGGGGATGGGTTACTTGCCTCTGGTAAAATCAACAAGGGGATTAAAAGGTCGGGGAAGCTCTCCTCGGCCAGTACCAAGAAGCCTCTGAAACCTCCCAGCTCCAGGCTCTGTGGTGAGTCTCGCTGCACATCGGAGTCGGGGAAGTGTTCCCTGATGTCCAAAGAGTCCTCCAGTCGAGGTAGATCACCAGAAGACGCCTCCAGTCGTCAGATCAAAGGCCACAAACTTTGGGTTTTCTCACAGCTCTAGGGTTTCTTTGCCAAAGAGACAAACAGATCTCCTTAAGTCTCAAGAGGCTATTTTTATAAGCTAGGCCTTGGGGGTTTGCGTAGATGGGATGGGAGAGCCATTGGAGTCAGCTCCCTAATCAGAGAGCAAGGCAAATCACAGGATTTCTAGATCTGCTGCGCACAAAATTTTAGAGAAATAAACGTCCACATACATGGCCGTCTACAAATTTTTGGCGTCCATCGATATGGACGTCTACTACACATGAATGTCCATTCCTGTTGCCGTCAATCGCCCTTCGGCCAGGTCATGAAATTATGTAGAAAAGCATATTTACTCTATGTATATACATGCAATTTATGAAGTATAATGTAACTACTATCTACCTAATGCCAATGAACAACATTTACGAACTAAACATACACAAACATACATAGGTACACCAAGATAATATGTACATAAATATCTACATGTTTATACATGATACTATACAAAAGCATGAATCCACACACGACAAAATAAAAGGACAAAAATTTCGAGGGCCTTACATCGTCGACCATGTGGGAATCCATTGATAGAGAAGACTTACGGAGGCCTTGAACAAGGATTCACTAGTCCGGCAGAAGGAATATCCGACGGAGAGTTCGTCCAAGTCAAGAGAGAGTGTATATTTAGAAACAAGTGCTCGACGTTCTAGAGGAATTCTAGAACAGTGGAGCATTGATAACGGTATTCCCAAAACATCGCGAGAATCGTAGACAAGTTCATTTAAAATAGGACAATTAATATACATTATTGAAATAATTATCAGATACATTATGAAATATTTTCATGCCAAATTAAGCCATATTGGATGGTTTGAGTGTGTGCATATGTCAAGAGAATCATGCAGATGAAATATCGAGTGAAAGACTTTTTAATTTACTAAGTACATGTCCATGATTAACAATTTTATTTACTAAGTTTAAGACAGTTAACAAGGTAAAGGGTTACTGCAGAAAGTCAGATCTTGTAACGCCCCGAAAATTTTAATTGTTAGGAAATGTGAATAAAGTGGCTATTACATATTATTATTATTGTTAGAATTAAATAATTAGAATTTGGGATTAATTATTGCTAATAAACATTACCCCAGTGTCGTACGTAGAGGTGTGCGCTTCCACAGGGCGACACAAGTAAACTATAACGAAATAAAAATCCGAGAACACCATAATTTTCAGAAAAATGTGGAGATATTAAAAATATAAATATCCAGATTTATTGACGTGTGGACTTCGAGGTTAAGAAGACACGGCTATTTTCTGGGTGATTTTTCACCTCGTGTGAAATAAAATCTAAAAATTAAATAAAAATCACCTTAATTTGTAAAACTATCACAATAGCTTATGGATGAAATTTTAAGACAAATGGATATCATTTGAACATGTTTACAGAAGGATCTTTAAACCTGCCAAAATATGGGCCATTTACGGTAAGGATTTTTAGGATTATTCCTTGCTTACGCAACATGGGTTACGTAAGCCCATGTCACCAGCAGCTCAACACCTTACACGTTGGGGGCTTATGTGTATGTGTTGGATGGGTTGCATGAAACATGTGTTATAGTAAAAAACCAATCGGTTTTACTGTTAGACCTATACGTGAGAAGTGTCACCGTGCATGGGCAAGCGGCTGGGTTTTAAAAGCACCCCATCACCCTTCAAACGCACCCATCCTTTGCTCTTGTTGCTGCTTTGCCCAGAAAACAATCTACTGCCATAGTAAATCACACCCTTGCATGGGTGACTGGTTGTTGTGTTGCTGCTACCATTGCCTTGAGAGGACTGTTGCTATTGGAGTTGCTACATCCTTTGCTCATACAAGAAGAGCTACAAATGTAGCTGCCCGGACTGCAAGGACTGCACTCCCAGTACCATTTCTCCTCTCTTCCATCAACTGTGGGCCATCAAGGTGGAAGATGCTCATACCCTGAACAGGCTATATAGAACTTACTGTTAGGTGTACAAACTCTCAAGTTCTTGCTTGATTTCCGTAAGTACCTCTAGAAGCTTGTGTGCATCATGTGTGGTGTAGAATTCTCTTCCTTTCTCACTCTTTTCTAATTCCTTGACTCCTACCGTTGTTAAAGAGGTCATGATCATCCACTTACTTGCTTTAAACTTGTGAATTCTCTTTTGAAACAGTGTATCCATCCCTTATAATCATGTTTTAATTGTGTGTTTGTAGGATTCACTTCCTATCCCTTCTTCCTCCTACTTCTCCACTTGAATCAATATTTTGAGGTAATCTTTACCATGTGTATGCTATTCTCCAGATTCGGAAAGTAGTTTCGTGATAAGAATTGAACCTTTCATCTTGTTTAAATTAGTGTTTGGTCATGAAGGACCCTATATCACTTCTATTCCATCATAACTCATTTAAATCTGAAATCATGTTGATCTACTGTGTAGTGTAGATAGAGCTATGACAGTTCTTCTACCTTCTTAGAATCAAATTATTGAGAGACCATGAATGTCTGAAATGAGTTTTCTTTGATAAGTGAATGATGGAAGAGGAAAAGAAAAATTTTAGGAGAATTACTCTTCCAGTAAATTCCCCTTGAGTTTGTTGTCATTTTGGTCATACATGTGTACCATGTTTCATGCCCTTTCTTTCATTTTCTTGTCATGTTAGCTTGATTCTTAAAGCTGGGATCATGCTTGGATAAAGTCTTAATCATGTTAGGAATTATAGAGAAGCTTGGTAGCAAAATTTTTAGTTGATCTTAAACACTTTTTGAAAGTCCACACAGGACCTATCGATAGTCCTGCCTCTTGCTGTCGACAGGGCCCTGTTTCATGAACTCAGAAATTCTACCTGTGTGGGCTGTCGACAGCCCCATTCCTGGCTGTCGACAGACACCAACAGAACTCCAGTTCTGCTTCTGGAAAACATCACCTGTCGACAGCAAACTTCTGGCTGTCGACAGGAACGCGAGGGCCATGTTTCAACACCTATCTTGTTCCATTCCTTGCTGAAAATCTTACTCAATTGTTCCAACTAATAAGCCCACCTATATCTTGTGGTTTTTACCACCTAAACACCTACTAAAACCAATCATGTTATCTTTCTCTTTACCATGAATTATCCCTTCAAAAGTTCCAGTCACAATTGATCTTGTGAGATCATCAATTTATGTCATCATGAAGGAACAGAGTTCCTAAGTTCTTGTGTGTGAACCGTGAGTGAATTCCTGTGTACCCTTGATTCGTTACAAGGATAAATGTGTTATGATGACGAGTTGTGAGTCTTTGGACTCGTTTGAGAAATATGCCTGGCAAATAAAGGGTTGGTTCAGTCCTGGAGGGAGCACCCGAATTCGTCAGTGGCCGCGTGGGGGCGATGAGAATTTGTGGATGTTGGCATGCATCAGTTTGTGTTTGATTAGTCATCATATCATGCTTGTGTGTGTGAAAATGTGTCTGACTCTGAATTCAAGTATCATCCTGAGTTATTGATTTTTCTTCTAAACTATTCTTGTTCAATACGTGATATCAATATGGCTCATTTGTCCAATTTCTTGAACACTCAGTACTAGCTATACATGATCTTTTCTTGATATTATACATTTGAATCCTATCTATTTTCAAGCAATTGAATCATACTGGGCTAGTTAGCTCATCAAATCTAACTTTTTCAGGTAATCTACAGTTCTACAAGGCGGGACTTCTGGATTTATGTATAGAGAGACCAACCTTGACGGCATTTTATTTTTACGATTGTAAATCAAGAACCATGTAACACCTATGGAATGGTGAATAATAAGTTTTATTTAGTGAAGCCTCTGAGCAAATTTACTGTTCAATTAGTTCAATTGTACTCTTGATTTCTCATTTGCTCACGTTCCGACATTTATAGATATATTAAATGACGGGACGTAACAAATCTTGCAGAGATAGGGGGTTTCATGCAAAAATCCTAGATCGCGATGTACCCTTGTAAGGGTCGCGATGGGGTCAGAATAGATCGCGACAGGGGTTTACACAGAACGCGACAGGTCGGTCAGTGCAGGCCGACAGAACGCGACGCCAGCGCCTGTTGCGTTTAGAACATGACGGTTGGCTCTGTCGCGATCTACCTGAGAATGCGGCCTATCAGGCCATCGTGTTCTCAGGTTCTGTGCCTGAGTCTGAGCAGGAAAAGTACAGCTCCTTGGATTGCGGTCCGAGTGGCCTTGTTTTGACACAGCGACATTCAAAAAATCATAACTAAATGTATAGAGGATGAAAAATCACGAAACCACTTTCAAACTGACCTAGATATGCGGGAGTACTTGCAGTAAATAGGAATTCAAAAACAAACATGGTTTCGGCATGGTTCAACAAGTGTATTCATGAAGAACATAGAACAATGTACAGTTGAGATGAAAGATTTAATTCGAGCAACATGGTGGATGAAAATTAGGGCTTTTAGGGGAAAAAGATGCCTAACATGCATCAGTTCTTCTAATAAAAATCTCATGGCATGGGGACAAGTAAGCATGAAGATATAAATTTCTCAAGAGTGTTCGGGGTCATGGGGTTTGTAGAACTTCGAAAATCAAGAACAAAAGATATGCTTGATGGGAAATTACGAAACCAGAGGGCTTTTGTCCCTGATGGTTGGAACTACCTACAGACAAAATTATATGATTTATGCTTGTAAGAATGCCTATATTTAGTCATTTTCCTTCTCTAGGGCTAGAACTTGAAGAACGGGGGTTGAGAGCTTGAGCAGCCTTCTCCCCATGAATTCTCCTCCTCCATTACCTCTCCTCTTGGTCCAGCAACTCTTGGCAATGAGCTAGGGCCGGCCATGGGGGTTTAGGAGAGTATTTATATCTCTTATATTTCTAATTCCTAGTAGGACTCTAATTTCTATTAATTTCGGATTTCCTATTTCTCTCACCCTTTCCAAGCTTGAGAACTTCTAATTGGGTTAGGAAGGGATCTAAATTCGTGGCCTAGCAACTAGGGTAGGTTTAGGAATCCAAATCCAACCCAACTTCCTATTTAATGCATTAAATACCTCTTTTCTATTTTAGTAATAATTAAGTTACAAATTTAAGATATTTTCCTTTTATTCCCCTTTTAAAAATCCCTATTTTGGCCCACTAATTTCCAATGGGTCCATTTAACAAAGCCCATTACTTCTTTTCATTTAATGGGTTTTATTAAATTCTCTTTTATTTAATTTTCTAATTACTATTATTTTTATTTTTATTAAATTTTTATTTTTTGAAAAAATCAGGTTGCTATATCTTCCCCCTCTTAAAAAGAATTTGGTCCCCAAATTTATATGATCATCCAGCAGAGAATGTCTTACCGAAAACATCGGGGTGGTTCCATCTGATTATTCCTTCCGGTTCCCATGTGGCTTCTCGTGGCGAATGATGTGTGTAGGATCATATACATATTTCCTGAGCATTGAGACATGGACACATTGTGTACACATGCAAATCCGGTGGCAACGCCAGTCGGTACGCAACTTCACCAACGCTTTCGAGTACTTCAAAAGGACCGATGAATCTGGGACTGAGCTTCCCTTTCACACCAAATCTTTGGATGCCACGAGTAGGTGACACCTTTAAGAATACATGATCACCGACTCGGAATTCTAAGTCTCGCCTTCTTTTGTCGGCATAGCTTTTTTGTCTAGACTGAGCGGTCTTAAGCCGGTCTCTAATCACCTGAATGTCCTGAGTTGTATTTTGCACAATGTCTGGGCCTAGCCATTGTTGTTCTCCCACCTCATTCCAGCATTCAGGAGATCTACAATTTCTTCCATAGAGTGCTTCGAACAGTGCCATCTTAATACTCACCTAGTAACTGTTGTTATAGGCGAACTCAATAAGGGATAGGTGCTTGTTGCAATATCCTTGGAAGTCTATAGTGCAAGCTCTCAACATATCTTCCACTATTTGGTTGGTTCTTTAAGTTTGCCAATCAGTTTGTGGAGAAAGGCGGTACTAAAATTGAGCTTAGTACCAAGCACACCTTGCAGTCCCTTCCAGAAGTGAGACATAAACCTCAGATCTCGATCTGAGACAATAGATGATGGAACTCCGTGCAGTCTCACTATCTTCTTGACATATAAGGCAGCTAGTACCTCTACTGACCACTTACTCTTTATAGGCATAAAGTTGGCGGATTTGGTTAGTCGGTCCACGGTGACCCATATGGCGTCGAGTCCACCACGAGTCTTCGGTAAACCCATGATGAAGTCCATGCCAATGCTTTCCAATTTCCATTCCGGAATATCTAGCGGTCTGAGTACACCAGCATGGCGCAGGTGTTCTGCTTTTACTTGTTGACAAGTAAGGCAGTGTGCGGCATGTTCAGCTACCTCTCTCTTCATGTTCGGCCACCGAAACATTCTTTTCATGTCTTGATACATTTTGGTACCTCCCAGATGAATTGTATACCTTGTCTTGTGAGCTTCATCCATTAGCTTCCTCTTTAGTTCTTCTTTTTTTTTTGGTAAGTAATAATTTCATAAATGAAAAGAGGATAGTATACAGGACCCTGTGACCATAAGAATGGTACACAGGAAGTGGACTCCTAATGAAGGACAGGAGAGTGTACCCCACCTCAAAGAGGTAGAATATTCTCACTCCACCGTACACAGCATTAGGATCACTAATGAAAGCAATTCATGACCACACAAGTTGTGGACTATGAATAAAAAAGTAGAGATGGCGAAACACTGCAAGAGGAACCCAACTATGTAGAGATGTTGAATCGTCTAAAGATGTCCTTCTCCCTTCCTGCTTTTGAGTCACTTCGGTAGTCTTCCATACAGATTTTGATATCTTGAAGAATAGAGATGAGAACCTGCATTTTGCTGCGGCTTATGGTATCAAAACCTCTGCAACATCTTTCCCTCCATATCCACCAAACCGTAGTCTTCAAAGCAAGTTGAGCAAGAGATTGGATTGCATTGTGGGTGGAAAAATTGTTGTGAAGCTTGTCCAACTCATTATTCAATCCATTCGCAGCAGTTCTTCTGATTTGAAATCTGCTAAGAATCTCCTTCCAAATCCAATGACTATAAGAACATGTAAAGAAAAGATGCCTATTGCTTTCTTCATGGACTCTGCTTAAAACACATTGGTTAGCTAAATGATAGCCTCTCCCTTGCAGAAGGTCTTGAGTTGGAAGTTTGTCCAATGTAGCTTGCCAAGTACAAAGTTTGAACTTATGATCACCAGGGGTCCCCCAAATCCACTTATAATGACGAAGATTTTCATACTTGAATCTGATCTCGTTCCAGGCTGACTGGATGGAGAATTTGCTGTTATTATGGTTCCAAATAATTCTGTCATTGTGATCATGATGGAGGCTAATATTTCGGATGGTAGGCCAAAGATGAAGCATTTGGAAAGAAGTAGCAAGAGGCAGGCGCCATTCTCTATTCATGATAAAGTGAGATATATTTGCATTTTTTGAAGCCCCCAGGTCTTGACGGACTCTATCCCCATGCATCTCAAAAATACTTTTACCAGCTAACCAAGGGTCAAACCACATACTAACCGAATTACCACTGGCAATATGATAGGTGATTTGAGTCTTCATCCAATCTTGTTCTTGAAGGACAGCTTTCCAAGCACTAGAGTAATTCGCCTTCCATTTGATACACCAGATGTTGTCCTTAGACAGATATTTAGAATGAATCCAATCAACCCACAAGGAAGGTTTCCTCCTGCAATATCTCCCACAAAAGCTTAGCTGAAGCCGCTCTATTCCAATCAAGAAGCTTTTTCACCCTAAGACCCCCTTCTCTTTTCGGTCTACATATGTCTTCCCATTTTACCATGTGCAAGGTTTTCCTATCAGAACACCCTTTCCAAAAGAAATTCCGAATAAGATGCTCAATGTGGTGAATCAAACCCTTTGGAAGAGAAAAAGCTAATGACCAATATATAGAATAGGAATTTAGCACTGATTGAATAAGTTGTAACCTTCCAGCTTTGGAGAGCACTTTGTTCTTCCAAGAACTCAGTCTTCTGTTGATTTTCTCAAGAAGAGGGACACAATGAACTTTCTTGATAGATGTGGAGATAAGAGGTAAACCGAGATAAGTAACAGGTAGGGAACCTTCCCCAACATCCATAACTTTAAGAAACAACTCCTTGTGTCTAACTTTACCACCAATGAACAATTTGCTCTTGTTATGGTTAAGCTTCAGCCCCGAATATGCAGAGAAGACTTGCAACACAATCTTTATTCTTTCTGCAGTGTTAATGTCATCCTTGAAAAAAATAAGCAGGTCATCCTCAAAAACTATATGTGAGATCTTAACATTGGCTGCCGAAGGAACCTTGATATCACCATGGAGAGCCTCACGATCCATCAGGTTAGTGAAACCTTGCATAGCAATGGTAAATAAATATGGGGATAGAGGATCACCTTGTCTAACGCCATTGGTAGAGTGGAAGAATCTGGCTGGAGAACCATTAAAGAGAATGGAGAAAGTGGTGTTTTCAATGCAGTTCCTAATCCAATTAATAAACATCTCCGGGAATCCCATCTTAACCATCATAAGGTAAATAAAGTTCCTATTAAGAGAGTCAAATGCCTTCTTCAAGTCTGCCTTGAAACAAAGCAGATTTCCTTTACTTTTAGAATGCAAATCACGGACAATATCATTGGCAAGCAATATATTCTCTTGTATGGATCTACCCTTAATGAAAGCCGCCTGATTGCAACTGTCGAGCTTGGGAAGAACTACCTGCAACCAATTAGCTAGGATCTTTGATATGATCTTATAAAGAAAGTTACATAAAGAGATTGGCCGGTATTGATCAAAGGAGTCCACTCCATCAGATTTGGGAATGAGAGCAATGAAGGTACAATTGATCTGCTTAAGGACCCTTGAAGTTCTGAAGTAGTGCTGCACAACATCTACCACATGACCACCCACAATCTCCCAAGTATACTGATAGAACTCTGCAGGGAAACCATCTGGACCCGGGCTTTTGCCTTTAGGGGATTGGAAAACCACATCTTTAATCTCACTTTCCGTGACAACTTGACAAAGCTTCTGGATGTCCTCCTCCCCCAGAGTATGCAGGTTACTAATTTCATGTATGGCACACTGGCTTGTATTCTGGTTAAGAAGAGATTTGAAAAAATTCACAGAGTGCTCTTTCACCCTCTCAATGTCTTTGACCATGTTACCTTGAGAGTCCATGCAAGTCTTGATGGTATTGGTGGCTTTCCTAGCTTTAAAGGAAGCATGGAAGAACTTAGAGTTAGAGTCTCCCAGAGTAAGCCATTGCTGTCTGGATTTTTGTTTATAGAAAGATTCTTCATTTTCCATGGCTTGGTAGTACTTATGTTCGTTGAACACCAGCAAGATGATCTCTCAAATTCTTCACTTTGTCATTTACATTCCCAAATTCTTCTTTATTCCATTTTTTCAAGGCATTCTTCATTGTAGGGAATGCATGTCCTCCCTTGGAACACTAGTCTTCCATCCTCAGTCATAGCAAAGTTCGGTCTTTCGGCTAAGGTTTCCTTGATGCGAACTAAGAATGGATCATTATCTTGTTGAACTTTAATCTCTTCCAGCAAGTCAGATTGAATCTTGATATTGGCAACCAAGACTCGATCATCCTTTTGTTCGATAGTTAAGTCTAACCTTGCGAATTGTTCTAGTAGTTGAATCTCGCCAAGGACTAGACTTGAAACAGATGCCATTGGCTTCCTACTCAGAGCATCAGCCACGACATTACCCTTGCTTGGATGGTATTGGATGTTGAAGTCAAAATCCTTCAGGTACTCTAGCCATCTTCTCTGTCTCATGTTGAGTTCCTTCTAGAAAATAAGTACTTCAGGCTTTTATGGTCTCAGTAGACAGTGAAATTTTTTCATATATAATAATATAATGTCTCAAGATCTTCAGGCAAAGACCATGGCAGCCAACTCAAGATCATGCATAGGGTTTTGACTTCATGAGTCTTCAGTTGTCGGGAAGAGTAGGCGATGACTTTCTCCTTTTGCATCAATACACACCCTAGCCCATCCTTGAGGCATCGTTGTAGACAAAGAACCTTCTCCTCTATTGGCAGAGCGAGAACAGGTGCTGAGGTAAGACAATCTTTAAGAGTTTGGAACTTTTCTCACACTCTTACTCCAGGAGTATGGATTCTCCTAACGTGTCAGTCAGTAGAGGAACGACGGTTTGGAGAAGTCCTTGATGAACTACCTATAGTATCCACCAGTCCCTAGGAGCTTCTGATTTCTGTGACGTTGGTTGGTCCCACCAATTGAGTACAGCTTCGACTTGGTAGATCGCTAAGATGTTGTCCTTTGGATGCTGGCCCAAGGAAGGACACTTCTTCGAGCCAGAATTACACTTGCTCAATTTATGCGTACAGTTTGTTGTCTCACAGAAACTTGTAGTGCAATCTTCAAGGGTTCTTCATGCTCTTCTTTGGTCTTTAAATCTATGAGGATACATTGATAAAGACGCCGATTCCGACGTACCAGCACCGGGCTCTGATACCACTGGTTGGGTTTCGAACAGAGCGCAGCGGAAACGCGAATCCCTCAGGTAGATATCGTTGCCGGCCGTCGGAATCGAACTAAAACGGAAAACCACGCACAGGCAGATCTCATCTTTACCTTTGCGGGGTTGCGTAACTCCCGAATCCGGGGAGGAGGTGGCGCAGGAGGCGCCGGTGCTTCAAGCCGTTCAAGTGTCCGGCCTCTAGACGTATCCACGCGAGCTCCGGACGCAGACGGGATCTCCTCGTTCTCCACGCGTCTCCCGGATCTCAGCTCCACCATGTGCCGAAAGAGAGAGAGAGGGTGGGGGCGCCCTGGGAGAGAGAGAGGAGGGGGGCGGCCAGGGTTAAGCCTGGAGCTTGGCCCAGGTTTAACTCTCAGCGTATATTTATAGACACCGCGGTTTTTCACAAAAACCCAGTCATTGTCTATAAAGAACACCTTGCCCAGTCTGCTCGGAACTCTTATGCGTGTGACCCTCTAGGCCCAACTGCTAGTCCAGTTTTCAGCCCATTAAGCTCAATAACTCTTTATTGACTTATGGTAATTAATTAACATCTCATATTAATTAATCACAATCAATTATCGTCTCACGATAATTGACCGGGCTTCCAATCAAGTTGGGTGCCAAGCAACACCACTTGATCCTGGAAAGCATTGGGGTTCAGCAACCCATTCAAGGAACCTTTTGTATCATCAGTTACCACGTGACTATAATCCTTCGCTCGTACAATGCTCCCGAGTGCACTTAGGGTATGGTCAACTGTCAAACCCTAAATTGCACTCACTCGGTTTAGATGCCGCATAACTATATCAGAAAACTCCTTTTCTGATAAGTAGTCTTGCCCTGGCCAGGGACTATCAGGCATCCTTCCGTAGAGCATTCACTCTCCTATTACCGAGAGCGAGCGATCCCATATTGACCACACAATCACCTTCGAAGGTATTCCGCTAGATCCGATCACTTAACTGATTAAGACCTCATGGCTAGAGATCTATAAGTCAAGGTCAAAACCCAGAAGTCCACCAACAAGGTGTCCTTGGTGTCTCAGGTCTAAGGACCAATCACGCCACTGTGACAATGAATCTAGCTGGTTGACAGTTAGGTAACATTACCATCCAGCGATTCATAACGGATCAGTTCAGTGAACTCATTCTCCAATGAGCACCTACAGATTCACCTTAGTGTCTCCACACAAGTGACTATGAGACCAGTCACCCTCATCATATGAGCAGGTGCAACCTGTACTAGTCTAACCGGATATCCGATGTCCTTCTCGGATATCCTCCGACTAGGAACAATTAAGAATATACGTTTAAAGGATATTAATCTCATTGTTATGATCTCATCATAATTAATATCCATTGCGCATATTCATGGACTTCATAATGAAACGTTAAACGAATTACACATAATGAATATAAAAGCCTATATTATTATCAAAGAACAAGATTGTACAAGTTATGATTGGCTTGAGGACATCCATAACTAACAATCTCCCACTTGGACTAAAGCCAATCACCTTTATGTCTTAAACCCATAGACTCTAGGTGGCGCTCAAACACAATTTGAGACAGAGGCTTCGTCAATGGATCTGCAATGTTGTCGACTGAAGGAACTCTTTCCACCAGTACATCTCCTCTAGTGATAATCTCCCTGATCAGGTGAAATCGCCTCAGAATGTGCTTCGACTTCTGATGAGACCGCGGCTCTTTCGCTTGCGCAATGGCCCCATTGTTGTCACACAGCAATGGGATCGGATCAGAGTCACCTGGTACCACACCAAGGTCGGTGATGAACTTCTTCATCCACACTGCCTCCTTGGCGGCTTCAGCTGCAGCAATGTACTCAGCTTCTGTCGTCGAGTCTGCAGTGGTTTCCTGCTTGGAACTCTTCCAGCTCACTGCACCCCCGTTCAAAGTGAACACAAATCCAGATGTAGACTTGCTATCATCTGGATCCGACTGGAAACTCGAGTCAGTATATGCCCGGAGTTTCAAGTCCCCTCCTCCATAGACCAGAATATATCCTTAGTCCTTCTCAAGTACTTAAGGATACATTTCACAGCCATCCAGTGTGTTTCACCTGGATTTGCCTGATATCTGCTCGTAACACTTAGAGCAAATGCCACATCAGGCCTTGTACATATCATGGCATACATGATAGACCCTATAGCCGAGGCATAGGGGACTCTATCCATGGCTGCCCTCTCTTCAGGAGTCTTAGGAGACTGCTCCTTAGAGAGAATAATCCCATGTCTCATAGGTATGAGACCTCTCTTGGAATTTTCCATGCCAAACCTTTTGACAATGGTATCTATGTACATGGATTGGGTCAAGCCAAGCATCCTCTTAGATCTATCTCTATAGATACGTATTCCCAATACGTAGGATGCTTCTCCCAAATCCTTCATGGAGAAGTTCTTTGACAGCCAAACCTTTACTGATGATAACATCCCTACATCATTCCCATGAGTAATATGACATCAACGTAAAGTACGAGAAAAGTGATAGCACTCCCACTGACTTTCTTATACACACATGGTTCATCTTCATTCTTAATGAAGTCATAAGATTTGATAGCCTCATCAAACCTTATGTTCCAACTACGAGAAGCTTGCTTCAATCCATAGATGGATCTTTGAAGCTTGCATACTTTATCTGGACACTCTTTGGATGTAAAACCCTCAGGTTGTATCATATACACTTCCTCTCAATGTTTCCATTAAGGAAAGCGGTTTTCACATCCATCTGCCAGATCTCGTAATCAAAGTATGCAGCAATGGCAAGAAGAATTCTGATCGACTTTATCATGGCAACTGGTGAGAAAGTTTCGTCATAGTCAATTCCTTGCCTTTGACGATACCCCTTTGCCACCAACCTTGCCTTATAAGTGTCGATCTGTCCATCTGCACCGATCTTTCTCTTAAAGATCCACTTGCACCCAATAGGTACAATACCTTCGGGCAAGTCTACCAAGTTCCAAACTTGGTTGGTGTACATGGACTGCATCTCAGAATTCATGGCATCTCGCCATTTCCCTGACTGAGGACAATCAACAGCCTCTTGGTAGGTCTTTGGATCATCATCCTCATCATAAGACATGCCTTCACTGATATGTCCAACATATCTTTCAGGCTGTCTAGGTACTCTACCAGACCTACGCTGAATGTGTGTATATCCTGAACAGGTTCCGGAACCGATGTCTCACCCAGTGGACTTTGCACAATTTGTGGATCTAGAACCTCTTCTAGATCTACTTTACTCCCACTGTCCTCTTGGGTAAGGTACTCCTCTTCCAAGAAGACAGCTCTCCTGGCGACAAACACTCTTTGTTCACCAGGATGGTAAAAGTAGTACCCAAACGTTTCTTTTGGGTATCCAACAACCTGCACTTATCGGTTCTGGATTCCAGTTTATCTGGGTCATGTCTCCTCACGTGGGCAGGACAGCCCCAGATTTTAACATGTTTAAAATCAGGCTTTCTACCCTTCCATATCTCATATGGAGTGGAAGACACAGATTTACTTGGAACCCTGTTCAGCAGATATGCCGCTGACTCTAGCGCATATCCCCATAAGGAAACTGGTAACTGTGAACGGCTCATCATGGATCGCACCATGTCCAACAAGGTACGATTTCTCCTTTCCGATACACCATTCATCTGTGGTGTATAGGGAGGAGTCCATTGAGAAGGATACCATTGTCCTTTAAGAATTGTGTGAACTCTGTACTTAAGTATTCACCTCCTCGGTCTGACCGTAGGATTTTAATACTCTTTCCAGTTTGCTTCTCAACTTCATTCTTAAATTCTTGGAATTTCCCAAAGGCTTCAGATTTGTACTTCATTAAGTAAACAAATCCGTACCTTGAGTGATCATCCGTGAATGTAATGAAGTATGAGTAGCCACCCTTGGCTTGGGTAGACATTGGACCACATACATCCGAATGTATTAGTTCCAATATGTCCTTGGCCCTATCTCCATGTCCACTAAATGGAGATTTGGTCAACTTACCCATTAAACAGGATTCGCAAGTTGCATATGATTCATAATCAAATGGATCCAAGTATCCATTCTTATGCAACTTTTGAAGCCTATTCTCACCAATGTGACCAAGCCTACAATGCCACAAGTAGGCAGTGTTCACACTATTCTTACTTCTCTTAGGAGAAACATCAACGTGGAGATTATCATAAGAAACATCAAGTAGATACAAACCATTCACCAAACTTGCTAAAGCAACTAGTTTATTTCTCAAATAAACTGAACTATTGTTCTCAATGGTAAACTTGTATCCAATTCTGTCTAAACAAGAACAGAAATAATGTTCTTAATGATACTAGGCACATAGTAGCAATCATCTAATAAAAGCAAATCTCCAGAAGGTAACTTGAGCTTCACTGTCCCCACAGTGTGTGCACCAACACTTGTGCCGTTTCCAAGCCTCAAGTTCACCTCGCCCTTGCTCAGCTTCCTTCTACTTGTCAGCACCTGCACATCATTGCAGATATGAGAAGCACATCCAGTGTCTAAAACCCAAGATGTAGAATCTCTAATAGACAAGTGAAGATCTATCATATAGATACCTGAAGCTTCGCCAAGCTTCTGCTTCTCCTGAGCCTTCATTGCAAGGTAATCCTTGCAATTTCTTTTCCAGTGCCCTTTCTTCTTGCAGTGGAAGCACTCGCCCTTTTCTTCTCCTTTGCCTGTGTCCTTCTTTTGTTTCTGCTTAGACTGCTTCTTAGCATTGCCTTTCTTAAAGGCTTGCCCTGCTCTCCTCTTCTTGTTGGACTTTCCAACCATGAGAACAGTGGGCTTTTCCTTCTTAAGGTTGCCCTCAGCAGTCTTTAGCATGTTGAGCATCTCAGCTAAACTCACCTCAATCTTGTTCATTGTGAAGTTCACAATAAACTGGGAATATGAATCTGGAAGTGACTGGAGAATGAGGTCCGTGCTTAGTTCCTTGTCAAGAGGAAAACCAACCCCTCGAGCCTCTCAATCCACTCTATCATCTTCAGCACATGAGTCTGTACTGAAGACCCCTCTGCCATGCGAGCTCTGAACAGGGCCTTGGATATCTCATATCTCTCCACCCTGCTCTGCTCTTCAAAGAGCTCTTGCAAGTGCTGCATGATGGATCTAGCATCCATGTTCTCATGCTGCCTTTGCAACTCATTGCTCATTGAGGCAAGCATGTAGCATTGGGCCAGAGTGGAATCCTCCTTCCACTTCGCAAACTCAAGCGTTTCCCCTTCAGGTGCATCAAGGGGTGGTTCAGCTGGGATCTCCCCTTCCAGGACATAGGCAATGCGCTCAGACCTGAGGACAATCTTCAGGTTTCTGAGCCAATCCGAGTAGTTCGGGCCTGTCAATCTGTTGGCATCCAGTATGCCACGGAGTGGGTTACCTGACGACATTTTTGCCTATAAAGGAAATGTAAAGACAATTAGCAGATGTTCATAATAATAATTAAATCTAGATTAGGACTTTAATCAAGATTAGCTCCCACTATTTCCGGCAGACTGTATAACCCTCAGATATACAGAATGGGAGACACCGACGGTCTCCTAGTGGGGATCGGAATCTCACAGACTCATAGCATGATCTTGTGGATAGCACAACAAACCATACTATGATCTGAAAGCGGTCAACCCTTGACACTTGCAACTCTTGCAATATCCGATCTTATTTTGGCCCCTGAATTTTAATGACCTTGTGGATAGCACAACAAGTCATTAAATCCAGTCTAAGCAATACCATCATTACGTAACGAGCATAGATTTGGATGTAGCCCTTGTGGATAGCACAACAAAGCTACACCGGTCCTCTACCCGTTTAAGGCATCATCATGCCATAGTTTTAGTCTGTCATTAGACTTGACAAGCCTTGTGGATAGCACAACAAACTTGCCCGATCTAATGGCAATCCTAAAACTATAATGATGGAGGGCCACGTAATTCATTCTAAATGATTACGCTACGGCTTAAAGTTTGAACGAGGAGGGATTTTGACATATTTTATCTTGGTCTCTATATCTGCGTGCTATTGATATATAGAATTTGGAATATCATATATTTAATTATATATATCATAGCACATTCCACACATATCAATATATGAAGAAAAATGATGGATGATCATGGACTTTAACCTAGAGTGGCATTACCAGAGCCAGTTGGTAATCCACAAATATGGTGAACAAATGGCAGCCCCGCATCTGATGCTTTAGCTTGATGTAACTTTATCTCCATGAAGGTCCTGCATGGTACTCTCCTCCATCTCCGCCAATCCGCTTCTTATAATTACAAGTAATATTTAAATTGGGCTCGCAGGCCCATAAATGTACATCAGATAATAATAAGAAACCTTGAACAAGTCAAGGGGTACATAACAGAGGGAGATAGAATGTACAACCCGGATTTAATAGAGGGAGAGAGGGAGGCACGCAGTCCTCATAAATTACATCATTTGCCATTAACCATAACATTCATCACATGATATCTAAGTCCATGACCATCCATCCACACACATCACATGCATCAACAAGCAATTATCACATAATTACTTCTGAAATATTTTACTTCAAAAATATACTATATTTTGAAAACCATTTAACTAAACAATTTAGCTAACATGGATTACATCTAATCAACATTAGATAATGTCATTCACCGTTACTGCATGAAGTCGCCAAGATGTACAGTTAATTAATTTAAAAATCACATTTCTAAATCAATTAACATGTCTTAATTAGATAGAGGAAATAACTAAAACGGTTTCAGATTTCCTTTAAACTAATTAAGTAATGGGTCATATATATGAAAAATAATTTACAGAGAGTTAAAACATTTTTAAAACTCTTAAACTAATTTTCATAATTTTTTGGATTTTAAAACATTTTTCTAATTTTTTTAAACAATTTAAAAACATAAAAAAATTAAAAATGGGGGGAAAGGGGGGCGGGCCGGTCCGGATCCGGGCGGGCCGGATCCGCGCCCGGACCCGCGGGGGTCCGCCCGCGCCTTACCCGCGCGCGGCCCGCGGGGGACCCGCGCGGGGTCCCCCCGCCGCCCGATAGGCCCCGGCGGGCTGGGAAACCCTAGCCGCCGCCCCCCACCGGTGCAGCGCCGGTGGGGCGCGGCCCTGCCGCCCTCCCGCCTCCCGGCGGCCGCGGACGGCGCCGCGGTGCCGGAGCCGCCGCCCTCCCCCCTAAGCACCCAAAAACCCCAAAAAAGCCCTAAAAACTGCAAAAACGCCCCATCTTGGACTGTCCAATCTGCAGACGGCGGCATCTTGCAGAGGGTCGTGTGGCCTCCACAGTGGGCCAAACGACGCCACAAAGGTTTCTCCGCGAAGCCCTTGGTACCAGGAACACCTTCCATGTACCAAGCGGCAAGTGCACATCTCATGTGCGACCCACGAACACTCAAACATGGCGACTCATGCACAACGTGAATCGACAAAACGCATAAAATATCATACACAGACGCCGATTCCGAACGTACCAGCAACCTGGCTCTGATACCACTGTTGGGTTTCGTACAGAGCGCAGCGGAAACGCGAATCCCTCAGGTAGATATCGTTGCCGGCCGTCGGAATCGAACTAAAACGTAAACCACGCACAGGCAGATCTCATCTTTACCTTTGCGGGGTTGCGTAACTCCCGAATCCGGGGAGGAGGTGGCGCAGGAGGCGCCGGTGCTTCAAGCCGTTCAAGTGTCCGGCCTCTAGACGTATCCACGCGAGCTCCGGACGCAGACGGGATCTCCTCGTTCTCCACGCGTCTCCCGGATCTCAGCTCCACCATGTGCCGAAGAGAGGAGAGAGAGGGTGGGGCGCCCTGGGAGAGAGAGAGGAGGGGGGCGGCCAGGGTTAAGCCTGGAGCTTGGCCCAGGGTTTAACTCTCAGCGTATATTTATAGACACCGCGGTTTTTCACAAAAACCCAGTCATTGTCTATAAAGAACACCTTGCCCAGTCTGCTCGGAACTCTTATGCGTGTGACCCTCTAGGCCCAACTGCTAGTCCAGTTTTCAGCCCATTAAGCTCAATAACTCTTTATTGACTTATGGTAATTAATTAACATCTCATATTAATTAATCACACATCAATTATCGTCTCACGATAATTGACCGGGCTTCCAATCAAGTTGGGTGCCAAGCAACACCACTTGATCCTGGAAAGCATTGGGGTTCAGCAACCCATTCAAGGAACCTTTTGTATCATCAGTTACCACGTGACTATAATCCTTCGCTCGTACAATGCTCCCGAGTGCACTTAGGGTATGGTCAACTGTCAAACCCTAAATTGCACACTCACTCGGTTTAGATGCCGCATAACTATATCAGAAAACTCCTTTTCTGATAAGTAGTCTTGCCCTGGCCAGGGACTATCAGGCATCCTTCCGTAGAGCATTCACTCTCCTATTACCGAGAGCGAGCGATCCCATATTGACCACACAATCACCTTCGAAGGTATTCCGCTAGATCCGATCACTTAACTGATTAAGACCTCATGGCTAGAGATCTATAAGTCAAGGTCAAAACCCAGAAGTCCACCAACAAGTGTCCTTGGTGTCTCAGGTCTAAGGACCAATCACGCCACTGTGACAATGAATCTAGCTGGTTGACAGTTAGGTAACATTACCATCCAGCGATTCATAACGGATCAGTTCAGTGAACTCATTCTCCAATGAGCACCTACAGATTCACCTTAGTGTCTCCACACAAGTGACTATGAGACCAGTCACCCTCATCATATGAGCAGGTGCAACCTGTACTAGTCTAACCGGATATCCGATGTCCTTCTCGATATCCTCCGACTAGGAACAATTAAGAATATACGTTTAAAGGATATTAATCTCATTGTTATGATCTCATCATAATTAATATCCATTGCGCATATTCATGGACTTCATAATGAAACGTTAAACGAATTACACATAATGAATATAAAAGCCTTATTATTATTATCAAAGAACAAGATTGTACAAGTTATGATTGGCTTGAGGACATCCATAACTAACAATTCTTCAACTCGGAAGGTTACATCCGGACGGTTGACGCGATACTGGGGCAGCTCCAGCATCAACTCAAGCAAAGTTGACATCTATCTTCCTGCGTAATCCTGGTAGATCTTCAAGAAACCTATGGAAAATCCTGCATATGTGGAATGTCTTTCTATCTTAGAACCCTTCTTTCCAACAACTACTGCTGCTAGGAAAGCAATGCAACTTTCCTTATCAATTGTGGGCTTTTTATGGCGGAGATTAGAGACATCCGTCTCTATGTCTAATCCCAGTAAGGACACCTTAGGGAAATCACTAAAGGTAACGTTCCTTTCTTACAGTGCGACACTTTCCCTATATGTGGACAACCAGTCGCTCCCAAGATTACATCATAGCCTTCCATGGGCATACACACCAGGTCGCTTTTAGGTTATGGTCTCCGATCATTACATCGACAGATGGGAAATATTTGTTCAATTTCTCCTCTCTCCTGTGGTTTGTGATAAAGAACTCCCAACCCAGGATATAGGTTTAGCATTCAAGGTATCAGCAAAGTTTTGAGATATAAATGAATGAGTTGCTATAGTATCAATAAAAACAAATGATGACAAGGAGAAAACTTGTAGGGTACCTTCTACCATGCCCTTCCTCAATGGGCTCTTCATCATGCAGGGCTTGCAGTCTGCCCTGTTCCTTAGGCACATTAGGGTGCCTCTCGTGTTCTTTTAGAAGCGGGCACTCGGGAATACGGTGCTCACGACTTCCGCAGCGCAGACATGCGCCGACTTTCCTCCAGCATTCGTCAGCTGTGTGACCTGGCTTGTCACAATGCTTGTAGTTGCTTTTTGCTGGAGTGTTGGGTACGAAGACCTTGAGTTTCCTTTCTTGGCTGGACCCCTCTGTGATGTTGAAGGGACGTTTCTTGCCATTGGTTGACTTGGCAGGTGACGGACCAGATGACATTCTTTCTTTACGAACTTCCCTTTAATACGGTCGGTGAAGTCTGTAGCATCTTCCAGTAGCTGACCTTTCTTTACCATGTTGACATAGGTCTAGATGTCGAGAGGTGCTAGTTGGGTAATGTATTGAGGCTTAAGGCTGTTGAGAAAGCGCTTAGCCTTCATTCTCTCCATATTCACCAGGTGTTCAGCATACCTTGCCAGTCTAGAGAACTAGGCTTCATACTCGGCCACTGTCAGGCTCCTCTGCTTAAGAGTAGCAAATTTTGTGGCCTTCCTATATTGCACATGCTTAGAGAAGTATTTGGAATTGAAGGCTTCTTTGAATTCGGCCCAAGTGAACTGACCATTCGCTCGGGTCGCTTCCACAGACTCACCAAGCGCGGGCATCCTTTTCAAGTTGAAATGTGGCTAGTAGCAGCTTATCCCCTGCTGCATATTACATGACGCGGAAGATTCTTTCCGTTTATTTTAGCCAGTGCTTGGCTTCATCTGGATCTGTGGTTCCACTGAACCTAGTGGGTTCAGGCTCCTGAAGTTACGATGCAGCTCGCCTGCACTGCCGTGGTTCCCCCCACCTTGGGTAGCTTGGACAATGGCACGAGTCAATTCCTGAATGGTCTGTTGCATGCCCCTCATTTGAGCACGTTCATCAGTCATCTTAATTGCTTAGTTCCTACAAAAATAACTTATTGTTATGATATTGATGTGGAATTTATTCGTGCATGTGTGAGTTCATTTTAGCTAGTTACACATGGCTCTAACCAGACTCACATAGGTAGGATAATTGACTCTAGTTGAGGCAGGTCAACGTAGATCAACATATACTTAAGAATACCCTAGGCTTTGATACCACAAAACTATCACGTCCCGACGCGGAATATCGGAACATGAGGCAGTTGCAAGTAAACGGGTACAGAGCAAGTACTAGACATCAAACCATTGAACAAGATTAAATACTAAAGCAAATTCTTCTCATTAATAACTTTCCAAATGTCTAGTTACAACTACTAGTATCAGAGCCATTCTATAGGGCCCAATTACGTCGAAATAAAAGTAAAAGACTAACTCACACTCTAATATAATACTAAGACACTAGGGTACTCATGACTTCACTCCTGGTCATTCCGTCCTCTTGAGTGTATGTGTCATCCTCGGTTCTCACTCGAGAACACAACGACAAATAACGCAGGGTGAGCGATAACGCCTAGTAGGACTTAAATCTCAATAGTCAAGTAGGCTTTAAATAATTAATGTATAAAAGGTAGAGTAACTAATGATAGAGAAAGAGAGTTAAGTAAAAGATAGAAAAATAGCGCACGATGGAAATAGCACAAGCTTTCTAACTATAGCACAAGTGTCGTATAGCACAATAGCAAGATGGCCATCACACAAATATCACGAAGTATAATGACTTCACTCCTGGTCGTTCCCGTCCTCATGACTGTATGTGTCATCCTCGGTCTCATCCGAGAACACAGCGACAAATAACGCAGGGTGAGCGATAACGCCTAGTAGGACTTAAATCTCAATAGTCAAGTAGGCTTTAAATAATTAATGTATTAAAAGGTAGAGTAACTAATGATAGAGCAAGAGAGTCAAGTAAAAGATAGAAAGATAGCGCACGATGGAAATAGCACAAGCTTTCTAAATATAGCACAAGTGTCGAGTATAGCACAAATAGCAAGATGGCCATCGCACAAATATCACAAAGTATAGCAATAGCACAACGGGCATAGTATAGCACCTTTTTGTCAATAGACAATGAGAGAATATAGCACTTTTGATTGTCATTTAGATAGTCGAGATAGATAGCACTCGAGTGTAATGCAAACACTCTAATCATTTAACTCCCATGGGCACTAGCACTTTCGGGCGCACATCCCAGGACCAGATCGGGCCCTTTATATATTGCCAGGCATTGGTTATATTGTTTATCTTTAGACTATCCGTCAATGGCCAATATAGAGTACCAAGAAATAGATGAAGAGTACTAGATGAATAGACGAGATAGTAGAGTGAACGTGAATAGATGAGCGAGTAGATTATAGATGAGAGCTAGTGGACATTACACATGAAACGTCGAGTAACAGGCGATAGTAACAGTTGCACAACACCACGTTTGGTGTTGGCAGTCAGGTGGAATACACAACCCTTTTGTTGGCCTTGTTATGCACAGGTCTAGAGGTCGGCATATTCTAGATAAGAGTGAACTTCTAATAGTTGTTTGGACCATATTGATCCCTAAAGGGTGTCATAGGTGTTAGGGTACAACCAGCTCGTCGACCATGTGGGAATCCATGGACAAAGGAGACTTACGGAGACCTTGAACAAGGATTCACTAGTCCGACAAAAGGAATATCCGACGGAGAGTTCGTCCAAGTCAAGAGAGAGTGTATATAGAAATAAGTGCTCGACGTTCTAGAGGAATTCTAGAACAGTGGAGCGTCGATAATGGTATTCCCAAAACATCGCGAGAATCGTAGACAAGTTCATTTAAAATAGGGCAATTAATCTACATTATTAAATGAAATTAAGATACATTATGAAATATTTTCATGCCAAATTAAGTCATATTGATGGTTCGAGTGTGTGCATGTGTCAAGAGAATCATGTAGATGAAATAATCGAGTGAAAGACTTTTTAATTTAACTAATTACATGTCCATGATTACACATTTTATTTACTGAGTTTAAGACAGTTAACAGGGTAAAGGGTTACCGCAGAAAGTTAGATCTTGCAGAGATAGGGGGTTTCATACAAAAATCCTAGATTGCGACATACCCTTGTAAGGGTCACGATGGGGTCAGAATAGATCGCGACAGGGGTTTACACAAAACGCGATGGGTCGGTCAGTGTAGGCCGACAGAACGCGACGCCAGTGCTTGTCGCATTCAGAATGCGACGATTGGCTGTGTCGCAATCTGCCAGAGAATGCGGCCTATCCGGCCATCGCGTTCTCAGGTTCTACGCTTGAGTCCTATCGGGAAAAGTACAATTCCTTGGATTGCAGTCTGAGTGCCCTTATTTTGACATAGGGACGTTCAGAAAATCATAACTAAATGTACAAAGGATGAAAAATCACGAAACCACTTTCAAACTGACCTAGACATGCGGGAGTACTTGAAGTAAATAGGAATTCGAAAACAAACATGGTTTTGGCATGGTGCAACAAGTGTATTCATGAAGAACATAGAAGAGTGTATAGTTGAGATAAAAGATTTAATTCGAGCAACATGGTGGATGAAAATTAGGGCTTTTAGGGGCAAAGACGCCTAACATGCATCAGTTCTTCCAGTAAAAATCTCATGGCATGGGGACAAGTAAGCATGAAGATATAAATTTCTCAAGAGGGTTCGGGGTCATCAGGTTTGCAGAACTTCGAAAATCAAGAACAAAAGATATGCTTGATGGGAAATTATGAAACTAGAGGGCTTTTGTCCCTGATAGTTAGAACTACCAACAAAAGAAATTATATGATTTATGCTTTTGAGAATGCCTACCTTTAGTCATTTTCCTTCTCTAGGGCTAGAACTTGAAGAACGGGGGTTGAGAGCTTGAGCAACCTTCTCCCCACGAATTCTCCTCCTGCTTCGCCTCTTTTCCTGGTTCAGCAACTCTTGGCAATAAGCTAGGACTCTAATTCCTATTAAATTTTGGAATTTCCTATTTCTCTCACCCTTTCCAAGCTTGAGAACTTCTAATTGGGTTAGGAAGGGAGCTAAATTCCTGACCCAGCAACAAGGGTAGGGTTAGGAATCCAAATCCAACCCAACTTCTTATTTAATGCATTAAATATCTCTTTTCTATTTAGTAATAATTAAGTTACGAATTTAAGATATTTTCCTATTATTCCCCATTTAAAATCCCTATTTCGGCCCACTAAATTCTAATGTGTCCATTTAACAAAGCCCATTACTTTTTTTCATTTAATGAGTTTTATTAAATTCTCTTTTATTTGACTTTCTAATTACTTTTATTTTTTATTATTATTAAATTTTTATTTTTCGAAAAATTCAGGTTGCTACACTAGACTACTTCAGTTTCATCTTAGGAAGACCTTCAACTAGATCATGCTTGATTAATTTCTTGATTTCTGAAGTGCTTGCATGTCCTAGTCTTCTGTGCCACCAATCATTTTCTTCATTCTTGGTGGTTGCAGACATAAGTTGACTTCTTTTAGTTCTGCTAACTGTAGGGTTTACTGATTTTTGACTCTTAAGCTTCAAATACTGTTTTTCCATCCTTTTGAATAATACACTTGTCATTCTGAAATTTTACTAGGTGACCTTGTAACGGTACGATCGTTCAGATCCGGGTTTATCGGGTCTACATGTGGTGCTCTTGACCAAGAGAAGGTCAATGGGCTATTTGTGTGGTTTCTGTGCATAGGGTGAGCAGTGTGGGCCAGTTATGCCAGCCCATTTGCACTGCTGGTTCACTGTTTGGAATCATGGTGGAGCCAGGCGATGCGATTCTAAATGCGTCGTACATGCCGGATGCGATTCTAGGAACCGCCTCTATGACACGTGGCATGGGTTTCTGTTTTGGCGGCGAACATAGGGGACGCGTTTAAGGAAATTAAACGCGGCGTCTGTCCCGGACGCGATTTGCAAAAGTATGATAAAAGCTTCGTTTCGGCTAGATAGAGCAGAGGAGGCTCTGTCCGGCACAGGGAAGGTTGTTGCGGCACCTTCCATGGAGGGTTCTGGCGGTTTCGGCTTCGAATGGCTCGTGCGGCATGGGAACCAGGCGAGGACGATGCTTGGAGGGTAGGCGTGCCTTCGGCGAGGAGGCTTTGGGGCATTCTTCGGCGTCTTCTTCCAGTAGGGAGACTTCCTACCTTATTTACAGTTTAATGGCATGTTTGATTGGGGTTTAAGCATTAGAGCATGTGAGGGTGGTTTGCCCTTGTTGACCTTTACTCATTTATAGCTTTAAATGAAAAGAATGCTTGGTTTCTTGTTAGTTCTCCCGTGGGAGGAGGTGGGTTCAGCCTGTTAGCTGAATCCCACAATCTGTGTGGCGTCCGGGAGGATCGACGCGATTTGTAAGGCGTCGACTATCTCCGACGCGTTTTAGCTTCTGTGGTCGTTCTGTGTTGGTCAGGTAGTGAAGGTCCTGTGTGGACCTAGCCCTGGTCTTTTACTATCTTCTATAGTATACTTAAAATGGTTAATGTTAGTATAACACGTTTAGGGTTAAGTATTATCGTGTGTTTCATATTAAGTGTGTTAATATGAATAGGGGCTGCCATGGAGGTCAGGAGATGACCAATGACAGGCAAGGTGATTACGTGTTAATGTGATTAATGAATGGTAGTGCGTAGGAAGGCTTAATGGTCACAGGGTGACCGTTGATAACCCATCCCTTACACTCGTGTACCGTGGGTTGTACGTAAAGGTCATATAAGTATGTATATCGTGGTTTGTGTGTGGTCCGACGCCTATTCTGAAATACCTCTCGAGTCGGTTATCATAGCACCGGGTGCTCAGGGCTTGTCCCGGTATGGGAGTACCGTTGAGGTTTATGTCGTCTTCTTGGACACCCTCACTCCTATGTTTGAGTTATACGTCTGACTGAGGGAAAGACGACAGGGGACAACGGCTTGTGTTTGTGGGTGTGCGGCAATTTGTAGCGCGCTCGTGGTTGAGGGATGGACACCAGTAGACGTACTGGTCCTCAACTAGTCCTATTTTCAGTGACTCACTTTAGGGTTCTCGGCCAGAGCCCCTATAGGTGTCAGGCTTGGGCCTGCGGGGTGTGTGACCTACAGGTTGTGGTGGTTAGTTGGTCTCCACTGTTCTTGGCTTGTTGTTGTGGAGCGACAGTTGGACCTCCCGTCCGTGACTGCGAGACTAAGAGTTAGCTCTTGTGCTTTGTTGTCCGGGATGGATACTGTCCTCATGAACCAGTAGTCCATTCCAATGTGGTGGTGTCGTCTCCGTACTGACTCGTGTTTGGCCATTCATTGTGGTTTGTGCGTGAGTTGCTGGTTAAAGTTATAACCGTTGTGGTGTGCCCTGGAGGTGGCACGGTTCTCTGGTTTAGTGTTGTACCTCGTGGTAGTATGTAGCATCCCGAGAATTTTAGTAATTGAAAATTGAAGATAAATAGAAAATACGACCACTTAATAATTTAAAACTAGTTAAATACGTATGCACCATTATCCCAGATATAAAAACACATCTAACAATTTCGTAAAAATCATGGTTAGACTTTAAATATTATTCTCTAGTGACTCATAAAGAAATTTGGGCTAATAAAAATCTTTTGGATTGAGTTTAAGAATTATTGTGACTTATTATCTTAATTAAGGAATAAGTCGAAAAACCATTATCACATATACATAAAGGGGTCATAAATTAAAATACAAATTATGGATGGACTTCAAACATTGGGTATTGACAAGCCAATGAAGGAATCGGGCCATAATATATATTTTGAGCCACAAATAAATTCAAGTAGAAAAATAACCACGAAATTTATAAATCTTAATTAATCAAGGTTAAAAGGTTAAATACTCATCCAATACATACTTATTAGACTTCAAATTGAGCCCAATTTGTGGTTACAACCTAAAATAAGTTTCTATATCAATTTCATCATGAATTGAGGAGAGAAATCTCCAGTTTGAGGAAGGATACGCCTAAATTTGTCGCTAAAAGTTTCCTAATCTAATTAGGCAACTAAAGACCCCTCTCTCTATAAATAAAGCCTCTCTCTCCCATGGGACGACCCCTAGGGTTATTGGAGGTGTGCTTGGAGGCTATGGTGGCTGGAGATCTCGAGGAGAAGGCTGGAGCAAGGAGAACATCGTGCTCTTCCCAACTCGGATCTACAGAGACCTGCACACAAGAGTCAGATTGATCATCACCAAAGGTTAGTAAAAACTCGATCAAATCAAGAAAATAATATACCTATAGAAAGCCCTTCAAGTCTACTTTCAGATGAAACTATTTTTCCGAATTTGTACGCATTGTGTTGGACATATTAAGAAGATCTTTGCACTACTGCCAAAACTAGGGTTTTCGGGGAGCATGACTTTCTTTCACCTAAAAGGTAGGTCATCTCCATGCCAAACTATAATTAAACTCATTCATGCTTGCATTCATATGTATAGATCATGTTCTTATGTTTTCCCCAATTTTTATCTTGAGAGTTTCACGAATTAAATCTTGCATGATCTTGACGATGTACTGTCGCGATTTAACCTTGACTTGCCTTATGAGTTCCATACGTCTTTGTGGAGTCATTTTTGGACCGAGTGTTCAACATAGAACTTGTTACTCTATGAGTCTACTTTCATCTGGCACTAGTTTCTCCAATTTTCGTTCACTGTACGGAGAGTTTGATCCCATAAATGAACATTATGTCAGAATCGTGTAGTCAGTCACAATATGTTTTATTACCCGGTCAAACAACCTTTGTTTCTCGATTATTTTCTACTATACAAAGTATTAGAACATTATAACTAAAAAAGGTGGTTTCACCCAATTTAGATCACCCTAGCATTTGTTTTGATTTTTCAAACCCACAGGTGTCAAACCCAATCCAAGTCAGAGTTGGAAATAGGTAGAAAGAGCAACCCAAACGTCATATTCAGATGGCGACAGGTAGACACGTCGCTACCAGAACGTGACAACAACATGGTCACGACCCATACCAAAAAGCAGACAGTTTCATGGTCTCTTCAGAAGGTGACAAGATGATGGTCGCCTTCATGTTCTGAAGGCAACAGGAATGTGTCCCCTTCTGCCTATGTCCACTTAATTGGCCATAACTTTTTCTATAGACCTCGGATTGATGAGATGTTTTCTTTGCTGGATTCTTCAATCAAAGGGCTTCAATATGATATTTTCATATGTGATATTTGAGTAAAAAATCAATGAGTTATGACCTAAGAAAGTGAGGGGATGGGACTGCGTTTGCCTTCTAAGGGGCATACATCTTGGTTTCGTCGTTTTGTGTCGTTCATTGCATGTGTGAGTTTGATCTATTCTAGGAAGGTTCTAGAAAGTCATATCATGCATTTATCAACCATATCAAAGTTAAAACATATTTAAATAATTTTTAATTGATGTTAAGATCATGATCATGCTCTCTACCTGCCGATTATTCACGTTCTTGCCTTGTTATCGAACTTGCTAAACATACAATGATACTTGCTAAAATTGGTCATGCATGATTAGTGTTTCCTAGTTTAGCACTCATGATATTTTCCAAGCATGGAGTTTCCATAAATGGAGTTTCCATAAATGATGTTTCTATAATTGGAGTTTCCATAATTAGATTCACACACGTACTGTAGCGATTCTCACGCGCGACATGCACATACACTCTAGCACGATAGGAAAGCCCCTTCTGGCTTGTGTTTAAGTCTCCGTCGGATATTCCGTCTACTGGACTAGTGACCCCTTGACCAAGGCCTCTGTAATTCTCCTCTGACCATGGATTTCCACATGGCCGACGAGCATGTTGTACCAATGAAGTACCTGGAAGTTAGTGTGCACGTATCTCTTCTCTTTTGGCATTCTTGACGAGATCTTTCTCTTCTCATCTTGACTTTCTCAAAGTGATCGATCGAGTATAACACATGAAACCAAGTTATTAAAGATAGAATCTATGTAAATGTGTCGTTATGCTTCCGGATTGAACTCTTGACTTGGTATTCCTAACGTACCCTTGAACTCTATACCATTATTGACATGACACGCTCGATAATCATTATTATTGACATGATAGTCTTGAACTTTCTCGACCAGTCTATCCATATTGCCACACATTGCCTTCTTGTGATACGTTCTTGAAGTACATTAATGATATTAGAGTCATGGACTCACAACTCGTTCTTGTCACCAATGAGTTGACGGGCTCATTGGGACACATGCCAGTGTTGCGCAATACGAACCTGACTGAGGGTCCATATCTAGTCCTGGAGATTCTGGCAAAGTCCAGTTACCTATGGGTGTGATTGTAAATTCGCCACCGATAAAGTCTTGTTTACCCCAGGTGTTGATTGCCTAGTTTCCCAAAGATGTTCGTTACCCCAGGAGTTGATTGTTAGGTTGATCCCTAACAATGTCGTGTGACTGGCGTGGTGCGGAATCATGATTGGTGCTTGGCATGGCATGTACTTGTTACACGTGATAAACTTACTTGCTTGTTACCTGCTACTGTGTACTGGTCCTTAACCTGAGTGGCTGAAGGACGTACTTGCATGAGGCACCAGCAGATCCTGCGTGATATTCTTGTGGAGTGCTCCGAGTGGGTTACTCAAAATGCTTGCTAGTGAAATGGCCATCTTGTTACATGCGATCTTGATCTTGTTTATGAAGTTACCACCTTGCTTGATCATTGTTCACAATATCTTGAACTCTTGAATGCAACCTTATTGCTAGATTGATCATTACAATCCCTTGTTCATACTATCTTGCATGATACACTGTACACGTGTTACTATCACCGTTTTAATTGCATTGTACATAGCATGTTCATACCTTCTAGCTTTTAAACTGTTAAATACTTATATCATTGCTGGAAGATGTAAATCCTACTGGACGTGTGCGCTCATACCTGTTCTCTTTAACATTTCAGGTAGTGAAGGTAAAGCTAAATGATGGGATTTGTGCGTCGAGCATGGAGTACACTTAGAGAGTCCATTCTTATTTTTATTTAGATTGGTCATGAATGTAATTTCCCTTTTCTTTTAGAGATAGATAGATTGGTGAGAAAGGAGTGTTTCATTTGACATTGGAGGTTGTAATATTCATTTTGATAAATAAAGGAAAAAAATTAGATTATTGCATTATGGGCCCTATTTGTAAAAGCTATTGGCCTTTTAGCTTCTGAATGCTTGCCTATTCGTCGCGTCTCCCAATTTATTCCACTGCTAAAATGAAATTGGGGGGGGGGGTGACAGAGTGGTATCAGAGCCTAGGCTTTCTAAAGTCCTTGGATACATTAGAGGGTAAGTTATGGCCCTATGTTAAAGGATCATGTTGTGAGGATCTAGGTTCCTACGCTATTTGTGTCTAGCACTAAGCTAGGTCTCTTGTTAGTACCCAGTTAGATGGGTAGAGCTCGTGGTTAGAATAGTTCAAAAGTTAATAAATTCATATTCACAAAGAATAACCTAGACTATAACTAACTATTAATCTTCTCTTAGGATCCTAAACATTCTTGGAGATGGCAGCCAGGCGTGGCCAATGCCACGATATGCATAACACAATACATGAGTTGGCGCAGGCCTTGCAACAAGTCGCACATGGTGGAGCTCATGTCAGGGCAGGAGAGTTACATAGGAATTTTCGAGGAATGGATCCTCCTAAGTTTCGTGGATCTCCTGACCCCGAGGAGGCTGAAAACTAGATGCAAGAGATGGAATGGATGTTCAATGTAATGCAGTGCACGGACCAAGGGAGGTTCTTATTGGCCACTTTTCAACTAGAACGCGATGCAAGGGCCTGGTGGGAGGCCACCAAAGCTACATTGCCTGATACTCCTACTACTTGGGCTGAATTCATAGAACACTTCAACAATAAATATTTCTCTGAAGGGTTTGTGAGAAGAAAGCTGTGGAATTCGCTGCTCTTAAACAAGAAGGATCATCAGTGGCGGAGTATGAAGCCCAATTTGCTAGGTTGTCCTGCTATGCACCACACCTAGTCGGGATAAAGAAGATGAAGGCAAAAAGATTCCTAAATGCATTAAATCCATAATTTATTCCCCTATTGGCATCAATGGACATTCAAGTTTACAACGAGATTATGAAACGAGCTCAATTAGTAGAAGACACTAGAGAAATGACTAAAGAAAATGATGGGAAGTCCACCCCAATAGAATGACAACCCATTAACTTCAAGGATTATCAACCCAAAAGCCCTAATAAGAGGTTAAACAAAGACAAGTGTCACTTAAAGAATAAGAAGCCTAAGAAAGGAGATCAACCACAGAATGCAATCCAACCATTCAAGGAGAAGTGTTGGCACTGAAGTCGAACGGGACATAAGACCAAGGAGTGCTGGAGAAAGATGGGGGATTGTCTGTGATGCGGAAGTATGGGCCACTAGATCAGTGGTTGCTCTCAATGAAGAAGAAGGCATCTCAACATCAAGGCTGGCTTCAAGCAACAATAGGAAAGGAACGCTCTTGGAAGAATAGAAGGGGCAGAGCAGCATGAGGTAGATCTACTCACAATGACAACACAAGCATCATGTAATCTTGGTGCTTCTTCAGATTCTCCTCGTTAGTATCGTCTTCTCCTATTGATCAAGTTATAATTGAGAAGAATTAATATATTCATACCAATACAATAACCTCGAAGCAATCTACTTGAAAATTTTCCTCTACATGCATAATCTCAAGTGGGGGAGATTTGACGCAGTTTAGAAAGAAGAAATTGTCCTATGAATTTGGGGACCAAATTATTTTAAGTGGGGGAGGATGTAGCATCCCGAGAATTTCAGTAATTTAAAATTGGAGATAAATAGAAAATATGACCACTTAATAATTTAAAACTAGTTAAATACGTACACACCATTATCCCAGATGTAAAAACACATCTACAATTTCGTAAAAATCATGGTTAGACTTTAATATTATTCTCTAGCAACTCATAAAGAAATTTGGGCCAATAAAATTCTTTTGGTTTGAGTTTAAGAATTATTGTGACTTATTATCTTAATTAAGGAATAAGTCGAAAAACCATTATCACATATACATAAAGGGGTCATAAATTAAAATAAAAATTATGGATGGACTTCAAACATTGGGTATTGACAACCCAATGAAGCAACCGGGCCATAATATATCTTTTGGGCCACAAATAAATTCAAGTAGAAAATAACCCCAATATTTGAAAATATTAACTAATCAAGATTAAAAGGTTAAATACTCATCCAATACATACTTATTGGGCTTCAAATTGAGCCCAATTCGTGGTTACAATCTAAAATAAGTTTCTATATCAATTCCACCATGAATTGGGGAGAGAGATCTCCAATTTGAGAAAGGATACACCCAAATTCGTCCGTAAATGTTTCCTCATCTAATTAGGCAACTAAAGACCCCTCTCTCTATAAATAAAGCCTCTTTCTCCAATGGGACGACCCCTAGGGTTATTGGAGGCGTGCTTGGAGGCTATGGTGGCTGGAGATCTCGAGCAGAAGGCTGGAGCAAGGAGAACCTCGTGCTCTTCCCAACTCGGATCTACAGCGACCTGCACACAAGAGTCTGATTAATCATCACCAAAGGTTAGTAAAATCTCGATAAAATCAAGAAAATAATATACCCATAAAAATTCCTTCAAGTCTACTTGTAGATGAAACTATTTGGCCCAATTTGTACGCACTATGTTGGACATATTAAGAAGATCTTTGCACTACTGCCAAAACTAGGGTTTTCGGGGAGCATGACTTTCTTTCACGTAAAAGGTAGGTCATCTCCATGCCAAACTCTAATTAAACTCGTTCATGCTTGCATTCATATGTATAGATCATGTTCTTACTGTTTTCCCTGATTTTTATCTTGAGAGTTTCACGAATTAAATCTTACATGATATTGACGTTGTACTGTCGCGATTTAACCTTGACTTATCTTATGAGTTCCATACTTGTTACCCTATGAGCCTACTTTCATTTGGCACTAGTTTCTCCAATTTTCGTTGACCGTACTGAGAGTATGATGCCAAACATGAACATTGTGTCAGTGACAATATGTTTTATTACCCAGTCAAACAACCTTTGTTTCTCGATTATTTTCTACTGTACAAAGTATTAGAAGTAATATAACTAACAAAGGTGGTTTCACCCAATTTGGATCACCCTAGCATTTGTTTTAATTTTTCAAACCCATAGGTGTCAAAACCAATCCAAGTCGGAGTTGGAAATAGGTAGAAAAAGCAACCCAAACGTCATATTCAGGTGGCGACAGGTCGACACGTTGCTACCAGAATGTGACAACATCATGGTCATGACCCATACCAAAATCAGACAGTTTCTTGGTCTTCTTCAGAAGTCGACAAGATGATGGTCGCCTGAAGGAACATGAAGGCGACAGGCAATGTGTCGCCTTCTGCCTATGTCCATTTAATCGGCCATAACGTTTTCTATAGAACTCGGATTGACGAGCCATTTTCTTTGTTGGATTCTTCATTCAAAGGGCTTCAATATAGTATATTCATATGTGATGTTTGAGTAAAAAATCAATGAGTTATGACCTAAGGAAGTGAAGGGATGGACTGCATTTGCCTTCTATGGGGCATACATCTTGGTTTTCATCGTTTTGTGTCGTTCCTTGCATGTGTTAGTTTGATCTATTCTACGAAGGTTCTAGAAAGTCTTATCATGCATTTATCAACCCATATCAAAGTTAAAACATGTTTACATAATTTTTAATTGATCTTAAGTTCATGATCATGCTCTCTATCTGCCGATTATTCACGTTCTTGCCTTGTTACTGTACTTACTAAACATATAACGATACTTGCTAAAATTGGTCATGCATGATTAGTGTTTCCTGATTTACCACTCATGATACTGTCCAAGCATGGGGTTTCCAAAAATGAAGTTTCTATAACTATAGTTTCCATAATCGGATTCACACACGCACTGGAGCGATTATCACGCGTGGCATGCGCATACACTCTAGCACGATAGGAAAGCCCCTTCTTGGCTTGTGGTGAAGTCTCCGTCGGATATTCCTTCTGCCGGACTAGTGACCCCTTTTACCAAGGCCATCGTAAGTCTCCTCTGACCATGGATTCCCATATGGCCGATGAGCAGGTTGTACCAATGAAGTACCTAGAAGTTAGTATGCACGTATCTCTTCTCTTTTGGCATTCTTGACGAGATCTTTCTCTTCTCATCTTGACATTCTTGGAGTGATCGATCGAGTATACACATGAAACCAAGTTATTAAAGATAGAATCTATGTAAATGTGTCGTTATGCTTCCGGATTGAACTTTTGACTTGATATTCCTTACGTACCCTTCAACTTTATACCATTATTGACATGACACTCTCGATAATAATTACTATTGAAATGATAGTCCTGAACTTTCTCGACCAGTCTATCCTTATTGACACACATTGCCTTCTTATGATAGTTCTTGAAGTACTTAATGATATTAGAGTCATGGACTCACACTCGTTCTTGTCACCCATGAGTTGACGGGCTCATTGGGACACATGCCAGTGTTGCACAATACGAACCTGACTGAGGGTCCATATATGGTCCTGGAGATTCTGGCAAAGTCCTGTTACCTATGGGTGTGATTGTCGGATTCGCCACCGACAAAGTCTTGTTTACCCCAAGGTGTTGATTGCCCAGTTTTCCCAAGATGTTCGTTACCCCAGGAGTTGATTGTTAGGTTGATCCCCTAACAAAGTCGTGCCTGGCGTGGTGCGGAATCATGATTGGTGCTTGGCATGGCACGTACTTATTACACGTGATAACTTACTTGCTTGTTATCTGCTACTGTGTACTGGTCCTTAACCTGAGTGGCTGAAGGACGTACTTGCATGAGGCACCAGTAGATCCTGCGTGATATTCTTGTGGAGTGCTCCGAGTGGGTTACTCAAAATGCTTGCTAGTGAAATGGCCATCTTGTTACATGCGATTTTGATCTTGTTCATGAAGTTACCACCTTGCTTAATCATTGTTCACAATATCTTGAACTCTTGAATGCAACCTTATTGCTAGATTGATCATTACAATCTCTTGATCATACTATCTTGCATGATACACTGTACACGTGTTACTATCGCCGTTTTAATTGCATTGTACATAGCATGTTCATACCTTCTAGCTTTTAAACTGTTAAATACTTATATCATTGTAGGAAGATGTAAATCCTACTGGGCGAGTGCACTCATACCTACTCTCTTTAACATTTCAGGTAGTGAAGGTAAAGCTAAATGATGGGACTTTGCGTCGAGCCTGGAGTACACTTAGAGAGTCCATTCTTATTTTTATTTAGATTGGTCATGAATGTAATTTTCCTTTTCTTTGAGAGATAGATAGATTGGTGAGCAAGGAGTTTTCATTTGACATTGGAGGTTGTAATATTCGTTTTGATAAATAAAGGAAAAAAATTTATTATTGCATTATGGGCCCTATTTGTAAAAGCTATTGGTCTATAGCTTCTGAATGCTTGCTTGTTCGTCGCGTCTCCCAATTTGTTCTACTGCTAAAATAAAATTGGGGGTGTGACATAGCAGGTACATGTACCCCTCGTGGGTAGAATTGTGTTGTGGTGGTACGTGGGTCCCGACCTCAGCTGGTGTTGAGGTGAGACCGTGCGTACTATGGACGTCTCGTGGTGTGACTCTCCACGTGTTGTGTGTTATTCATATTTGTACTGTGTATTTCTAGTTATTGTTTGGTATGTGGGTGTTTGCTGGTCATTGCCAACCTGATGCTTGTGTGGCTGGTTTACCTGTGAGATTGTCGCCTAGGCAGTGGTTTTCCAGTGAGGCTTATGGTCGAGGTGGTTTGGTTGTAGGGTGCACTAGCGATGCTAAGCTAGTCTTGTGTTCCCTTTCCTTTCCGAGGACCAGGTTTAGCCAGTGTGTTTATAGTTTGTTGTTGATTAACATGCGTATGTGTGCATGTTATGTTTCGACTACTGGTGATGCCAATGAGACCCTCTGGGGTTGACGTCTGTTAGTGTTGTTGTTGGTTTCGTTGTGGGAGGAACCTACTGAGCCATTGACTTGTTGAGGCTCACTCCCTTACAGTTTGTTTCAGGTGTTGACCGACTGTGGCGTGGTTTACGCAGGAGTAGTGCAGACTTGTACCACTAGCAGTAGAGTAGTTGAGTTGTTTTGAGCTTGTGCTCCCTCAGGGTATGTCCCAAGTAGTTGTACTCTTTTAATTGGACATATAAAATTGTTATGGGACTTTTGTACATTGTGGTTTATAGTTATATACACTTGTAC